>OY282559.1:139720741-140320741 GCA_958295665.1 Tipula vernalis
GGGAACAAAGCTCTGATATAAACGCAAGAACTCAGAAACAACAAAGAATATTTCACCTGATACAAGAGAAAGATGAAGAGCCGTACGAAGAATATATCAGAAACTACGATGACAATGAGGACGAAGACTCAGATGCAGATGATGAAGTAAATTTTATAGAGGAGGCCTCTCTAGCCTACCTTACCTAGAGTACCAGTGCCACAAAATAAAACACTAAAATTCCTCATAGATACGGGCGCAATAGTGTATAAACCGGGCATCACTAACAAGGTTGCAGATGCTTTATCAAGGCTAAAATTGGAGGTGAACACCATTTCATCATCAAGTAGCGATACCATACACAGTGCGGAAGAAGATGGAACGCAGCTGATCCAACACTGCGAATCGCCAATAAACGTTTTTAAAACTCAAATAATATTCACGAGAGGCGACGATATGTACATCTACGAAGAACCTCACAGTAGCTACCATCGGCACTACATCGCATTACCCGACATAAACAAGGATATATTAAGGAAAATTTTGAAGAAAAAATTACACCCGACACTACTAAATGGTATAAAAATCCCGGAAGAATATATGCAAATGCTTCAGGAAATCTACCAACAAGACTTCGTTAACTACAAGATACGATTAACGCGAAGAATAGTGGAAGACATAAATAACGAGGAAAACAAATTCAGAATTATCGAGGAGGAACACAGAAGAGCTCATCGAAATTGGAAAGAGAATAAAGAACAGATTCTCGAAAAATACTACTTCCCACAGATGGCAAGTTTAATAAAAAAATACACAAAGGAGTGCGAAACTTGCAACGAGAACAAATCCAAGGCAAAATAAACCTAAATTTAAAAAGGAAACTGTAGCAAAAGACAATAAAGTTACAGTGACTACCAACTCCGGAAGAAGAATACACAAAACACATATAAAAAACATAACTAAGTAAAGCTCATTTCTTTCCAGCTTGAGCCTTTGGACTACGGTAACGTCCTTAAATATCTATCACTACGACACCCCAATAGTTTCTATAAGAGAAGGGAATGGAAACATAATCAGTGGCAATTTCAAGATAATCCACCAAATTGATCTTAGCTGTTACGAAGATATCCTGTCCAGAATACAATCAGAAATAAAAGACATCAGCCCTGCAAGCATCTTTAAACCTCAGTTAACATATCAGATTAACGAAATCAATAAACTACTAGGAGAACTTAAGAACCACAAACAAAAAACCAAGCGTTCAATCAATTGGATTGGCTCAGCGTGGAAATGGATTGCAGGTTCACCAGATGCAACTGACTGGGATACCATACTCAACAGTCAAAATAAGATAGTAGAGAACAACAACGAGCAATATAAAATAAACACAGCCATTACCCAGAAGATTCAACAAATCCTCAAACAACACAACGAAATCCAGCTACACCTAGATGAAAGTACAAATGAAGTATTCCAACAAACAATGTTTAACCGCCTTCAATTACTAAAAGAAGAAGTGAAGGAAATAGTAAGAGCAGCACAATTGGCCAAGGGAGGTATAATTAATTCAAATCTGTTGGATAAAGAAGAAATCAGTCGATTAGTGAGTGAAATAGAAACCCTACCATATTATAATGAGATTGAAGCCATAGAACACGCGGAACCAGCTATGCTAATGAGGAACACGATAATCCTATACGTCATCTCCATACCAAAAACAAACGGAGAGGAATTTCACCATGTAAAATTAAGGTCTACCATCAAGTACAATAAACAGATTCACTTAGAATATAACGAAATTCTAATAAATCAACATAAAGTATATGGCATGATTGACAAATGCAAAAATAGAAGAGAAGTCACAATATGTGGGCTTAACCAGATACAAGAATTAAAAGAAGACCACTGTATAAACCAACTAATGAAAGGGTTCAATGCAGGATGTGAGTTCTCATTTAACGAGAAAGAAATAATCGAATCTGTAAACGAAAACACCATATTTTTAAACAATTTCAACGGTACGATAACACACAATAGTTCGGACAAACATCTAGAAGGAAACTTCTTGATTCAGTATCAAAATGAAACATTAGAAATAAAAGGATGGACCTTCACCAACAAGGAGATAAAAACATCACAAATTCTTCCACCTATGTTGCAAACAAATATCACACAAAGAGGGGTGAAACTTAACCTGGAGTATCTACACAATCTACATCAAAAGAACATAGGTCTACTAGACAAACTCGCCGTAGATTACCGGAACAATAACGCAACAGATATAGGGATCATAACAGCAATTACAATGGCAATTATCATCTTCATTGCACGAATTGGATACAAAAAACGGAAGAAAATGGTATGGCTTCCAAAAGAAGGCACTGCAAATCAGACAACGACACCACTAGGGATACAACCAATTCAACTAAACTTTTAATCCACGAGACGAGGATTTTTAAAGGGGGAGGAGTTAAGTACAAGATAGAGCCATGTCATCAAATTATGCCATTGCATTCTATGGGAAATCACATCAGCAAAATATGGAATGCGCATATATCAAAGGTTCAAGTTACGGCTAACATAAATTAAGCCGTATCATCAAATATATAAATGCGCGTGTACTAACATGATACATTTGCATATTTTATTAATTAAGTCAAATCATCAAATATGTAAATGCACGTGTATTAAACATAATACACTTGCATATTTTTATTACTATATAAAGTAAAGCAAAAATGTAGACTAGTTAGATATAAGTTGGTTATAAAATAAAGCGGACATAGTCCTAAAAAATATTCTTTTAGTTTAAACTACAAGTATAAACTTAACTTATATATATATATATATATATATATATATATATATATATATATATATATATATATATATATATATATATATATATATATATATATATATATATATATATATATATATATATATATATATATATATATATATATATATATATATATATATATATATATATATATATATATATAGTTACATTCCCACAATCAACACGAACATTTCATGATCGCACAAGAATCAACACGAACATTCCATGATCGCACAAGAAAGGTGTCAAGTGACTATTAAACAAATAGTCACACGCTCATAAGTGATGAATAAAGAACATTCCATCATTACAGACAAAAGGTGTCATGTAAATATCAAACAAATATCGCTGACCAACAAGAAATATAATAAAAGAAGAAATAGGTTAACAACAGGAAAAGTGCATGATTGCACTTTTGATAAGAAAGATATTATAAGAAATAGAAAATAAGTTTAGTTTTAAGATCTAACTCAAAGTGTACACTATAAAATAATAAAGTTAAATAAAATAAATATATTTTTTTTCGATTTATTATCCGTGTAACTTATAATTGGCGCAGCCGTCCGGTGGTGTTTAGACTATTGTGTTAGTGTAACAGTGCAAATCAGTAGTGAATAAAAACTAGTGAAAAGTGAATAAAACGGGAAATTATTTAGTGAATTTTTTTTCCTCAATTCCTGAAACAACATCTCTAGCAAAAAGGGAAACCGCGAAGAGACTTGTGATTCCGCCGCATCACTTCACAAGCTATACATCAGAACCTGTGACACACGACTACAAACAAAATACGTAATTGGAAATTACGAAACTACAAGATAGGCGTAGACCCTGATCATCGTATAAAAAGGTAACGAATTTTTTTTTATAAATTTTTCTTAATTTTTATTTATAAAGTTAAATATTTTTGTTGCCAATTTGGGAAAAATTGTGATACTACGAGATAGGCACAGAACTGTTCCCCGTATACTACGAGATAGGTACGGAAGAAAATTAAAATAAATTTTTCTAAAAAGAAAACATTGTGATTAAAAGTGAATGAGTAAAAAAGTACCCGAAAGGTTCGACGTTAACAGAGATATCGCAACCGATTCAGATACTAACTCTATTTACGAAATGGATCCAGCAATAATTGCAGCAATAAATGAATTAACAGAACAAATTAAAGTTGTGGCGGGACAAGTTCAAACGATGACTTTAAAGTCAGAAGAACATGAACAAACTCTCGCATTTTTGCAACAAAAGCCACTAGAAAATACTGCAGAGATGGAAAGTCCTGCAGTAACACAACTACTAACGTTCGATGCATTCAGAATCCCGGATCCTATAAAATCATTACCGGAATACGACGGTAATAAAAAACAATTAAATGCTTGGCTTCAAACAGCTGAGGAGACACTAAGAGTGTTCGTACCTCTTGTATCTGAACCACAATTAAAACTTTACTTACAAGCCGTGAGTAATAAAATAAAGGGTAAGGCCAAAGACGCGCTATGTCTCGCCGGAAACCCACAGAATTTCCAAGAAATTAAAACAATACTCTTGGAAACCCTCGGTGACAAACAAGAGTTGTCATTTTATAAGTCCCAACTTTGGGCCACAAAACAAAACGATGGCATGACGGTACACTCGTACTTTAACAAAATTAAAGAGAATTTACAAAATATAAAAACATTGGCGAAACAAAACAATGTTTGAAATCATGCCTGGGGTGCTATAAACGCCTTCATAGATGAGGACGCATTAGCAGCCTTTATATCAGGGTTAAGAAAACCGTACTTCGGGTACGCCCAAGCGGCCAGACCGAAGAGCATAGAGGAAGCATATGCCTTCCTATGCAAATTTAGTTCAAACGAGACAATATCGGAAAACTCGCGAAGAACCCACAACCAAATACCTATAAAAAATGTTCCACCAATTCAAAGACAAAAGGAGTGGAATCAAAATAAGTATCTCAATAATCAAAATCACAATCGACCAAACCCAACAAAAGATGGGGATGTTTCTATGAGGTCGAGAAACATAAATAATACTCCTATGGAAGTAGATACATCCATAAGATCTAGGAACACGTTTAATAGAAGAATAATTAATACTCATGAACTTTACAAAGAGGATGGAAATCATGAGGTTGAAAATGTAAACTCCGAAGATCCTTCACCTGAATTCGAAGTAAATTCCGAAAATTTTCAGGAAGACCGGGAGGAAGATACGGAGGATTAAATTTCCTCCCATATCTAATATGCAACGGCATACAAAATAATACAAAAATTAAATTGTTGATAGATACAGGGGCAAACAAAAATATTATCAAACCCGGTATCATCCCAGAGACAATTTTCACCAAACATAAAACTTCAATAAATAATATATTAGGCAACTACACTCTAGATAAAAAAGGTAGATTTAACTTTCTGGGCAATAAAATACCAGAACAAACATATTACGAGCTAGAATTTCACAAGTTCTTCGACGGAATTCTAGGTTCGCAATCAATGGCGAAATTAAACGCAAAAATAGATTACAAAACCAACAGTATTCTACTAAATAATATACAATTTAAATTTCATCGTTATTACCCTAAGGGGAACATTTATAATCATACGGTGACATTTAAAACGTCTAACGACGGGGAATGGTTCGTTCCAAACTATGCAAAATTGAACGAAGAAATAATAGTTCAACCAGGTATCTATAAAGCCAGCAAAGGCAAAACATCAGTAAAGATACTGACGAACGAACCAGACATACCAAAGACGGTACCAAAACTAAAACTTGTAGTTAATAATTTCGAAACGATCAAACCAATTCCTATCTTCGGAAAGGAAATAATTAGCAAACAAGATATAAGAAGGGTCATAAGAACAGATCATCTAAACGAAAACGAAAAGATCGCCCTAATTGACAAAATCTATAGAAACCAAATGGTGTTGTTGAAACAGAACGAAAAGTTATCAGCAACAACAGTTATTAAACACAGGATTCTAACGAGAGATGAAACACCAGTCTACACAAAGACATATCGATACCCCTATCATTTTAAAGGCTATGTAGAAGAACAAGTACAAGATATGTTAGACAGTGGGATCATCAAAAACTCAAGCAGCCCATATTCTGCACCAATTTGGGTCGTATCGAAGAAGACAGACGCTTCGGGAACATGCAAAGTAAGGGTAGTCATCGATTACAGAAAGCTAAATGAAAAAACAATCGACGACAAATTCCCCATGCCACAAATTGAAGAAATTTTAGACAATTTGGGCAAATCTACATACTTTACAACACTAGACCTGAAATCGGGTTTCCATCAGATCCCGATGGATGTAAAATCACAGGAAAAAACTGCATTCTCAACTGACAAAGGTCATTTTGAGTTTTGCAGAATGCCGTTCGGCCTGAAAAATGGCCCAGCCACATTCCAACGTGCTATGAATCACGTGTTACAGGGATTAATCGGCAAAATATGTCACGTTTATCTGGATGATATTGTAATAGTAGGGGAAAACCTAAAAAACCACTTAAACAATTTAGAAACGGTATTTAAAAGACTCTCAGAATTCAATCTCAAGATTCAACTGGATAAGTGCGAATTCTTGAAAAGAGAGACGGAGTTCTTGGGGCATAACATCACCCAAGAAGGAGTGAAACCCAACAAAGATAAAGAAAAAAAAATATTAGATTGGCCATTGCCAAAAAATCAAAATGAAATAAAACAATTCTTGGGACTCTCCGGATATTACCGCAGGTTTATAAAAGACTATTCCAAAATAGCAAAAAATATGACCAAATATCTAAAAAAAGAAACCATATTGGATTTAAATGATCCAGAATACATAAAGGCTTTCGAAACACTGAAAAGAACGATAGCGACAGACCAAATCTTGACCTATCCAGATTTCAAGAGACCCTTTATCTTAACCACAGATGCTTCAAATTTTGCATTGGGCGCAGTTCTATCCCAAATCCAAAATAGCATCGAAAGACCCATTGCGTTCGCCTCAAGAACACTTAATACAACCGAAACGAAGTATGCCACGAACGAAAAAGAAGCGTTAGCCATAATATGGGCGGTGAAGAAATTTCAACCTTACCTTTACGGTAGCAAGTTCACCCTGGTAACTGACCATAAACCATTGACATTTATCAAATCTTCGGAGAAAAACTCCAAAATTCTAAGATGGAGGTTAGAGTTGGAAAATTACGATTACGACGTAATTTATAAAGAAGGCAAAACTAACGTGGTAGCAGATGCGCTAAGCAGAATGCCCACAGTAGACAACGCAAGGGAAATAAACTCAAATGAGCTCGCGGACATTAACACTTCACGTGAATCTATCGAAACAAATCACTCACATTCATCAGATGACATAGAAACAATACACTCAGCGAATACATCAGATGACCATTTCATACACTTCGCTGACAGACCCATTAATTATTACCGGAACCAATTAATTTTCAAAATTGCAAACATAGATGTAACTATTTCAGAAGATATTTTCCCAAATTTCAAAAGATTTATTATTTCAAAGAAAGCCTTCGAGGAAAACGACATTACACAATTTTTAAAAAAATATCACAATGGGAAACAATCGGCATTAATGGCTCCAGAAAGTCTATACGACAAAATCCAAACATCTTTTAGACAAAACTTCTGTCAAAACGGCCACTTTGTGCTAGTAACAAAAATAGTTGAAGATGTTACGAATGAGGACAGACAGAACATATTAATAACAAAAGAACATGAACGTGCACACAGAGGCACCAACGAAGTCGAAAACCAATTAAGGCGAGCATACTTCTTCCCTCGAATGGGAAACAAAATAAGAACTCACATTAATGCATGCAATACTTGCAACAGACATAAATATGACCGCAAGCCTTACAATAATAAAATATCTCCACGGCCAATCACAAAGAAGCCGTTAGAAAGGTTACATATCGACATCTTCAATATAAACAGGAACAATTTCCTATCAATTATTGACTCCTTCTCCAAGCATCTACAAATGATGCCAATGGAAACAAAAAATATATTGGATGTAACCAACGCTCTTAACAAGTACTTCACTCTTTTCGGAATACCGAACAGCATTGTTTGTGACCATGAAACCACAATCCAATCTACCCAAGTGAAGGAATTTCTAAATAATTTAAATATCAAAATAGAATACGCATCGTCATCAGAATCCAATGGGCAGATTGAAAAGACCCACGCCACAGTGATAGAGATATTCAATACGAATAAGCAGAAGTCAGCAAATCCAAACACTTCAACTGCCATAGAACTGTCAGTTGCACTTTATAACAACACCGTGCATTCAGCGACTGGCTTCACGCCCAATGAAGTAATATTCAATCAGAATAACTTCACTGACCCAACAGAAATTCAAGCACGGGCGAATGAAATATTCCAAACAGTAAACAACAATTTGGAAAAGGCGGCCACGAGAATGAAAAAACAAAATGATACAAAAGAAGAACCACCCAACCTTACAGAGGGTCAAGTTGTATTCATTAAACCAAACACAAGAGCAAAAGCCCAACCAAGGGGAATCGAAACCAAAATCCAAAATATCGAACCTAAAACATTCCACACATATAGAAATATAAAACGGAATAAAAATAAAATAAAAAGATTAAAAAAGATTAATTAAAACCAAAATTTTTGTATCATTCCAGGCAAATTTTTAACACAATTTTAAATACAACCGCAAGATAATTTTGCTTTTACACATAAGAATTTTAATAACACTTGAAATAAAACCATAGAAGAATTACTGTAATGAATGCAGAGCGAAATTAATAAAGCCTAACGAAGAAATTATAACGCCGTCCAATATATTAATTACAGAAAAAAATTTTAATAAATCTACCAACTTTGGAGCTCTTAAAGCACCGACAGCTGAATATGCCAAAGTTGCGAATGTTTTATTAACAATTTTTGAACAATTGTTTAACAAAGAATGTCACTTGTCGCATTTATGTTCCAGAATAACAGAAAAATGCCTAGAAATAGTAGAACGAGATTTCCCCGGATTTCTGCCTCTTGAAAATGAACCATGCTACGAACATTTAAAAGTATTAATAAATTTTTTTATTATTGTTTTAACCAGAAAAAACTCGAAATGGTCTGTTTTGAAAGGGGAGTTTCAAAATGTCAAGAACAGAAATAAAGGAGAAATAACGCAAGCATCGAAAAAGTTAAAAATTTTGACTGGTTAATAAAATAAAATATATTTTCGTTTGATTTTTATATTTTCTTTTTTTTTTGTTCTAAAAAAAAATTTAATATTCCTTGAACTAAACTCTGATAAAAAAACTAGTGCGACGAGCACGTGCAGCAAAAGTGTAACTTCGAAAGGTAGTTTAGGGTCCCGAAATTAGAAAAAATCATTTTAGATTCTCATTAGCCAAGTTCGATCCTAATTGGAAATGTTCGAGAACTTTTTGCAATAATTATTTTAGAATTCTATTTTCAACGTACACGTCAAATTTCGTCGAAATAATCGGTTAAGAAATAGCCAAATTCCTTTCTAATTGACCATATGTTCCAGAACTTTATTTACAAATCATTTTAGGATTCCATTTCTATCGTACAAGTCGAATTTTATCATAACCTGTTAAGAAATAGCCAAGTTCCATCCTCATGGGCCTTTTGTTCCAAAACTTTTTTATTATTAAATTAAGTATGTACCAATTTCGGTTATTAATTAAATACTGCAACGTTACATTTTACTTTTATGAATTTATTTTCATCTTTTCAAACATTTCAAATGTAAAGTTGTTGCAATTTAAATTGTTGTTGTTTGCTATGTAACTATTTTGTGTTTTTCTTTCCTATTCCATAACATTTTATCCGTTTGGAAACAGCCATAGTCTCATAATTAAATTGTAATTGTTCAATTAATCTGAAAAAGTTATTAAAATTTCCTTAAATTTGGTCAATAACCCATACAAAACTACAAAAATTTATTATATACATACATACACGAAAATAATAAACAACTCATCATAACAGATAAATTTAACCCTAGAATGACTTTTACATTAATTTGGAATTATCACAACGTTTATACCAAAATTAAAGCAGATAAAGGGTTTGTTGTATAACGGGCATGGTGCGAATCAGAATGTGTATTTTTGTTGTTGTTTTCTATAGTAAAGATAAGGGTGTCCCTACTGTTTAATTTTTTTGTTCTGCACAAGTGGTTTAATTTTTATTTTTACCTTGCTTCAGATTGTTTTCAATTGGTGGCAGAAAGATAATTCAATTTTTTAATTTTTTTTTTTCCATTTAGGTACGGAGTTTTATTTTTTTTAACGCTACTTTGTCTCTTTTGTTTATGTTAAATTAGAAAGGCAAGGATGATCTATTGTTTTTATTTTTCGAAACAAATATTTAATGGTTTGTTTGTGGTGGTAGAAAATGGAAAGTGTTTCTTTTTTCATTTTAATTGAAAATGTAGAAGTAATTTTGTCACGATTTTCAAACTTATACAAACTTAACATATTAAAGATGCAAATTAAGGAAAAGTTTGTTTCATTTAAATGAATTTTCATTAATAAAATTGATAATCAAAACTATCAATTTTACATTGGTTCTTATGAGAAACAAAAAATTGTTCGACTCGATGTAAAAGGTTCGTAAAAAACCAAACAAATTATAAGTGTGTTGTGTGTACACAACCAACTCACTATTAAAATGAGATCTACTTTTATTTTTTGTTGCCAAAGAAGAATAGAAAGAGGCAATATGATATCAAATTTCTATATAGACCTTTCAGTCCCACTTAAAAACAAAAAACAACTCAAAGAAATACGAATATAAATTATGTTGGTAAATTTCATCCATACAAAATATGCTTCTATAGTAATTCTTCTATGATAAAACATAAAATTAACATAAACCTTAAGGAACAAATAGAAATAGACATTAAGTAATACTGTAACAATTTAAAAAAAAAAAAAAAAAAAGAAAAAACCCCCATAAACTTTATCCATTATGAAAATGAATGTCATAGCAAGATTAGTAATATTAATAGTAATTCCTCAAATTTATCATTCCCAAAAATTAGAGATAAAAAACTTAAATGACGACCCTATTTAAATAATAAAAACAAAAAATTGCAAAATTCAAATAGGTAATATAAAGGTCGTACATCCAATCAATTTAAATAACTTGCAGAACACAGTAGAATCAATAAACAAATTCATTTACAATAAATTAGATGATAAGAACGATAAGTTAGATTTATATAAAATAGTAAAACAAAAGTGCAAAAAATTGTACAACAATCTTCAACAAATTAAACCTATAAAGCATTATAGACAAAAGCGATGGGATGCCCTAGGCACAGCGTAGAAATGGCTGGCAGGCAGTCCAGATGCCATAGATTTGCGAATGCTAGAGAACAAAATGAATCAACTAGTAGACGAAAACAATGAACAAATTCAAATAAACAACCAGATTGATGAAAGGATACAAATGATCACAGATACGATAAACAAAGCTGTGACAAACACTAACACAGCTAATAAAATAATACTCAGCGAGATAGAAATGTTAGCAGCCATCATTAATATAGATAGCATAAATACTATACTAGAAGACATACAGGATGCTATAGTCAGGACAAAAATCGGCCTGGCAAGTAACAAGGTGATTTCACTAAAGGAATTAATGATAATAAAAGATCTAATGACAAACCAAGGAGTAAACATAACTCTACCTGAAGAAGCACTACAATATGTGGTACCTAAAATAGCAATAAACGAAGAAACCCTACTCTTTATTCTAGAAACACCAAAACAGAAGAAGAAACTTCAGTAACAGCAATGATTGTTCCACTGACAATCAATGGCACAATAATAAAAGAATATCCTCAGCATCTCGTAAAGACGAAACAAAAACTGTTTCAACAATGAATCATAATAATTTTGTACAGAAATATTCGGAAATAAAGGAATTTGACGATGAATGCATTAAACCGCTTATAATGGGAACTAAAAGCACTTGCAACGTGACCACAAAATCAGAAACTACAGTACGATTCATCACAGAGGATAAATTACTCATAGATAATGCAAAAGAAGAAATACTGTCATCAGATTGCGGACCAAACAACCGCACGTTAACGGCCAATTTCCTAATAACGTTCCAGAACTGCACTTTAATAGTTAAAAACAAGAAGTTCCAATCCTTTGAAATTAGAAGCGAAGCAGAGGAAATACAGGGTGCTCTACATAATCTCGAAATAACACGGAAACTGATCAAGACGGTAGATATAGATCTGATTGAACAACAAAATATTCAAAACAGAAAAAGGATAACCCACATGGACATAAAACAAGAGAACCATCAATTCTGGATATGGTCTTTGTCAGGAGGCGTATCTATCTCATCATTTGGATTAATAACACTATGTATCTACATCAAGGTTCGTCAACACGGGAAGAAATCAGTGGAAAACAACACAAAGCAATCAAAATCAGACGATCTCACTCAAAACGGAGACACAACATACTCAAATCTACTAATAAAATTAGGCATTACAACAAAGGACGAGGACACCCTTTCTTTACCCCCGGGAGGAGTTACATTCCCACAATCAACACGAACATTTCATGATCGCACAAGAATCAACACGAACATTCCATGATCGCACAAGAAAGGTGTCGAGTGACTATTAAACAAATAGTCACACGCTCATAAGTTATGAATAAAGAACATTCCATCATTACAGACAAAAGGTGTCATGTAAATATCAAACAAATATCGCTGACCAACACGAAATATAATAAAAGAAGAAATAGGTTAACAACAGGAAAAGTGCATGATTGCACTTTTGATAAGAAAGATATTATAAGAAATAGAAAATAAGTTTAGTTTTAAGATCTAACTCAAAGTGTACACAATAAAATAATAAAGTTAAATAAAATAAATATATTTTTTTTCGATTTATTATCCGTGTAACTTATAATTATAATTATATATATATATATATATATATATATATATATATATATATATATATATATATATATATATATATATATATATATACATATATATATATATACATTGAAAAGTTTAGTTGGCTATAAGGCACAATTGAATACTTTTAACCTAGTGACGTCTATTTAAATATTGCATGAATTACTTGGTCTTATAAAAGTTTAGTTTGAAAAGTCTTCTGAAGCACACAGCATTAACCTACAATAATGGTGCAATACCTGTCCTCGGTGAAGTCAAAACAACTTGTAAACCATCCGAAGCAACAGCTACTGTGAAATTTAAAATAGTAAAAGATAATCTAATGACTAATTGTTCGTGTGCAACAAATGTAACAAATTGGACGTTGCTATACTATATATAAGAATATGATATCGACTTTATTGATAATCCAAATTCCAATTCCACATCCGTTTAAAAATCGTATTAAAGAAGAATTGGATACAGCAGCAGTTAGTCCATTGGTAACACATAGTTAAAAAAGGCGGCAAGAATCAAAATATTCGTATATGTATGGATCCAACGGAGCTCAATATAAGAATATCAAAAAATGTCATTACGCCTTGAAAACAGTGGAAGAGATAGCAGCTAAGATAAATGGCTCCAAATATTTTACTAAACTTGATTGTAACAAATGATTTTGGCAAATTCCTGTTACGGAAAGAACAACCAAATATTTGGTAATTGCCACGCTATGGGATAGATACAGATACTTACGTCTACCGTTCGGCATAACGTCGGCACCAGAATTGTTTTCGCAAGTCATCAATGAAACATTAGAAGGCATTGGAAATTAAGAAATCGTCGTGGACGATAAATTTTTATTTGCTAAAATGAAAGAAGGGCTTCGGGAAATTACGAAGAAAGGATTACATACTCAATGATATAAAATGTGAATACGAAAAGATCGAGTGAAATTTGTAGGACATATTTTTACTCCAGCAGGTTATGAAGCAGATCCAGGAAAAATAAAGTCTATCTATCAGTTGAACAAACCGATGAACGTTAAATTGCAACGACTACTAGTACTGATTACGAACTTGCAGAAATATATACCGAATGTATCGGCTGTTACGGAACCAATACGAGTTTTATTGTAAAAGGAAACATCGTTCTTCAACAAAATTCTTAACAATTCTTATAAGCACACCAATTTTGTGGTATTACTTATCTGTAGATGCAAGCTCTCAAAGCGCTACAATTACAAGGGCTGAACAGAACTACCCACAAATTGAAAAGGAAGCATCAGCTATACGGTTCGCGTGCAAAAAATTCCACGGATATGTGTATGGTAAAAAACTGCTAATAGAAACAGATTACAAGCTGTTGAAAACAATTTTTAAAAAATCATTAATAAAGCCTCCAGGACGTTTACAACGAATTTTGTGGGATGTCCTGCAATACTAACCAATTATTGTCTATAAAAAAATGGAGGTGGGACCAACACACGACTTTCTTTTACGAACAGAGAATTTTGAGAAATTTTTTATTTTTTTATTTTTATTTTTATTTTTAATTTTTATTTCGTTTTAATTATTGGAAACATTTTGTATTAAGTTGTTTTTTGTAAACCTTATACTTTTTGATATATTTGCAAAATAAATTTTCTGGACTAAGGAAGTGGCCACTTCCGGTTAGCCGATTTGGAGTAAAATTCACTGGGACCTCCCAATTTATCAAAAAACCTTAAATCTGAAGTTTCAGTTCATTTGGTTAAACCATCTGGGCTGGCACTTCCGGTTAGCCGATTTGGAGTAAAATTCACTGGGACCTCCCAATTTATCAAAAAATCTTAAATCTGAAGTTTCAGTTCATTTGGTTAAACCATCTGGGCTGTAGAGAGGACACATACTGACAGACAGACACCCACTTTTTCGGACTCAGGGGACCTCAAAACAGATAAATCTCTAAAAATCTAAAGGTCCTTTACTTTACTAGAGTAAAAGAAAGTAAAAGGCACACAAATACCAATTGCAGATGCTTTGAGTCGTGACTGTCGTGTAGTTGGAGTACAAAGTGTTTGCAGTGTTTACAATGTCTGAACTCACGAAGCAACATTTTGTCGAATTAACCAACAATGATGAGGAATTAAAATTATTAAAATCAGTTATTATGCAGGCCAAAAATTGCCACGAAGAAATCACATAGGACGAAGGTTTACTATTCAAAGGCACAAAGATAATCGTTCCTCAAGCGGAAATACATGAAATTCTAAGCTGGGTTTATAAAGGTCACCCTGGTATTATTCAATCATTAGCTAGAGCCAGACAACGTCTGTTTTGGATATGTTAAACAAAGGATATTCGGGAAGAATTATCCCACATGTACACCAAAATCAAAAACAAAAGAGCCATTGCTACAAAAAGTAATACCTGATTACCCATTCCAAAATGTATTGACACATTTGTTTCATTTCAAAGGTAAAGAACACTTGCTAATTGCGAATCATTATTCCGGTTCCATTGATTTTTATCAATTGAAATCTTCAACAGCAGCTGAAGAAAAAATGGTTTTCAACCCATGGAGTTTCAAGTAGGAAATATAACATCGGAAGTGATCAGATACACAAATGCGGTGAGGGCACTGAATTCAAGTTTACATAACGAAATTCACAAGTTTAACAATACGAAATAAAAAAAATCAGCCTTATACCATCTTTAAACAAGAAATCATCAGAATGCGCTTGGTGAGTTCGAAAGGATTAAGTTATACCATATACCCAACAACTATATATGCAGCGGCATCCTATTAGGTATAGTTGGTACTCACGCTATTCGAACACGATTTGGATTTAACCAATTTAGTTGATCGAGCACCATCACGTGGAAACAATGGCACGCAGGCACATATTCAGAGCATTGCAACTCCAAACGATACCGTTTCTATTCCAAGTTTTTTTTAAAGCTAGCTAGCTTATCCTTGGTCTTGCGATAGTAGCGATCTATACTATGATTTTCCGCTTTCTTTTACACCACACAAGTTTAAATCGTTGAAATCTACTCTTGTCGTGGCTACTAATTATATCCAAAATTTTTTGTATAATTTCGTGACAATGATTTTTCATGTGTATGGGAATAGTATTGCGCTGAAGAGCAAATTAATAGCTGACTGATGATCAACTAGGAATGTTAAATGAATGGTTGAACAGTTGAACAGTTTTTCTTGCGGAAGAAATAATAAGATATGTGCCTCTAAAAAATGCAACTTTTTAAGCCCAACAATTAATTCCAGTTTATTAAATGAGCCAATATTCAATTGACTTCTTAAAATTAAAAAATAACTCGTTGGTAGAACCGTATAATGGTAGCCTACATTAATATAGGTTTTTTACATCGGTCTAAAAAGACCAAAGTATTGAAATCCTGTCAAAAACGAGCAAAAATTTGGTTGGTCCAAAACCAATTTTTTCGAGTCCGAAAAAACAATAAAAAAAAAATGTCTGGATATCTGTGCTCATGATATCTCGCGAACGGATCGTCCGATTTGGATTTTTTTCGCCAATCAGTTTCTTTGGTCAAGGCGTAGTATTGAAAAGCTTTTAGAACCTGTAAGTCAGAGGGTCGGGTACCTGCCATACGAATTGACCCAAAACTACCTGGTTATATAAGTATTTATCAATTTTTTATATATGTTTAAATGTTTAGTTGGATACTGAATTTTGGTGTTGACTTCAAGATTAATTTAGGGGTCAATTTGCGGATTGAGTTGAAGTTGAGTTGGAGTTAAGTTGGGGTTGAATTAGGATATAATGAGCAGTTGACCAATCTATATGTATAAAAGTGAGTGTTTGATGGTGATGGTGATGGTGATGGTGATGGTAATGGTAATGGTAATGGTAATGGTAATGGTAATGGTAATGGTAATGGTGATGGTGATGGTGATGGTGATAGTGATAGTGATAGTGATAGTGATAGTGATAGTGATAGTGATAGTGATAGTGATAGTGATGGTAATGGTGATGGTGATGGTCATAGTGATGTTGATGGTAATGATGATGGTGATGATATGATTGTATGATGCTATGATGGTATGATGGTATGATGGTATGATGGTATGATGGTATGATGGTATGATGGTATGATGGTATGATGGTATGATGGTATGATGACATGGTGGCATGATGGTATGATGGTATTGTGGTATTATAGTATGATAGCGTGATGGCATGATGGCTCAATGTATGATGGAATAATGGAATGATGGAATAGTGGAATGATGGAATGGTGGAGTGATGAAATGATGGTATAACGGTGTAAAGGTATGATGGTGTGATGACATTGGTGTAAAGCTTTAATAGTATGAAGGTATGATGGTACGATTGTTCGACGGTACCACGGTACGGTCAAAATATCAGAGGCTAATGAAAACAATAATATTGCTGACGTAACCATTAACAACGTTAGCAGAGGCACACAATTTATAAGGCAAATTGGGATTATTAAAATCTACAAAAAATATTTAGAACTAATCGTGATTAAGTCTAATTTCATTGTCCCACTTTTCCTAAAAATCCGATGATCTGTAGGAAAGTGGACTTGTTCAACTTGTTTAAATATTGATTTTAAGCTTTTACAAAAATTTGTTGTTGAACCTTGTTTCTTTTGAGGCTCAATCGATATTACAGGTACGATTTTACTACTTTTTGTTGATATTTGTTGAACTCATTGTCATGGTATTTGATAATTATGGATGATGGTCTTGGATCGCGTGAATAATTATTTTCGAGAAATGAAATGCCAAAATATTCGTATTCAGCGAACGCGCAACATCTCGCTTGAGGCGCGATATAAATAATTTTACTACAACCATGACTAAATAGTTTATTTGAAAAAAAATTTTTGCAGTATGCTTATCGCTTTATATTGCTGTTCAGTCGAAATACAACAACATTATATTGATGATTTAGTTAACAACAAGGTATTTTGAAATAAAACGACAAAACTACAAATTATGTAAATGGTTCATGTTTAACTCTCCAAAAATGAATGGCGAATTATTATTGCCAAGGAAGATAATGATCTCAATTTAGTTTAAACCAGAAATAGAATAATTTATGTGTACAACTCCAATATCATGCGATCGCCTCCAAACAACAAACGTCATAAAAAAATTTCAAGCAAAACCACACTTTTCAAATTTAAATAAAATTGCTTACATAAACAAACATCGACAAAATTTATCAATGAATTTAATAGCAAATTTTGGGGTGAAAATTCACAAACATTAATAATGAATTGATTAGAACATCTACGTAAAGCACAAGTTATTACAGCGCAAGGTTACAATTAAATTAAATCAACATAAGTTCGGCACCAGAATCTAGTCGGCTAACAATGTAGTCGGCTAACTCGCACAGAAGAAAGAATATTTAATGAAGTAATGTTGACTCATAAACTACTCGCATAATGTTGTGTTACCAAACTGTTGAAGAGTTGTTTTGTTGCGTTGTGTGTGAACTAAATGATAAAAAATATCATACTAAGACTGTATGTGTCAATCATGGTAGTCTTAGAACCACATAGCTGTTAGGGCAGATATTTGAAAGGTCTATGTATGTATGTGTATACGAAAAAAATTTTTTTTAGGAAGATAATTTTTTATAGTGGTTATTGGTGTTTTTGAAAATGAATTCGAATTGTTCGCGCTGGGCTGCCGATCGATTATAACGGTAAAACTATATTAGTTGGTGCGTATAAATAGGCGGAAATACTGAAGTCTTGAGGTGCTTTGTCTTGATGAAGCTAAGTAAAACATGGTTTAAGTCTGTCGACCGACCCCTTACTGCGCTTACCTTTCACATAAAGCATGGAAGCTTTTCCTCTCGGCTAACAAGAGGAAACGGAGATTTCGTGGAGGTTGCAGAGATAAAAACGTGCGAACAAAAATTTAGATCTTCTGAAACAACATTTTTTCAGGCATTATCCCTTGAAGATGGAGGACGGCGAATTTGCAATAAACGGTTCCGCAGTTCTTCTACAAATTCCGACTGACTGGTTATTGCGTTGCCATCTGTAATTAGTTGACTCGGTACTCTTATATTCTCATGTTCTCCCAAAATATCGCAAAGTATTAAGTTATTTAATCAAAAGAGACGGGAACCTCCTCAAAACGTAAATTCGAGGCTATTTCTGATCGCCTGCGGTCGGGGTTAAAACGGAAATGTCGGCACCTGTATTTATAAGATAAGTGCGGTTGGACAATCTGTCTTAAATTTTGAGACAGCAGTTGTATACAGCTCCGTCGTATGCTGCCGTTTGCGTCGAATGTCCTAGGTTTTTTTTACTTAAATTCCAACCTTGGCTTGCAATTTCGTCCAGCCTCCTGAAATTTAAGTCGTGGACCATCTTTATTGGTTTTGTTGGCGTTTGGTCGAGGTGTAGTAGTGGTTTCAGCTAGAGTAGTTCCACCATTATTTTGAACATGTCGAAGTAGCTGGGACGGCGTCATGTCCCCTGGTTTAATATACTATAAAAGACGATGAATTTGGCTTACATAAAAAAATGTAAATAACCCGTAGAACCAGGTATCTGGCTATATTTTCATAAAGTGGACAGATCAAGCTTTCCGAAAAAAAATTTGTCATTTAAATAAAACGACTTGGACATGTTCGACAAATTTTTGAAAATTGTGTAAATCACTTAAAATGTTCAAACCTGATGCTACATTATGGCCATTTTCCAAAATCTCAGAGATGCTACCAGGTGTGGACTTATATTCCCATAAAGTGAACAGGTTAAGCTTGTTTCGGAACTTTTTTAGAAAGCTTGACCTGCCCACTTTATGGAAATATAAGTCCACACCTGGTACAATCTCTGAGATTTTGGAAAATGGCCATAGTGTAGCAGCAATTTCAATCCTTTTCCACAATTTTAAAAAATTGGTCGAACATGCCCAAGTCTTTTTATTTATATGACAAAAGAAAAACCCTTTATGAAAATATCGCCCCATACTTGGTTCTGCTGGTTATTTACACATTTTTATGTAGCCCTACACTTTTTCAGTACACGTACATTTTTCGTTCATTTGTGTAGCTACACTTTGTATGAAATACTTCTCACCGGTGTTGTTGGCCGCTAACGCTTGTCGAAAATGCTCGTGATCGTTTGATGGATGCCAAAAAGTCATTATTTGCCAAAAAATAATACCCAATAACCTACCGGTTTCTTGATATAACTGTAGTGTTATTAAATTTTGATTTGACTTATTGGCGAAAAAAATGTAACGGTAATTAAAATACTAATACCACAGAATACAACCAGAAGAGACATAACGCTGTTTTTGTATGGTAAAATTTGGACTAATTTTTTTGACCTTGATTTGCCGAAGGTAAGAGAAAGTTGGGTTATGTATTCTTTGGTTTACTGGTTTTGATTTGAAATAATAATAATTGAGAATCCTTAACAGTGTAGTTAGTGAAATTATTTGACAAGTTTTGTTTTAACAGCATAATTTGCATTAACTACCATAATATTCAAAAATAATTATACTTCAATGTCCAAAAAAGAAGGTAAGATGAAAAAAAAATTTGGTCCACGCAATGTCTATTCTGGTTAATCTTTCTTCTGTGCTAATACCGTTCACTTATAATTCGCAAACATAAATGAACGAATAATAAGAAAAACTAAAACAACCCTTCATTTGCTTACCGCTTCCTTCTGTTTCCTTCTGATGTTGATTGCTCCAATTCTGACCAAAATTCGATGGGTTATTTCCGACCTTCGTTGAGAGATGACATTGTTGACGTGATGAAACGGCTGAGGAAATAGTCAAATGATCGCGTACATGCCAGCTAATTAATACTCCGGCTTTTCGGTGGCCTGCCGCTGACCTGTTGTCAAATCGATATATAAACATGCTGCCATAGTACTGGTGTTTCGGTAAATTTCAGTTACTTAATTCGAAGTTGTTATGATGATCCGAATGCTTGGTGCGTGTTAGATCTGCTTGTTAACGTCAGATCACCTCGGGGTCACCAATTTATGGCGATGTGGTTTTATGTAACACACTAGGAATCGTTTATGGTGATTGTGCCTTAGGTAGTATCATAAGAAATCATTGTTTTGCAGCACTATTGATCACTGTACAACGAAAACACGAACTTTGTAAAAATGCAGCAACAACAATATGGATTTGAAATTTAGTTTTATTTAATACATGAAAGATATATTTACAATTATTATTTACATTTTTAATTTTCAATGATTATTTATTAGATTTACTATTTGGAAATATTAATTAGTAACAACGATTTAATATTTTGATATAATTCACGGAATGTAGATTCTAAATGTAGGACGCCGATGGTTGGTGTCCGGGCGCGTTGCTTTGCGATTATTAATTTTTTCTAGGAGGAAAATTTTACATAAACTTATTTTTTGTGAAAAATATTTGATTTGGTGTATAAGAGAATTAATAGCTGTATAGCTTTCCAAATAATACTTCAGCTAAACCAATGAAAAATCAGCGTTTAAACAAATTTTAAACAAATTTTTGCCAGAAGAGTCAAATTAACAAGAAAATACACGATTAAAAATTAGACCAAAATTTGTTAAATTTTTGCTGTTGCTTTAACCAGCCGTTAACCAAAGAAATACATAACAACTCAGTTTGGTTGAAGCCTTGTACAAGATATCGGGAACGACATTGGGAAAAATACCATAGTATTTCTTTACGAACTCTCCGTCAACCAATTACTAAAATAATAAATAATATTAGCCGCTCCTACTTGTTTCATACTCGCGATGAAAGATCCTTATTTTGAGCACAATGTGGCACAGTGTCACTGTTGGCCATTTTATGTAATTGTGGCTTTCTTTAGTTATCCACTTCACGACGCGGTACCGAATTCTATATACTGAACTCTGGGTAATATTGAACCTGTCCGAGATTTGCCTGTATGTTTCCGTGTTGGCAAGAAACCACAAAGTCACATATATTTCACAATCATTACCAATTCAATCATTCAATTTTTCTTATCTTCTATGTTGCTTAAATTTTAAGTCACTATATTGAATTACCAGTTCCAAATAATTTTCCACGCTTGCTTTTTATTGAGATGCCGAGCTGGAACATTCCCATAGCAGACTACTTTCACTGCTGCTATCGTACGGAACATGAATGGCAATCTTAAAAACAGGTAAATAAATCTAATTTTAAATATATGTATTTGTTATAAAATATAAACAAAATTAATTTGTGTTTTAATCTGACAGATACCATAAAAAAAAAAGCCATCTATTGGAATTATTGCAACTAAAATCCACCTATCGTAAATTTTATGCGTAAGTACTTTTTATCTATACCATCATTTGAGAATGAGTAGTTGTGAGTAGATATGAGTAGTTGTGAGTAGATACAAGTACCAGCGAGTAGTTTGCTTTCGCTAATCGAAGACGCTTATTATCAAATAGACAGTTTTTGAATTATCAACATTTTCTTTTTGAAATAAAAATATGTACATTAGAAAATAACATTTTTAAAAATTTGTTTTTTCATAAACGGCCTTGGAAACAAATGGGCTAATTTTGAAAACTAAGTTTGTATGTATAACATTTACACATTTCGCAATATACTCAATATACAACATTTTCAACTTTTAGTGCACATTACTTACGTTCCACAAGTATAATGCGCAATATAATTGTATTCGTCTGAACCACCCATAATCCATTATAATAAAAATACTAGAATCTCACAACTACAATTTACAAATTGACATATAGGACATTCGTTTGTTTTGTTAATATGCAGTTTATTTAATGATTAGTGTTTGTATGGTTTATCATTTTATAGTTTTTTTAAATTATTTTGAGTTATGTACATATAAAAAATTAAATTACTTAATGCACATCCAACTTTGGATGAAATAAGTGAATCGGATTAAAATCTTCATTTTGTGATCATATTTTGAACTAATTTAAACATGGATCTTTAAATAAATAATAAATTAAACTGAATTAATTAAAAAGTGTGATCATAAGTAGCTTTTTTACACGAGTATGTAGTACAACTTCACATCACTCTCGTTTCTTCCTTTACATTCAAACTAAAATTAGTTTATAAGAAAGAAAATGGGAATTGATGTGTTATACTGCGTACAAGTGGAAACTGGCACAATGAGAATGGCATACAGCTCGAACAGAACGTTCGATTCGCATTCGCTCCAAATGCACGATGAACGCTCAGACGTCTTCTCCGTAAGTGAATTTTTATTTTTAAATTTAATCTTAATTTAATTCAATTGTTATATAGTCTAGTCCTAGTTTAATTCTAGTTCTAGTTATTTTTTATTTTATTTTTAGTAACCCTTCGGGTAACTTTTTATTCTTAAGCACCGATGAAATAATTCGATAATTCCACGATTTTTCACAATTTCTCGAAACAACTTCTTCTGGGTGTCAACATTTTTGTTATAGACTTTTCGAAATTATTTATTAATATTCGGAATTTTAACCATATAATCCAGAATTATCAAGTTTATTTTAAAAAAATCCTAGATTTTTCAAGAATTTGGAGAATATTTGAGTTTTTCCACTTAATTTTGAGTTGCGGCGTCTAACAGACATACTTACGAACATATATAATTATCTCGAAAACCAAGCGTTTCTGGAAAACATGTTCTAAACAAAAGATGTGAGGTTTTGAATGTTTTGTTATTTCAAGGTCAGCTAGTTTTTTGATTAGGAGCCTTTATTTTTAAGCAACAATGTATTGTACGTAAATAACTGAACATCTATTATTTGATATTTGGTGTTTAATAATAGATTATCGTTATAGATTTTGAAGATTTTTCGAGGTTGTTCGAAATTTTTAAATTATTCGTGAATATTCAGATTATTCAAGTTTTACAATGACGATGGTTAACGTTTAGGATTAACGATTGGAAATAGAGAGAAAGCACCTATCGGAATAAAATAAAGCTAATTATTTTACATATACATATACATATATAAAAATATTCAAAGCACTATTTTTATTCTTTATATATCTTTTCAATAAGTATGTTCCTTATTGTGAAATAATTTATTTTTTATTTTTGATTCAAAAACGATTTCGGTGTCAACAAATATCATCTTCAGTTGAAGCAATACTTATTGAATTGAAACGTTTTTTCTCGCTTTTATTTACCCAAAATTGCCGTGGTTGCGTTGTATATTTTCCAAATTTACAAAAAAACCTTCGCTCACGTTGATTAGCCGTTGGAAATCAGCTCGTATATTTTATTTGTAGCTGTGTTGATTTTGCTTTTCAACATAAATTGATTTTCTTTGTTTTTAAAAATTTCAAATTCATCTACCCGATCCATCATATCTCCTTTTCTCATTCTGTACAGCACCTCTAAATTTGTCTCAAAACTCACTTAGTTATGCATCGAGTGGTTTATATGTTGCGCGAATCTGGATTCTGTATTCATTTTTCCGATTCCTTTGACATGTTCTCTAAATCTCTCTCTATATAAAATGCGGGGCAATCTGAGCATGTTAATTTATAAACACCTGGGGGCCTATTCTCGAATTTCACATCCATTTTCCACATGTGGACATCTGTCAAAGTTGTCAAAAATTGGTTCGAAAATTGTAATTCGTATATAAAACACATGCGGCATTGACATTTTCCTATAAGGGTAATTTTTCCACATGCTTGTACCCATTCGGAAATATTCCCTTAGTACCGAAAAAATTCAATTTTTATGAGTTTTGACAGATGTCCACATGTGGAAAATGGATGTGGAATTCGAGAATAGGCCCCCTGTATCTAAAATGGAATTAATTTTCGTTTTAACCAAATTTTCTAATTTATGTTGTGTTTTGTGAGCAATGCTATATCCGAAATTTATGAAAATATGCTGAATTTTTTTGGTTCATCTGGCTCCATTCCAAACTTAGGTATTTTTTATTATTATTATCACGCTGTATTTGACCTATATTCCAATTTCCTTTTATAACCATTATTCAACGTATCAACCATTTTGGTATCATATCCATTTTGGTATGCAATAAATTTGATGAAGTTGAGTTCCCCTTTGTAGCTCTCCTCTGTCATTGTTATACTATTTAGCCTATGGATCATATGACGGTATGCAGATAGTTTGTGTTGGAATGGATGCCGTGATTGCTGATGTATGGTTTGAAATGTTTGAGTTGTTTTACGGAAAATTTGGAACTATTGTTTCTGGTTTATATTTTTAATAGTCAAATCCAAAAAATTAATAGTTTTGTTTTGCTCGATTTCCAAAGTGAATTTTAACTTCGCATGAATTCCATTTTATATGCATTCTCGACATGGTTTAAAAAAATATATAGCGTCATTTGATGTCACCAACATGTATTCTAACATACCGGTAGATGAAACTTTGGAAATTACGAGGAAAATATTATTGGATCAGCGAATAGACATACATGTCATAAACGAGGTTGTCACTTTATTAAAAGAAATTACCAGCCAAAACTAATTCAAACATGGGAATAAATACTACATCCAAAACGATGGTTTACCTATGGGCAGCCCACTTTCCGGAACATTGGCAAATATTTTTTTAAAGGTGAAATAGCCACAAAAAAATTGAAAATTAATTAAAAATGAGTTTCAATAATATAAATTAAAGCTGTAATACCATACAAAAATTAGCATCAGCGCTTGCAGAACGACTGAAATATGGTATAGTGGACATTTTTTTAAGTTGTAATGCCGACAAATATATTGTCTAAAATCGCGGTTCCAATCGTCAATTGAGTTTCTTTCTTTTTACAAACTTACAGATAATTCGATATTTGTAAGTTTTCGAGAATCTTCCTATTTTGAAACTTCAACATTACAGAGATTACATATTTCGAAATTATTGAGATTTCTTGAATTATTTTCGAAGTTCGGGATAGACGTGAGTTGCTTGCGCTGTATAGAGTATGATGTTTCTTATTTAAAAGACTAATACAAAAAATTAAATTTGGCGAGAGAGCCGTGTTTTTTGTCTTTCTGCATAAACTAAATTAAAAATTCGACGTAAATTCAGTGATTTAAAAATGCTGTTGTGTAATTAATAATTTAATTAAATTAAATTATATGAATTATTAAATATTAATAATTAAATAATAAAAGGTCGTGAGTGTTTATTTTTGGTTCAAATATGCGCGCAATTTTATTTGCATCGCATAACAAGTAGTTTTTGCCTTTGTGTTTGTTTAAATAAATAAATAATAAATAAAAAGTGATCCTGATGGAAATAGTGAAAATCTTAAAAATTTTGTTTAAATCTCATGTGTGATTTTATTTTATTTCGTTTTTTTTTTCGTGTGAAGTGAATTTTTTTGAACAATAGGGGAAAACATGTTCAACAAATAAATAACGGTACTGCTCAGATACCGTTAGACAGGTATTTTCACATCACATGTATTGTTTTACAATGGGTAAACCAATTTTTATTTCTTTTTTTTGGGAATTTTGGTGGTTTTGGCTGTTTTAAAGGGGTCCAAGACAGTAACAAGGAGGTTTTGTTTGGTTGTTTCTGGGATTGGGTTGTTCTAGGATTTGGTAGTTTTTTATACTTTTTGAGTCTGCTAAAATATTTTTGTTTTGTGCGATGAAATGGTTGTCACTATAAATGTTGACTGGAATAACACGGCAGCTGACCAGTTTCTTAAAACAGGCTATGAATGCGGATGTCGTCAAATCTTTAACTAAGTCTAATCGAAATCCTTTCGTGCTTCGTGGTAGTGCAAACAAATACGGCTGTCATCTTTGCACCACGCCCTCGTTTACTTACAATGGAGATGGGACCACCCGGTGGCTTTTGATTTTGGTAGTTGTCCCATTATTTGGCTTATATCTGGACATATTTTATATTGACGTACTACGGTAGATCTGCTACACTTCTACCTTGACCGTAAGGAATGCGTGACATATGGAACGTAAATACGAAACCTGAATGCAAATGCTTCATGTGGTGGTAAATCATCATTAACTTATTCAATAATCTTCAGGACTTTGGCAGTAATATTTGATGTTTGTTGTCATATTCGCAGAATGACTTTTTAAGGCGTCGTTCTAGTCATAATATACCTTGGTTGTCCAGAAATGGAGCCAAATTATTCGCTTATTTCGCCATTATTTCATCGTTGAAGTTTGTTGAGGGCCTTTGATCAATCAGTAGCTGGATGAAGTTGGTTTTTTCTTTTTTTGTCAAAATATTTACTGATATACGAGCTTTCTCATTGATTAAATGTGTAACATCAGAAAAGCAAAAATCAGTTTGCTCTGTAAACAGATTGATTTCATCTTTCGAAGTCGAAATAGTAGATCAAAGCCATAATGCACTAATTTTGCTGGATAAACTCCTCTGGAAGCTAAATCAGCAGGATTCTCTTTCGATTTCGATCGTTACGATCTTCTGGCCGAATTCTACGCACCATAAGCTACTTTCCTAGCATCACAGAACCCATGAATTTCAATGTCCACCCCCAATCCATCTAGGAATTTTTAATTTGTTGAATTCTTCAAACTATTTGTAAAGTTTCGCCCATCTGGATTGAATTTCTGTCGGCAATATTTCCTTCCATCAGGATAGATTCAACATTCATAGTTTTTGAAATATTGGTTTTTGATATGATCACACTTGAAGCAAGCCATCCTTCAGAGACCGGTTCAGCATCTAGTTGCAAGAAATGGGGCAGAGGTTCTTTGGTTTGAGGTTGGGTTAGGGTTAAGAGTTGAGTTACGTTGAGGGTTTTATTTTATGTTAGTTTGAGTTGAACCGTATTGGTTGTTGTCAAGTTAAAGGTTGAGTTTGGATTGAGTTGATTTAGGGGTTGAGTTGGGAGTTGTGTTGGGGTTGAGTTGAGGTTGAGTTTAGGATTGGATTGAGAATTGAATTGGGGTCAAGATGAAGTTGAGTAAGGGTTCAGTTGAAATTGCGTATTACGTTGCGTAAGTACGTAATTTTTCGGCACCGCAGTTCTGATCACCTCGCGAAGTTTTAGTCCTTTATATTTTTCCAAACTTTTTTTTTATTAGTCTAAATTTCACGACGTCAGAAATGGCTACAAATCCCTTAGATCATCTAAATCCTAAACTTTACACAACGCTTTATGGATTTCAAAAGTCTTCTTGTTCGTTCAATTATTAATAAATAATGAATAAGTTTTAATTGAACTTTATTTAAACTAAATGCTATGTTTAAATTTTACTATATTTATTTTAATTTTATTTAAATACACCTCAACAATTCAATCCTTGGCTTTTTTATAATATTTTAGGCACTTACTCTTACGATCTTCAAAAATATAATGATTAAATTTTCAATGATGCTTAATCATACTTTTACAAACATTTTATCCATAACCCGTGACACCTATAAACCAGCACAAACAATACTACATAGCGATGTTTATTTTTTTAGTAGTATGTACTGTCATCTGCGTTACGATAGCTAACTATGCCCGTGGTGAAATAATATAATTACATATTTATTTATTGGTATCACTGGTTATGCGATTTGTTTGGTTTTGATAAATTTGACATTTACTTAATTACTTATAATGAATAATTTGTTGAATACATAAGTAAGTAAATACATTAAATTTAATGTTATAATTTAATTACAGCTAACTGAGATTAAGGAAAATAGATACATAGATATTTACTGGTAATCAATTGCAGTCTTACTATTAAAAATGCAGTAAACATAATTTTGGATTTCCAAATTGCTATTTTACATCATTGAAGTTCATTCTGGTTGAATTTACTAAGTATTCAGTTTGTGATGTTGAATGTGGATCATATGCTGAAAATCTGAAAATATGAAACCTGTAGATATGTACGTAACAGACAGGCATAAAGAATTGCCGCTTTCAATGTATTTCAGTTTAACTTTTTAATGTCTTTTTAAAACAGCGAAAAATTAAAAACAATTTGTAATTTATTTATTGCAATCAATAATGACAAATAGATTGGGTAATAATGCAATTCTCGTCTACAGACATACAACCTGTTTCTTTTTCCAGGGGTGGGAGGGAAGGGGGGTAATTCCACGTTCTACTTAATTCTGTTTCTTCTCTTGAAAAACGTTTAGGTAAATTTACTCAATAGTAAGTAGCAGGAACATTGGATATTGTAATTAAGAAATTATCGGTTTAAAATGAGTCAATGCGGATACTTGAAGTCATGGTCATATTAGGTTTTATTATTTTTTAAAGTTAAATATTTTGGAAATTTCTAAACAACAGGTAACTTAGAAAGTTTCAAAGTTATCAATATGCTTAACTGTTACCCGCTTGTTGATACTAAAATTGATCAAAACATTTTAGTAACATGAAGGCCGATAACACAAAATTACCTTGAAAACAGTATTATGCGACTGTGATAATGAATATTCTGAAAAGTAGTTCTGGTTAGTATAATTAATGAATAATAATGGCAGTTTATCACTTTAAGCTTAATGTTATTTCAGAAGTTGTTCTTAAGGTAGAAAATAGTAAATTTTGGTATTGTTGATACAATGGTTTACTTACATTACAAATACACAATTACCAGTTTTAACGGCTCGATTTATTTTGGATGACTTAACACGTGATTTAAATCACGTTTGTTTTTTACTCATATCATCTTTATGTGAATTACCATTGTCGAGGACATCTTAAAAATCACACAAAAGCACAAAAATGTATTTGCTCGGATTTAACCTATTAGTATTATTTTAATGGTGTTTTTTGTTTTTCGTTTTTTTTTTTTTTATATTTTGAAATAATTTATGGGAATTACGTATTAAATCCAACCAGTCCTAATCGTAAATAAAAAGCATAACAGCGTGTAAACCAAACGATCAAGAAGTTTTCAACAAATTATTTCAATATAATAGGACAGTCTTATTTTATCTCGGCAACTAACTGGTCGATTCATATTTATATTGTTGTAAATTAATTTAGACGTAATGTCCGCCAATTCTAGTGATAGTGAAAAAAATGGTATTAATGTGGATGAATTGGCGTCGCGTATGAAACAATTTGGAATTATCGATTATGCAATTTTTATCGCAATGCTTGTCGTATCCTCAATAATTGGATTATATTTTGGGGTGCGGGATAAACAAAAAAAACGCAGGACTAAACTCCGAGATGACGCAATAGAAATCAACTATTTGGTGGGTGGACGTAAAATGCAAATATTTCCGATTGCAATGTCATTGGCGGCAAGCATGGTGTCTGGTGTATCACTGATTGGCTTCCCATCTGAAATGTATACATATGGTACCCAATTTGCGTTCTTTATATTTCCCATTATGCTGGCATCCTTTTTAATACATTATATGTTTATCCCAGTGTATATGGATTTAAAGTTAACGTCACTGTATGAGGTAATGATTTAAATAGGCTGACTAAACTTGGACCTAGACCTTTGTTTATATGTTTTTTGATTGTTTATTTAGTATTTGGAGGCGAGATTTGATCGCAAAATGAGGTATTTGGGTGCATTTATTTTTGTCTTTAGAAATATATTTTCTATGCCGATTATACTGTACGCCACTGTACTGGTATTCAATCAAGGTAATATAATTTCAAAATACTAATTTCTTTATTCATAATAATAACGTTTGCTTAGTTTCAGGAATCAACATTCATATAATTACCCCAATCACATGTCTCGTCTGTATATTTTATACAACACTTGGCGGAATGAAAGCCGTTGTGTGGACCGATGCGTTACAAACGTTAATCATGGGTACCATATTAGTCCTTATCGTGGTTAAAGGCACACTAGAAATTGGAGGGTTTGATGTAGTTTGGAACCGAAATTACGAAAGTGGTCGAATTGAATTGCCCTCGCTCACATTCGATCCAACGGTGCGGCATTCTCTTTTGGCCATTTTAATTGGTGGTACATTTCACACCACTCATTCGATGTCTATCGATCAGATGTATATTCAAAGATTTATATCACTTCCAAGCACAAATGCAGCCCGCAAAGCACTTTGGATATTTACAATAACCGTTGTCATTCTATTCTTGCTTTGTTTCTATAACGGTTTACTAGTCTATGCGACTTATTATGATTGTGATCCGGTGACAACAAAATTAGCTAAATCAAAAGATCAACTACTTCCAGTGCTCGTAATGAATGTGCTGAACAATCTTCCTGGTATACCGGGACTATTTATTTCCGGAATTTTTAGTGCTTCACTTAGTACTCTGTCAACGACATTGAATTCTCTATCGGCTGTTATTCTACAAGATTTTGTGAAAACCATGACAAAGAAACCGCTTACACAATTTACCACAAATTTGGTAATGCGTGGTGTGGTTCTCATCGCGGGAATTATTTGTGTTGGTCTTGTATTTGTAGTGGAAAAATTTGATGCATTAGTTCAACTTAAAATGACGGTAGCCAGTTGTACGTCAGGTCCATTTTTCGGTGTATTTTTAATTGGCCTACTCCTACCATGGATCAATAGTAACAGTGCACTATTCGGAGGCGTATTTAGCCTTATCGTAATGATTTGGATTGCAGTGAACTCTCAAATGGTAATGTTAAGAAAGGAGCTTGTATTTGAACAGAAACCGACGTCTGTACTTGGCTGCACGTATAACTATACAACTGTATTGAGTGAACCAATAATAAAAACGGAGCCTCTCTCGCCACAAATTTATCACATATCATATATGTGGTATGTTCTTATCGGGACATCGATGACCATTATCGTATCTGGGTTGGCCACATTCGTATTCGGTCGGCAGAATCCGAATAACGTCAGTCCCTCGCTTTTAGCACCGTTCGTTCGGAAATATTTTAAGAACAAGGATCATGAGATGGTTAAAATTAGGGGGAGTGAAATAAATGATGACACGAGCTCAATGTTGAAAAAGCCACATGAAATTTCATCATCACCGAATGGTTTGTTAATAAAATCATAATGAAAATGTTTTTTGGTTTTAATCAGCCTCTGTTTTTTCGGTCAAATTTACCTGCCTATGGTACGGGTGATAAATTAACCAGAGAAACCTCTCTTCATATTGAAATTCTAAAACGTGTATCAAAATTCTGTAGATTGTTTTTTGCGCTTGCAGACTGCTATCTCTCTACTTTGTTTTTCTTGGTCAGTTATCGGCTGTTTAGGAATATCGTCATATTAGATTCATGTCACTTCTCAAGCTGTGCACGGGAAATGTACCTTTTATCTAAAACGGTTTATTTAAAAAAAAAAAAAAAATCCCCCACCTCTCTCCAGCCCCAATTTTTAAAATATTATTTTAACTCGTTTTACACCTTAAAGGCTGAGGGTACCACAGTAGTAGTAGTGCTGACATGATTAGATGTCATTGACCCCGGATTGTTGATCTACTTGCGGGTGGGGTGACCTAGACTATTGACCTATAGCATACATTCAGGGTAAAATTATATACCGACTAATGTTTCACCTACATTCAGGGGCAATATAACATCTACATCTCATTTTTTACATACATTTATAGCAAACATTCAGTTTAAAGACATTTTTCGACAACATTCAGCATAATATTGAATACTCACTAATATTTGACCGGAGCAATGTAACACCTACACCACGTTAACTCTCCGCCAAAAATTTTACAACGACAACAACAATCATATACCCATAATTTTTTTTAGGCCTCTGTCAATTTTTTTTTAAAGTCAAAAAGTAGCGGTGCCCTTTAGCAAGTTTTTATTGGCTCTTCTGGTCGAAGAAAGTAGGTGTGGTCTTTAGCAAGGGTTTTTCACTACCAATCACTATCAAGATTTTACGATATAAATCAAAAAAATGGTTGAGTAGGCGTTATGTTCCCACGGTCAGACATTGGTGGGCATATAATTTTACCCGTGAATGTTGGCCAAAAATGACTTTTGACATTGAATGTATGCTATGCAAGTTAGTGTGAAAAACGAATACGTCACATCCACTTTTATCCTGAATGTATGCTATAAATGTGTAAACGATTACGTCACACTGTGGAGGAGAAAACCCCCACACAAAGGTAGGTCAAAAACTGGGTGACCCCACTACTGGGGATGTAGTTCAAAAATCCGAAGTAGTATTACTTACCATTCCCAAACTCGCGCTTTGGTGATTTAATTCGTTTAATTACTTACATACTAAAATAGAGCAATCCCCGAAGCCGCTTAGAATTGGACCCTTTGCGCAAAGATGACTGGAAAACGTCAGAAAAATTTCAAAATTATTTACATTTATAACAATATTTACATTTGCGTTTCGCGTACTAAATTAAAAAACTCTTCAAAGCCGCTTATCAATGGTCCTCGATGCGTAGTTAGTAAAAATTCAATGGGGTCGTCCTTTATAATTAGACACTTTACTTTGTGTATTTTTGTCTTATTTTTGAATAACTTTTATCCCAGCCCAAATGATTTCATATGATAAAATCTTACATTATTCAGGAAATTGTAGAAGAAAATACTGCGATTCGGAGGGGATGTTTCTTTTCCGGAAACTATCGGTATACTATTTGACTTGGCATTGCGTTATCTACCTCCGTTTATCATATCAAGATGATTTGCATATCATATCAAGATGATTTATCTATCTCCTTTTATCATATCAAGCGATTTGGCCCTGGAATGACCACTAAGTTGCTTTTCCAGCAACCATCTAACTCCGTCAATATCAAAAATGGTATCCAACCAAACGGCGCCAATCTAACAAGCAAATTATCTTGGTATTATTAATGGAATTAGATAACGAAATACCAAATCGTATAACATACCGATAGTTTCCGGAAAAGAAACATTCCGGTCATCACAGGGCCAAACCGAGCGCCAAATAGCTTCTAACCTGAATAATTATAACTAACGCCAATCCTAACATGCAAACCATCTTAATATGATTAATGGAGTTAGATAATGTAATGCTAAACATAGCATAATCATAGCTCCCGGAGAAGAAACATCCCGATTATCCCAGCAGCAAATCCCAAATCCACTTGCATAAAATTTCGGTATTACGCTAACTTAAATAATTCTAGCGCCAATCTCAACATGCAAATTATCTTTATATAATTAAATAAACGTTTCAGCGATTTATCAACGAGATTGTCAGAGAACTGGACTTCTTTTTTGTTTATATCGACGACATATTTGTGGCATCACAAAACGAGGATCAACACGAACTTCATTTGGAACAACTCTTCAAAAAGTTATCAGAGTTTGATCATAGCATCAAGAGCTCAAAATATATTTTTGGCGCAAGCACTCTTGACTTCCTCAGTCACAAAATAACCCGTAATGGCATTCTGCCTTCCTCGAAACGAATTACTCCCCAAACACTCAAGCATATACAGCAATTTATTGGCATCACTTGCACTTGGCTGCACTACTCAAAATGCACAAGACACCCAAAAACTTTTTTTGGCCTGAAGAATGCCAAAATGCATTTGCTCACTAGAAGAATGAATTGTTGATAATAACTTTGCCTTTACATCCCAGAACGATACAAAATTCACCATTACTACTAATGCATCAAACTCTGCTGTCGGCGCAGAACTGCAATAGTATAATGAAGGATGTTGGGAGCCCCTGGAATTTTTCTCGAAGAATTGTCTGATGCTGAAAAAAAATATTCAGCATTCGGCAGGGAAACTCGCAATAAAATATTTGCAAGCCTCTGACAAGAGCAATTGAATCAAAAACTGAACGAAATCCAAGGCAATCGCGTCACGTGGATTTCATCTCTCTATTTACCACGGATATTCAACATATTCACGGTAAAGATAATGTGGTCGCAGATGCACTATCTTCGACTATAATACAATAATTAAGTCAGAAAAAGCAGAAATAGAACTTCAGAATTTACTTTCTGGTTCCGAATGCCACACTAGTTCCAGCATGAAATTAGATCATTTTATTATTACCTGGTTTAGAAATTTACTGCGAAACATCAACATGCAACAATCGCCCTTACATTGCAGAACCATTACGTCGAACCATCTTTGATACTTTGCACAATATTTCGCATCCAAGTATTCATGTTACACGTAAATTGATTACATCTCGATACTTTTGGTCTAGTATAAATCAGGACGTAACTTTGTGAGCGAAATCGTATTTTTCCTGCCAAAAATGTAAAGTTCAGAGACACATAAAAATCATCATATGGGCAATTCGATATTCCTCCAGGTCGTTTTGAACATATCCATTTAGACATCGTTGGACCACTGCCTCCTTCTAATGGATATACTTACCTTTTAACTTGCGTCGATCGCTTTACCCGTTGGCCTGAAGCATACTGCATTAAAGATATTACTACAGCAACTATTGCAAAAACATTTATAGAACAATATTTAAAGCATGTGAAGTTATCCCAGTTTTTCATCCCAGAAAAAATTAAAATATTCATCAGGTAACACTATCCCATCCCATCCCAGTTTTTGTCTATACGTATATGAAATCAAAGGAAAAAAATAGTATGAAATATAATTTTTTTTCATCCCATCCCAGTTTTTTGTCATATACTAAGAAATTTAATTATTTTATATTTTTGTTTATATGGATTATTTATATTATAACTAGACAACAGTAAGAAATAATACTAATAGGCATCCCAGCAACAGCCGTTCATTGTAATTTGTTTCATTCATTCACAATCAGCCAGCTTCCAAATGGTTCCATATAAATTCATTATAATGTTAAATATTTTATAGTCTATCTCCTAAGATCTTAGAGGGCCGGAAATGATTTTTTATGTTTTGAGTTGGCAATGAAAAGGGTCAACTCTGATAATCATAAGAACACCAGCCGTTCATTGTAATTTGCACAATCGGCCAACTTCCAAATGGTTCCATATAAATTCATTATAATTTTAAATATTTTATAGTCTATCTCCTAAGATCTTAGAGGGCCGGAAATGATTCTTTATGTTCTGAGTTGGCAATGATATGGGTCAACACTGATAAACATAAGAACACCAGCCGTTCATTGTAATTTACACAATCGGCCAACTTCCAAATGGTTCCATATAAATTCATTATAATTTTAAATATTTTATAGTCTATCTCCTAAGATCTTAGAGGGCCGGAAATGATTTTTTATGTTTTGAGTTGGCAATGAAAAGGGTCAACTCTGATAATCATAAGAACACCAGCCGTTCATTGTAATTTGCACAATCGGCCAACTTCCAAATGGTTCCATATAAATTCATTATAATTTTAAATATTTTATAGTCTATCTCCTAAGATCTTAGAGGGCCGGAAATGATTCTTTATGTTCTGAGTTGGCAATGATATGGGTCAACACTGATAAACATAAGAACACCAGCCGTTCATTGTAATTTACACAATCGGCCAACTTCCAAATGGTTCCATATAAATTCATTATAATTTTAAATATTTTATAGTCTATCTCCTAAGATCTTAGAGGGCCGGAAATGATTTTTTATGTTTTGAGTTGGCAATGAAAAGGGTCAACTCTGATAATCATAAGAACACCAGCCGTTCATTGTAATTTGCACAATCGGCCAACTTCCAAATGGTTCCATATAAATTCATTATAATTTTAAATATTTTATAGTCTATCTCCTAAGATCTTAGAGGGCCGGAAATGATTCTTTATGTTTTGAGTTGGCAATGATATGGGTGAACTCTGATAAACATAAGAACACCAGCCGTTCATTGTAATTTACACAATCGGCCAACTTCCAAATGGTTCCATATAAATTCATTATAATTTTAAATATTTTATAGTCTATCTCCTAAGATCTTAGAGGGCCGGAAATGATTCTTTATGTTTTGAGTTGGCAATGATATGGGTGAACTCTGATAAACATAAGAACACCAGCCGTTCATTGTAATTTGCACAATCGGCCAACTTCCAAATGGTTCCATATAAATTCATTATAATTTTAAATATTTTATAGTCTATCTCCTAAGATCTTAGAGGGCCGGAAATGATTCTTTATGTTTTGAGTTGGCAATGATATGGGTGAACTCTGATAAACATAAGAACACCAGCCGTTCATTGTAATTTACACAATCGGCCAACTTCCAAATGGTTCCATATAAATTCATTATAATTTTAAATATTTTATAGTCTATCTCCTAAGATCTTAGAGGGCCGGAAATGATTCTTTATGTTTTGAGTTGGCAATGATATGGGTCAACACTGATAAACATAAGAACACCAGCCGTTCATTGTAATTTACACAATCGGCCAACTTCCAAATGGTTCCATATAAATTCATTATAATTTTAAATATTTTATAGTCTATCTCCTAAGATCTTAGAGGGCCGGAAATGATTCTTTATGTTTTGAGTTGGCAATGATATGGGTCAACTCTGATAAACATAAGAACACCAGCCGTTCATTGTAATTTACACAATCGGCCAACTTCCAAATGGTTCCATATAAATTCATTATAATTTTAAATATTTTATAGTCTATATCCTAAGATCTTAGAGGGCCGGAAATGATTCTTTATGTTTTGAGTTGGCAATGATATGGGTCAACTCTGATAAACATAAGAACACCAGCCGTTCATTGTAATTTACACAATCGGCCAACTTCCAAATGGTTCCATATAAATTCATTATAATTTTAAATATTTTATAGTCTATCTCCTAAGATCTTAGAGGGCCGGAAATGATTCTTTATGTTTTGAGTTGGCAATGATATGGGTCAACTCTGATAAACATAAGAACACCAGCCGTTCATTGTAATTTACACAATCGGCCAACTTCCAAATGGTTCCATATAAATTCATTATAATTTTAAATATTTTATAGTCTATATCCTAAGATCTTAGAGGGCCGGAAATGATTCTTTATGTTTTGAGTTGGCAATGATATGGGTCAACTCTGATAAACATAAGAACACCAGCCGTTCATTGTAATTTACACAATCGGCCAACTTCCAAATGGTTCCATATAAATTCATTATAATTTTAAATATTTTATAGTCTATCTCCTAAGATCTTAGAGGGCCGGAAATGATTCTTTATGTTTTGAGTTGGCAATGATATGGGTCAACTCTGATAAACATAAGAACACCAGCCGTTCATTGTAATTTACACAATCGGCCAACTTCCAAATGGTTCCATATAAATTCATTATAATTTTAAATATTTTATAGTCTATCTCCTAAGATCTTAGAGGGCCGGAAATGATTCTTTATGTTTTGAGTTGGCAATGATATGGGTCAACTCTGATAAACATAAGAACACCAGCCGTTCATTGTAATTTACACAATCGGCCAACTTCCAAATGGTTCCATATAAATTCATTATAATTTTAAATATTTTATAGTCTATATCCTAAGATCTTAGAGGGCCGGAAATGATTCTTTATGTTTTGAGTTGGCAATGATATGGGTCAACTCTGATAAACATAAGAACACCAGCCGTTCATTGTAATTTACACAATCGGCCAACTTCCAAATGGTTCCATATAAATTCATTATAAATTTAAATATTTTATAGTCTATCTCCTAAGATCTTAGAGGGCCGGAAATGATTATTTATATTTTAAGTTACAAAGAGTACCCGTTCTAGTTTAGCTGAATTGTATTCGGTAGACCTAATTAGGGCAAAGTTATATGGTGGATTATTTATCGTTAAATTGCTCATTGTAAATAAGGTGTTTTTAATGTTTCTGAAGGATATGTTGTATTTATTAGTTTATGCCTTTTGTAGTGTGTAAGTTTGTAAATACCTATCTGTTATTGTTTTTGACTGTAGATTGTGGAGAACTTTTTTGGTAAATTAGTAAATGCGGAGTGACATTATGCGTATTCGGAAATTTCACATTGGAAGCATGCTCTGCTAAATCATCATACTTTTCCCATCTGTCGTTGTGGTAACAGTATGCTATATAATGAGCAGATGCTCTGATGTAGCTGACAAATCCGGTTATTGTAAAGTTTTGATTGTATATTGTCAAAACAGTTGGGATCTTGGATATACTCAGGCTCTCGATTGCCTCGATAGTTGTTTCACAGTACACAAAAAGTATTGAACTCGATAGGACTTCGTTTATTGTCTTTTCTTTGCCACAAAGACAATAAAGGATATCTGGTTCTTTAATACATTCTTGGATAAATTGAATGCCGACTCTATCCAGTTTTCCAAGGTCAATTGGTAGATATTTATAATGATCCATTCCAACTTTGTTGCATGACTCATATTTTGCTATTGTCTGAATGCTGGAATATTTCATTTCATTTAAAAAGTAGGTAGATATTTTAGATATGTTTGCCGTGCAATCCCATTCCAAACCATAAAGCTTGGCTAATATGGCATGACGATGGACTTTTGCCGAGTCTTCTTTCCTATTTAACAAAGCAACAATCAAACTTGAAAAGTGTTTCTCTTTATTTTTAAATTCTGTAGAATCTAGGTTTATAAAAGAATCAAATGCACATGTATTGTGATAGTGATCATTTTTAAGGCTTCCATTCCTTAAAAAGCAAAAATGGTCGGTTTCTAAATTTTTAAACACTTTCAATTTTTTTACATTTTTCGATCTCTTGGGGGTTTCGGTATGTTCATTTTTAGAACTTAAATAACTTATAATAGCACCTTTTCGTTCTGTTTCTTCCGATGCATTCAATTTTTTGATGGCGTTTTGGGAAAAATAGCCTTTGGAAGTTTTAGGTTGACCACGCCATGTTTCTTCTTCTTCCAGAACCGCTGAAAAACTTTTTTCTTCAACATTTTTAACATTTAAAATCTCAGGCTTCTGTTTATACTTAGGAATTCCAAGAGTTTTTCTTTTAATTAAAAAATCGTTACGGGTTTCAATCTCTTTGACAAATCTTATTGGTTTTGCTGGAAGTTTTCCAACGGTCATTGTCCGCTCCAATCGGCGTTTTATGATAGCAAAATAATTTTCGACGTTCCCATTACTGAATATCTTTTTATTAAAAATCGTTGACCATAACGGTAGATAAGTAATATATTTCTTTAAAAACAATTGCAAAAATTCCGGGTTAAAAATTGAATTAAAAGGATTATTTTTATCAAGAATGACATCTGCAGTGATAGAGTCTGTGATAGAATTGAAATCTTGATAAAACTTACTCTGTAAATATAATGCTTCGGTTAATTGGCGGTTAAAATTATCATCATTATCACTGTTTATCTGTTCTTTATTATCAAAGGATTTTGATTGAGGAAGCGTTGTTGCATGTAAAAGAACTTTGTCCAACGCATTGTATACAGATGCAGTAAGGAATTTACTTTTAAAAATAATACATAAATGCATCCAAACTTGTTTCAATAGAGCATAATCTTTAATCAAGTATAATGAAGCAATAACTTCTTTTAAAATTTTATTGTTTTTCATTGATTTTTTAAAACATTTATTGACATCTGCAGTCATGCAATGCATTAAATGAGAGACACACAAACGTACATCAACCAAGTAATACATTTTAGATGGCGATCTTAAACAGCTGTGACAGAAATTCAAATACTGGACGATATCCATTTTATTAAATGCGTCTAAAACAGCATTTATTTGTGCGAAATTAAAATCTGTCACAATAGTTTTAATAAGAGGCCAAGTTTTGAATTGTTTTTGAATTTCGATTCTGTAGGATCTCAACCAACCTCCAATGGAATCCAAATTGTGGCTTGAACTAATCATGTCAGTTAAAGGAAACGGATCGTTTTGTTCATTGTCATGAACCTTAATCGGAATAACAAGAGCATAATAAAACAGACAAGCTTCCGTTTTCAATGGATTTCTAACTAAGCCACCAGTAGCATCTAAATAGCCAACTAAATTGTTATCGGTTTCTTTAAGCATAATTCTCAACATTTCTATTTGAGTTTTGCCATAAGTTATTAAAATAAGTGGTTTTATATAAAATTTTTGAAGTAGGTTTTCATTCTTGAAAATTTCTCCTACGATATCCATCAAATCATTTGAATCGTTATCATCGTCTCTAAGTGCTTCAGAACGCATTTTTCGAAGCACGTCTAAGGATTTGACATTTGTAGTTTTGGTTAAATTTACAAAATCTTCGTCCTCTTCAACGACCATTTTCTCATAAATTTGTTCAGCATAATTTTCTGATACAAGTTTTCTCTTTAGGATCGTTCTTTCAGTTCCTCTTACTTGGCGTGTTTTTAATATCTCGTGACATATGGGCACATTCGTAGAAAAAACTTCAAAAATACTCTTGTCAAGATTAGAATTTTTTAATTTGTAGCTTCTGCACTTATTATGGCCACAATAAGCTCGAATACTCAAACAGTTTTTGCCATAATCAATTGATTTTATGTTGATCACACAACCAGTTTTTTTGGTCAAAATGTTGGCTACAACGCTTGGACACAGTTTTTTGGCTAACTTATGCTGTTTGGCTGTATTAGAAGTTGTATTCCAAAGATCACCGGAAATTTCCAATTTTCCAATAGCCACGGTATAAATATTGGACCTTTTGATTTGTTGTTGCTGTCGTATTTTTTTGCGGGCACTTTTGGGCGGGACTGTTTTAAAAACGTCATCCTCACTTAGAATTAACGACCTTTCAGACGGCGTTTTCTCATGCTCAAGTACATTATCGTTAGAATGGTTATTGAAATCAACAGGTAACTTATCCATAGCACTTTTATCTGTTTCAGATTGATTTCCATATATTTTCTGCTTCAAAGTTTCTATAAAATAGTTCGACTTAAAAACTTTTTGCAGTTTCCTTCGATAAGCGTCATTATTGTACAAACTGTCAATCTCTCGACATAAAATTGCGAACAATTTTTGATTGAACAATTGGTTCAAATCTATATTGTCCAAATCGGCTATATATTTGATCACAATTTGTTGTATTTTATCAATTTGTGACTGATCTAGAACAAATCGTTTAAACCGCATTTTTAGTATTTATTAACAAACAAACAATCTAGATTATTTTAAAGAATATTCACGAGAAAGCCAAGGTCAAATAAAGTAAAATAACCCAACGTATTTTACAAACTACAAAAAATAATAAACCGTTTTAAAGGGTGTCCACAAGAAAGCCAAGGTCATAAGTAAAATAACACAACGTATTTTACAAAATACAAAAATAATAAACCGTTTTAAAGGGTGTCCACGAGAAATCCAAAGTCGAAATTAGCAAAATAAGACGTATTACGCAAATTACAAAATACAAAAAATATAAATCGTTTTAAAGGAAGTCCAAATACATATATCCAAGGTCGATAGTTTTAAAAAAAACTTTTTAAATATAAGAAAAACAACGAGAATCACAAAAAAACACAAATCGAAACGTACAGCACAGAGTCTGAATAGTAAATGAAATAAATACGAAAAAAAAATCCTTTATATACTCTCGAACAAATTTAAATATTCTCTTTTTACTCGTAATTATCACTATACCGTGATTGGAAGTTGGCCGATTGTGCAAATTACAATGAACGGCTGGTGTTCTTATGTTTATCAGAGTTGACCCATATCATTGCCAACTCAAAACATAAAGAATCATTTCCGGCCCTCTGAGATCTTAGGAGATAGACTATAAAATATTTAAAATTATAATGAATTTATATGGAACCATTTGGAAGTTGGCCGATTGTGCAAAATACAATGAACGGCTGGTGCTCTTATGTTTATCAGAGTTCACCCATATCATTGCCAACTCAAAACATCAAGAATCATTTCCGGCCCTCTAAGATCTTAGGAGATAGACTATAAAATATTTAAAATTATAATGAATTTATATGGAACCATTTGGAAGCTGGCCGATTGTGCAAATTACAATGAACGGCTGGTGCTCTTATGTTTATCAGAGTTGACCCTGATAATTGCCAATAAAAAACATAAAGAATCATTTCCGGCCCTCTAAGATCTTAGGAGATAGACTATAAAATATTTAAAATTATAATGAATTTATATGGAACCATTTGGAAGCTGGCCGATTGTGCAAATTACAATGTACGGCTGGTGCTGGGATACCTATTAGTGTTATTTCTTACTGTTGTCTAGTTAAAATATAAAGAATCATTATAAACAAAAATATAATATAATTAAATTTCTTACTATATGAGAAAAAACTGGGATGAGATGAAAAAAAATTAAATTTCAGACTATTTTTTTCCTTTGATTTCATATACGTATAGACAAAAACTGGGATGGGATGGGATAGTGTTACCTGATGAACATTTTAATTTTTTCTGGGATGAAAAACTGGGATAACTTCACATGCTTAGGTATTTCTGATTTTGCGGTTTCATTTGAAATCGAATAATATTTCATCGTCGTACTTAGGGCCAAATATCACAAAGTGAGTGGTCTCCGAATATCTTTATTCAGCTACCTTTTATAATCATCTACCATCGTTCAAATGTCTTAACTAAATATGCCAAGGCGCTTGATCAACACTTTGTTACAAAAATGAAAAGTCAGGCCATGTCTTGATCTATATTGCCATCTATAAATGACTAGTATGAACTTACCAACTATTAAGAAAACTCAAAAATTTCGCCAAAGCAATTTACTTAAGGCACACAGCATTATTCGTCGTTCATATAAAACTTCGTCAGATGAAATATTAATAGGACGTTGAATGTATGTCATCGACGAACCGTTCTGTTTAATATTTTAAAATGGAAAATGAGGTCTCTATCGTAGCTGCCGCAGCCTTTAGTGTGACGAATATTTAAATTAATTTCCGTATGCAAGAATTGGGAATACTAATTTGCTTACCCGAATTAAACGAGTCAGTCCATTTCTTCAGTTGGTTTTCAAGGACGTTATTTAAAAGAGGTATATCGACGCCATGTTCTTCATACACATTTGATATATCGTTGAATAAACACATAAACAAATTATAATGTAGTTTCAACCCGCATGTCAAATACATTTGGGTGCAAAACATTCGCACATTGATAAATTTTCACTAAAATTTCAAAAATATCAAAAAATCCAATGTTTGTTAAATTTTCTTGAATGCAGATTCAAAGTCTATTTCAACACCTATCCAGTGGTACCATTTTTGTACTTATACCGCGTCAACAAAGTGAGTTTTGGCGTCAACATCTGAAGTACACGTTTTTTGTGAATTTATCAGCATGAAAATTAGTGGTAAAAATCGAATTAAAACATGGAAATCAGCAAAAAACATTTTTATTAATAAGAAGTATTCCCTCCCCTAGCCCGAATGACAGCTTCCATTCGATGTTTCATCGATTTCACCAAACTTTTCACCAAATCTTGAGGTATTGCCTCTCATTCCTCTGCAATCGCCTGTTGCAGTTCCTGGAGACTTGTTGAAACAACATCTCTGGCTCGAACCCTTTTTTCAGCTCGTCCCATAATTGCAGCTTCAGACGGCGACAAGGATCTGGCTGACCTCGTGCTACAATACAGCGTGATGACCGCTTTCTTGTGACTACTTCGTTGAGAAATCGTCGTTTGAATGCGGTTCAACTGGGACAGCGGCTCCAAGAAGTTCGTGAATTCGAATTCAGCCGGTGGACAGTTAGAAAACGACTTCAAGAAACACACAGAACAGCAAACGGCCTGAAATTAACCCCAGCCCACCGGCGAGCCCACCTTCAGTTCGCTCGAGAGCATTTGAATTGGACAGAAAAACAATGGAGAACAGTCATGTTCTCTGACGAGTGCAGGATGTGTTTACATGGCAACGATGGGCGAGGAAGAGTATTTAGAAGACCAGGACAACTATTTGCACAATGTTGCCTTGAAGAACGAGTCTCATATGGCGGTGGATCATGCATGTTCTGAGGAGGCATGTCATCGGAGGCGAATACAGATCTTGTGTTCATTTCCGGAGCGAATACTGGCCGTCGATCAAGAGGATTTACTTCTCAACGGTACATTGAGGAAGTACTCGAGGACTACGTCGTACCTTTTGCCGGTTTTATTGGTGAACACTTTGTGTTAATGCAGGATAATGCGAGACCACATAAGGCTGGTATAGTTTACGAGTACCTTCAAGAGCTGGATGTGCCTGTTATGGAGTGGTCAGCTCGAAGCCCGAACCTCAATCCCATCGATCATTTATGGGACGAGCTGAAAAAAGGGTTCGAGCCAGAGGTGTGGTTTCAACGAGTCTCCAGGAGCTGCAACAGGCGATTGCAGAGGAATGGGAGGCGATACCTCAATATTTGGTGAAAAGTTTGGTGAAATCGATGAAACATCGAATGGAAGCTGTCATTCGGGCTAGGGGAGGGAATACTTCTTATTAATAAAAATGTTTTTTGCTGATTTCCATGTTTTAATTCGATTTTTACCACTAATTTTCATGCTGATAAATTCACAAAAAACGTGTACTTCAAATGTTGACGTCAAAAATCACTTTGTTGACACGGTATAAGTACAAAAATGGTACCACTGGATAGTTGTTAAAATAGACTTTGAATCTGCATTCAAGGAAATTAAACAAACATTGGATTTTTTGATATTTTTGAAATTTTGATGAAAATTTATCAATGTGCGAATTTTTTGCACCCAAGTGTTAAACACTTTGTTCGTTGTCAGCCACTTCAGTGGCAGCTGCTAAGTCTAAGTTTCCCGTTTGTACAAAATCTTCCTAGCTGATCATAATTCTCCTATTATAGTTAAGAATAACAAATGGGGGGGGGGGAAGGGGGATACGAGTTTGATAGATGATTGATTTTAGCTTATTCTAAACAAAGTTAAAAGCTGATTATGAGTTTTGAGCCATGTTGCTAACGAGCCATGTTGCCAAAAATACAATTATACATTTATTTACATTTTATATGTCTAGACTTCGTTTTTCTTTACTATTTATAAACGATGCCAAGTTTTGTTCACAAAGCGAGATCTAAATCGAGCGTAAAACCTGTTACTGTTGAATTTGTCACACAATTTTAAAAAGATTTCCCAAAAGGGAAGAGAATCGCTACAGGAATTTTCATTAGTAATCAAACGTGTAGTGCATCTAGCACACATAAAACTTTTGTCATTCAAAATCCAGAAATGGACAAATGATCTTACCGTAGCACAGACAAATTGTGTACATTAACTATTCTGCAGTACATCGGTTAATAATGGAAGGATCACAATGTTAAAACACCGAATTGATAAGGGGACGGAGATACCGATTTGCCAAGCACCCACGAAGTTACCATAGGCAAACCAAAAAGAAATCCACCGGATGGTAATAATTATGCAGGCGGCAGGTGTAATCCTACCATCTAACAGACCATGGAGCTCACAAGTAGCTTGATTGATGGAATACGTGCTAAAGGCATTACCTTGAAAGATGTCGCAAAGGGTTCTCTCCCAATAATAAGAAGAGCAAGCCATTCGCATGGAACGATGACAAGCGTTATGTATTTCCATAAGTAACTCTATGGTCAAAAATTCCATTGACGGACAGATCATGGAGTTTTACGATAAATGCTATACATTTCATGAATCCGGAGTGACAAGTAGCTCGTTAGATTGAATATCTTCAAAGCTACGATTTCCAGATTGAATACCGGAAGGGAAGGCGACCATACTCAGTAGAATGCAAACATTGTGGGTATGTTAAAGTTAATGAAGACAACATCGACGTTAGGCTTACGCAAGTGCTGCTTGATGAGAAATGGACTAATAAAATGATCAGAAATGAGCAATTACGGGACATGGATTTATCCGTAATCATGGAATTTAAGAAAAAGGATCATCTACTTGGAGTGAGATCGCAGACAAAACTCTCATTGTCACGGCTTATTCGGTTCAATAGAGTATCACAGGCAGCATGTATAGACTATCGGTAATAAAGTGATGCCAAAAATGTGTGAATTGGTGGTATTTCATATGTCAGATGTTCGGTAAAAGTAAAACGAGGACAAGGTCTTTATATCCACAGTCCGATAGTATGGTGGAAAGATTCAATGGTACATTGGAGGAATATCTAGCAAAGGTCATGGAGAAAAACCAACGGAACTGGGATCGGCTTATACCGATGTTTCTGATGGCCTATCTGCGATCAGTGGTACATGACACAACGGGAATGACACCAGCTAAGTAGAACTTAATGGGATATATCAATTTGTAAGGCAGAAAATATGGATGTCAAGTTGACCGAATGTAAGCTCGAGCAAATATCCAATGCTTCCAAGGTATAGGCATAATGAATGAGAATATGTTTTTCAGAAAATATATTTTCAAAAATATTTTGGATTTGAAAGTTTTAAAACAATTGGCTATGAACATAAGAAGACTGAAGTGAAATTTGGCCAGTTCGTGGTTGAAGTTAGTTCAAAACATGAGTCACTTGAGTTATCACGGCTAAGACGACTGAGGACCTGGGCCGCTATTCTTGAAATTCGATCAAAAAAAGTCGCCCATTATTTTCTAGTGAAATACATCATTTCAGTCGAAAACTTAAATTGTTTCATACCAAAGTCGCCGGCGATTTTTTTCGGTGAATTTCAAGAATACGGCCCCTGGGGTTAAGATTTTAACTGAAAATACAAATAAAAAATTTCCTTAATTTATGCTTTTATTACTAAATAACGGAGTTAAAATTTCATGTGGCGTTTTCATCATTGAGCTCGTATCGTTCATCATACATTTCTCAATTTTCACCGATTTATTTTCTTTGTTTGTAAAATATTTCCGTATGCATGGCGCCAAAAGTGCCGACTTAACATCATGCGGATTTTGTGTACCAAATACGAACGAGGCTAAACCAGCTCCAATTAATGTTAATATAGTACCTATAAGAACGTACCACATATATGATACATGATAAATTTGTGGCGCAACTGGATCAGAATTAATCCCAATTATTGATTCTTTCATTGTAGACGTATAATTATGGGTGCAGCCAAGTGTCGATGTCGGTTTTTTTTCGAACACCATTTCGTTTCTTAATATTGCAATTTGACTTTTTACTGTAATCCATATCATTATGATGAAACTAAATAAGCTACCGAATAGCGCACTATTACTGTTGATCCAAGGCAGAAGCAGGCCAATTAAAAATATGCCAAATAATGGCCCCGACGTACAACTTCCTATTGTCATTTTCAATTCGAGCACCGCACCAAATTTCTCTACTATGAATACGAGACCAACACAAATAAGTCCCGAGACGATTACGACTCCGCGCATGGTGAGATTTGTAACAAAACTAGTCAGTGGCTTATTTGTAAACGTTTTTACAAAATCTTGTAGAATGACAGCCGAAAATGAATTTAAAGTGGTCGATAGAGTGCTCAGTGAAGCACTAAAGATCCCGGCTAAAAATAGTCCAGCTACGCCAGGGAAATTTTTCAGCACATCCATTACGAGTACTGGAAGCAATTGATCATTTGATTGGACCAATTTTGTCGCTACCGGATCACAATCGTGGTATGTCGCATAGATTAATAAACCATTATAGAAACATAATGTGAATATAATGATAACGGCCGCCGTAAATATCCAAAGTGCCTTGCGGGCCGCTTCTTTACTCGGTAAGGATACGTACCGTTGAATATATAACTGGCTGACCGAAATTGATTGACCAGTATAAAAAGTTCCACCAATTAAAATGGCCAAAAATGAGTGCCTCACCGTTGGATTGAATGTAAACGAGGGAATTTCAATTCGACCACTTTCGAAATTTCGCCACCAAACTGTGCTAAATCCTCCAACTTCCAGTGTACCTTTGATCACAATAAGGATTAATATGGCACACATAATTATGGTTTGTATTACATCCGTCCACACAACCGCTTTTATTCCGCCAAGCGTTGTATAAAATATGCATATAAGACATGTGATTGGAGTAATTATGTGAATGTTCATTCCTGAAACTGTAATCAATCGTTGTTGAATTAATGAATGAATTAGTTTTTTAAAATCTTATATTACCTTGATTGAAGGCCAATGCTGTAGCGTATAGTATGATTGGCATGTACAATATATTTGTTAGAAGAAAGATGATTGCACCGAAAAACCTCATTTTACGATCAAATCTAGCCTCCAAATACTATAAAGATAAATAATCCAAAACCATAAATAAACAAAAGCCGTTTGTTCCATAACTCCATAATCACCTCATACGTTGACGTCAACTTTAGATCCATAAAAACTGGAATAAACAAATAATGTACACAAATGGCAGCCGTCACAAATGAAATTGAATAAAAAACAAATTCTGTGCCATACACATATATTTCTGTTGGCATACCAAGCACTGATATGCCAGATATCATGGTCGCCGTCAACGATATTGCAATTGGAAATATTTTCATTTTACGCCCACCCACCAAATAATTCATTTCGATTGAGTCACGACGACGATTAGGTTGTCGACTTTTTTGTTTTTCCCGTACACCAAAATATAATCCTACAGCCGACGATGCGACAAGCATTGCGATAAAAATCACATAATCGATAATGCCAAATTTTTGCATGTGCGATACTAGATCGGTCACGTTAACTTCATCATCACTATCACTAGACATTACGATTGATAACGTTGTAATATTTTATTAATTGTTTTACTTTTTTTTTACTGCACTTAATTTTAACGAATTGCCAGAGATTGAAGTTAATCCATTAACTGTTCATTCGAATTGTACATTATGCGTAAAACACTTATCGTGAACTTATTGAAACAGCATGCTTGGATGAAAGTAGTCAGGTTTATGAGAATTATACACGCTGAAAATAACGTATGTGTAACGTCAGTATTTATTCAACCGTAGTCTGTTTGCATAATAAAATACGGTTCGCTAGTTTAATCAAGTTAGTTGTCTATATGGATAGGTGTGCTATTCCAAAGTGTTTGATTGACATTTTTAAAACATTCATATTAATAAATAATAAGATACACATCAAGCAGTATTTTTTGTAACAACCTTATTAAGTTGAAATAAAAACTTAATTTAAACGAGATGAATTTATGGGCTGCGGGAATACCAATACCATACAAATTTTAGTTCCTTTCAAAAAACGAAACGTCAGTCCACAAAAAGGGTTTTGGTCAGAAAACTGTTTGACTGATATGCCTTTTGAGTATTTGGACTAAGCAACCTTTTTGAAAGGTATTTCAGGCTCCGGGAATTCCAGTCAAAAACATTTCAGTCAAAAAAAAAAAAAGGAATTTCAGTTAAAAATTATAAGGCAACTCAGTCAAAATAGTTTTAGACTGAAATACCTTTTCAGAAGGAAGTTCAGTCAAAAAACTAAAAAGGCCAAGTCAAAACTTTTTTTTTTTTTTTTGTATTTCGTTTGATATGGTCGGGATATTACTATCCACATATGACCTACAGTTGTATCAAAATTTAATTGTACATAATGTGTGTTCCATTGGCGTTAGCAAACTACTCACAAGTACTTGTATCTACTCGCAACTACTCATGCTCAAGTGATGGTGTAGTTGCTCTATACCAATTTTGGTTGTGCGAGACGTCATTTTTTAACCGTAATCCAACCAAGGTGTGTCTTTTTCGCTCGTTTGATAAATGCATCGATTTTCAAAATAATGCTAATTTAGTTATAAACTTGTATGTATTTCATTTTGAAACATTTCCATACAACGTACTTGACATCTACTCATTCTCTGCAAAAATTTTCGTAAATTATTGGTTTAGAATATGAATTTACTCACATAACAAAATATGTTGCTTCGATTAGGGTTAAAAACAAAAAAATTTGGTTTATGTTTGTGATACAACGCGCAATTGTTAAATCGTAAAAATATTTTAATTATTTTGTTGTTTAATGTTTTATTACTTATTATTATTAATAGATCAACGTATTTTCTATTAAAATCTAGCAGTTTTATTTAAATTGAGGTTATGTTTTACTACTGTCACAGAAATTTGCGTTCCATTGAACATCTACTCACAAGTACTTGGCAGTAGCAAATTATTTCCAATGGAACGCTGACATTCACTGTGTTCCATTGGAAACAATTTGCTACTGCAAAGTACTTGTGAGTAGATGTTCAATGGAACGCAAATTTTTGTGACAGTAGTAAAACATAACCTCAATTTAAATAAAACTGCTAGATTTTAATAGAAAATACGTTGATCTATTAATAATAATAAGTAATAAAACATTAAACAACAAAAGAATTAAAATATTTTTACGATTTAACAATTGCGCGTTGTATCACAAACATAATCAAAAATTTTTTGTTTTTAACCCTAATCGAACCAACATATTTTTGTTATGTCAGTAAATTCAAATTCAAATCAAATAATTTATGAAAATGTTTGCAGAGAATGTTGTATGGAAATGTTTCAAAATAAAATATCTACAAGCTTATAACTAAATTAACATTATTTTGAAAATCGATGCATTTATCAACCGAGCCAAAAAGGCACACCTTGGTTGGATTAGGGTTAAAACATGACATTTCATACAACCAAAATTGGTATATAGCCATCTATTAGAATTTTTTAAACTAAAATCCCTCTTTCGTTAATTATATGCGTAACTACTTCTGATTTTAGGATATCTATCAGTTTGGTATTTTGTAAAAATGCGTATTTCTGTCTTTTATGGTTGTATTTTATACATTTCTCTATAATGTGCTCGTTATCCTCTATTACTCCGCATCTGTCGCATAGGTTATTCTCTCTAACACCAACCATTTTTTGGAATTTTTTGTTCTTTGCATGATAAGAAGTTAAATCAATTTTATAGCACCACGGTTTTCTTGGAGCTATGCTGTTTATCTGTTTATTATACTGGCCTATATTTGTTATCCAATCGTATATTATTTTCCATTCATCCCTTATTGTATCTTCTATTATTTGGTAAGTATCTTCTATTGTGATTGGATTTTCTGTTGTTTCGTCTGGATCTTATATTGCCGATTTTGCGAAGGCATCAGCTTTTTCATTACCTGGAATCCCCACATGCCCTGGGATCCATTGTATTACAATGCACATGCTCTGGTTATTTAATGCTGTTATTTCGTTTTCATAAAATTTGCAACTATTTCCATTATTGACTTTTTTTAGCGATAAGCAACTGCTCACATTCTTTTTCGAAACTTTATTGTGTGAGCGTCTCTTTTTAGTGAAATATTTTATAAATTATCAGATTTTCATTTAATTTTAATTAATTTGCTTTTCATTTAAATTAATATCTTCATAATTTATTCTGATTTGTTTGTTTATTCTCGGGTAAGTTTTTTCTTAGTTGTTTTTCCATCCACAAAATAATAAATCCACCTAATACAAGCGAGGAGGGGCAAAGTACGCAGTACTTTGCACCTCTACCATTTTCTGGTGATTTCTCTGACTCTGATTCTGAAAATGTAATAAATAAAAATCCAAAATCGTAATTAATTATAACATAATAGAAAACAGTGAATATAATAATATGCGTAATAAGGACATTAAAAGGAAACAAAATAGGAAGCAAGTCGCAAATGCGTCATATAATGAAATAACTCCTGCTTTACCTTCTTCAGATATGTCTATGGATCAATCTAATAATTCAAACATGACGCCTAGCACTGAAGTCAAAATTAATTTATATAACAAATTAGATATCGGCCCATTTGCCGTATTTGTTAGTAAAGAAAATTTACATCAAGTTTTAATAGGTAAAGCAATCAAATTCAACAAGTTCAATGATGTCAAAAATATCTCAATTGTTAGCAAAAATGTGGCCAAGATTACTTTTAACAAATTTGAAGACGCAAATAATTGTGTCAAATCAGAAGCCTTTAAAAAAATTGACAATTATACAACTTATATACCGAAAAATTTCACATCCTCAATCGGCATTGTTAGGAATATTCCTATTGTACTCCCTATTGAGGAAATTAAAGAAAATATTAAATCGAAATACAATATCTCAAATATAGAAAGGATAACAAAATGGAATAATATCACCAAAACAGCTGAACATATCGAATCAGTTAAAATCACTTTCGATTCAGGAATTATTCCACACAATACGACAATATTTTATTAAAAGTTGAATATTTTATACCAAATCCGTTATTTTACAAAAAATGCCTGAATTACGGACACACAGCTACTAGATGTAGATCAAAAATTAATAGATGTACAACATGTGCTAAAACTGTCGAGGCCGACCACGATTGTGACAAGAAAGTGCCTTGTAAGTATTGTGGAACGGGCCACGCTACTAATTTTTTCCAGTGTAATGAAAGATATAGACAGAAACAAATTAGAGAGCATATGATAATAAACAAATCAACAAATCAAGTTTTAGAGAATCTAAAAGCGACCTTTATGGTAGACAACAAAATATTACCAAACCGATAGATTTCAATAACGATATATGTACTAATAATCAAGCCTGGCCCAATAACAACTTAATGAACTTTGACGCTAGAAAAATTAATGCCTTAAATGAATTAGTAAAAGAGTTAAGAAGTCAAATAAGCGAAAGAGATTCAATCTTTAATGGCGTCAAACTACTTTTAGATAATTCCGATGACTTTAATAAAAATCCGGGTAATATCGGACTGTCTCAAAATCAAATTAAATAAACTTATTAAAAAATAAATTTTTCTTCCCAGTTTCGTTTTCATTTCATTTCATTATGCAGCCTTCAAAAATTTTACAAATTAATATTCGTAGTTTAAATAGTAACAAAGATTTACTATACCATTATATTCAATCCAATCATATTGATATCGTTATTCTATCCGTAACCTGGACAAGCCCAAATAGCAATTTAATTTTTAATAATTACAATCTTATTACTGATGACAGACCAGATGGTTTTGTCGGTGTAGGTTTTTTAATACATAAAAAACTTTCTTGGAAGATTATTAATTTAAATTTTCATTACATCCGTTTTCCAGCTTTCAAAATTAACATCAAATTTAAAAATATTGATTTTAATATCTTATCTTTTATAATAACTCGGTTATTAGACCTCAGGAAATCATTAATGAATTTGAACATCTTATCACTCAAAATCTAGATAACTGTTTAATAGCGGGAGACATAAATATTCATAATAGTATTTGGGATGATTCATTAACCCCTATACTTACGACAGAGTGGGCGATAAAATTGCAGATATAATCACTGCTAATAACGTCTTTTTATTTAATGATGGCTCTCACACAAGACAAGATCTTTTCAGAAATAATTCTTCAGCACTGGGCATCACTTTGTGCTCAACCAGTTTATTCGGAAAACTCTAATGGAAAATTGATCCCATCAATTTAGGAAGTGACCATCTCCCAATACTTATTGACTACAAACTAAACTATTATCAAAAAACAAAAACAAATCACAAACTGGTCAAAAGTATTGAGAGATTTTGATCTAAATAATATTGATGATAAATGCAATGTTGAAGAACATCTAGAAAAATTAATTTCCGAAAACACTTCTATCATCACAAGTAAAAATACTTTCAAACCTAAATCCTGGTGGAACGACCTTATACAGAGACTATGGAACATTAAAAAACACAAACAACTAATTTATAATCTAAACAAAAATATTTTTACCGCTCTTGAACTAAAAAAAGCTGTACAAAAACTTAAATTAACAATCAAAAGAGAAAAGAAAAAATCTTGGAACATTTTTTTGATGAGTATAAATCATAAAACTAACAATTCCGATCGCTGTAACAATATCAATAAAATTAAAAATAAAAAACAATCCAACTATAGAATTTTAGAAGATCCTACACTACTAGTGATGGGATATTATCGATAGTGACTCCAATCGATAGTTATCGATTGTTTAAATTCATCAATCGATACTATCGATAGTACTATCGGTTTAAATTTTAACACAAAAATTAGAAAGAAAAATTATAAAATTATATTTATTCAATATTATATAAATAAATCATAGATAGATACTTTCAGGTACAAAAATTATTAAAAAATATTGCAAAACTTTTGCATTAAGTAGAAAAAATTAATAAACTAGCCGTCAAGGAGAAACTGATTTTTTTGTAAAAACACCAGCATGTCAACTTTTTTAGGTTTAAGACGACTTCGTCTATCGTTTAATATTTCCCCAGCAGCCGAAAAACTTCTTTCAGAGGGTACGGATGTGGCAGGAACACTCAGATATTTCAAAGAAACCGTTGAAAGTGACTCGTACTTATTTTTGTTTTCAATCCAGAACGAAATTGGGTCGCACGATTGTTGGATTATAGGTCCCTCAAGATATTGCCTTATAGAAATTATAGCATCCGACTGAGATGTTCTTAATATAGGTGTTTGGTGTTCTAATACAAAAGACAACAAGCCTTTACCGCCGACGTCAGCTGTTGATTTTATTTCTGTGTCACAAGTTTCTACTGCCTGTGGTGACATGGAAATAAATTGCGAAACTTCAGTTGTCAGAAACTTTTGAGCGTTGTTAGCATTGTCTTTGACTCGAAATGCATTTTTTTAAAACGAGGGTCGACTAAAGATGCTACCATGGCGGTTGTCCTTTGTTCATAAGGGACCAGTCTTTTCGATATAGATTGTTTCAATTCTTGAAGCATTTGTTCCCCAATTGGTGTGACTATTTTAGACATTAATGCGTCCAGCTTCAATGTAATCCCATGAATTAGTGGGATTACCAATGACATTGTCACGTATTGATCACCGGAAATTTCTATGGTTGCATCTTCGAATGGTTCCAATAAGTTAACAACATCTCCTAATGCTTCGGCTTCGCTAGTTGTGATGGCAACAGAGGCTGATGGTCCATTTTTGAGCGATATAATTACTATTGTAGTAAGCTCCCTTAATTTCAAATAACGTCGTATCATGGCCAATTCACTATTCCATCGAGTAGTTACTGATTGTATCAAGCGTAATTCAGCCATATCTCTCTCCTTTTGTAAACTTCGAAGCTTATCACTTGCCACTGTGCTAGAATTAAAAAAAGTAACTATATCTTTAATCCGTTTAATAAAACTTTTTAAATCTGGGTTTGTTGACAATGACGAAAAAACGTCTTTCACCACTAAATTTAGCGTGTGAGCGAAACATGGCATGTGCTTAATTTTCAGAAGATTGGTAGCCGCAACTATATTTGCCGCATTGTCGGTTACTATGGTCGTAACTTTCCCCGTAATTTCCCATTTGGCGATCACTGCAGAGAGAATATCTTTTAAGTGTTCAGCTGTGTGGCTACCTTCAATTTTTTCTGTTGTTATTACAGCTGACATTAGCTTTTTACAATGTATAAAGTGACACGTTACTGTTATGTACCCCTCAGTAACAGAGGAAGTCCAGGTGTCGGTAGTAAGCGCGCAAAATCGAATACTTTGTAACATAACCTGCAATAATTGTCGGGCAGTTTGATAGGCGTTTGGTAGAAGGACATCACTTACATGCCTGCGAGACGGCAGCACAAATTTACAATCCAATTCAAATATAAAATCCTTGAATCCAGCATCCTCAACAACACACAGTGGCTGAAAGTCTTTTGCAATGAACGCGACCAATTTTTGCGAAAGCGCTTTATGTCTTGGACTATTGACATCGTAAACGTCTTTAGACGTAAAATACGATTTTAAGGGCCTTTGATTTACGAATACAGAAGTACCCGGCGCATTTTGAATAAATTTGTCCCATTCTGATTTGTGTATCCTGCGCATGTGATCGATGAGATTTGTAGTGTTGCCACTCGTCTTATATTCCTTGGTGCATATATTGCACTTTGCAATTGGTTTTCCACCAGAAGCTTTTTTAAAAAAATTCCAAACCTTCGACGAAGTTAACGTACCCGACATTCTTAAAATTAGTGTGTTATAAAGATTAATTAATTAAATTGAATCTAATTAAGTAACTATTCACAAATAATGTTGAATCATATATTGTACAGTACTGCTATTCCGAAAACCCGTAAAATTTAGATGCGTCACAAACCGAAACAAAAAAATTTCGCGATTTATCGAATGTCAAACTGAAGCCCTCTAAACCAAAATAGGTAAGTAAGTAAGTGATGTCCTCCTAACCAAAATATGTAATTAAACTGATGTAAATGAATGACATAGAAATGATAGAAAAAATATCGATCGATGTTTTTTTTTACTATCGATATTTTCGATATTTAGGGTACTATCGATAATATCGATATATTGTCGATAATTTCCCATCACTATACACTAGCAAATAAATGTTTAAATTATAATTTTCCTGTCTCCTTTGAATCCCCTCCTAATATTCTAATAACCTCAATCCTATTAATCCTGCGGAATTTAAAAACACTGAAATTCTTGACATTATTAAAAACTCCAATAATACTGCTCCAGGATCATAAAATCTCATATAAAATCATTAAACGGTTAGTTTCCACTAATCCTGACCTAATCAATATTATTACAAACCATTTTAATAACATCTGGCAAAATCAGATTTACCCCACTAAATGGAAAACATCATACACAATTGCCATTTTGAAAAAGGGGAGAGATGATAGAAACATTATTAACTACCGTCCTATTTGCCTGTTACCTATTTTCTCAAAAATCTTCAATAAACTCATTTTAAAACGAATTAATGGAATGGGTACGAATAGCCGAATTTCAAAGGGCCGAATATCGAAGGGCCGAATGTCGAAGGGCCGAATGGGTCGAAGGGCCGAATGGGTCGAAGGGCCGAATGTGTCGAAGGGCCGAATGTCGAAGGGCCGAATGTCGAAGGGCCGAATGTGTCGAAGGGCCGAAAGTGTCAAAGGGCCGAATTTCGAAGCGCCGAATGGGCTGAATTCGACATTTTTTTTTTTTTTGTTTTGTTTTTAGAAATATAATTTTTAAAATTTGTTGTTTTAAGGAATATTTGGTATTTTTTTTTGTCAAATATAAATTAATTTCTTATGAATTTATGTATTTTATTATATTTAATCTTTGGATATTCTATCGACAAAAATATTGCATTAATTGAGTTTGTTTATATTTTGCGTTCCTTTTAGTTTTTTTTTTTATTTTTTTTTTTTTTTTTTTTTATTATAAAACATTTTTTGAGCTCTGTAATTTAACATTACGTACAACTTAGTTAAATTATTTACATTTAAAGTTTATTTATTTATTTTATAATTTAAAATATTTTGTAAATTAAAGAGAAAGTATTTAAGGAAAAATTTTATTTAGAAAAACCTTACTGTATATAATTTAAAACAAAAACAATAAATAATAAACATGAAAAGTTAAGAAATTAAATTTCTAATTAAAGTGTTTTCCGAATATAAACATGACATAGAGAATTTTTGGTTTAATCTGGAAATATAAGTTGATAAAGTCTCAATATTGCATTCAGTGTGCAAGTCGATTGTTGGATATCTGCGGGGGAGATTTCTTATAATTTTCAAACAACGGTTCTGTACAATCTGTAATCTCTTTTTATGTGTATAGGCTGCTTGGCTCCAGATTTGGCTACCATACGTGATTGTTGCCCTAATTATCATTTTGTAAATTAGGAGTTTATTATTATCAGATAATTTTGAGTTACGGCATAATAATGGATATAAAATTCTGGTTAATTTTTGTGCTCTTTCAATTGTATGTTCAATATGATTTTGAAATAACATTTTTTGATCAAACCAGAGGCCTAGGTATTTGACTTTATTACACCATTCAATAGGAATGTCATCTACTATCACGTGAAGACCCCCAGGTAAAAATCTAGTTGCTCTCCTCCGGGTAAAAAATATTGCTTGGGTTTTGGACGGGTTTAATTTGATATCCCATTAAGCACAATAGCTAGATAATGTATTCATGTTAATTTGTAAGTTATTTATTACGATATTGGGATCGGTAGATGACGTAAAGATTGCTGTATCATCGGCATATTGGGCAAAATGGATATTTGAAAAAAATTTCCCAATATCTGCCATGTACAGATTATAAAGAATTGGTGATAGAACGGCCCCTTGAGGAACACCTGCATCAATGTGATGTACATTCGATTTCTCATTAGACATATAGACGAAAAACCGTCTTTCATTGAGATAATTATAAATGATTTTAATGAGATAAATTGGGAAATTAAATTGAATTAGTTTGTAAATAAGTCCCATGTGCCAAACACGATCGAATGCTTTTTCAATGTCAAATAGGATAAGACCCGTCGATTGTTTTTGGTTGAATGCAGATCTGACATGTTGATAAATGCGAAGCACCTGATGTTGAGCTGAAATCTCATCACGAAAGCCGAATTGTTCATCTGGTAGGATATTTTTAATTTTAATAAATTCGTTACAACGAATTTTGAGAAGTATTTCGAAAATTTTTCCAAGTAAATTTAATAGGCTTATTGGTCGATAGCTGGATAGTTTAGATTTATCTTTTCCGGGTTTTAAAATTGGTATAACTTTTGCCATTTTCCAATGTTTGGAAAAATAAGAGAATTTCATACAAGCGTTAAATAAATAAGAAATAAATATATGCCCTTTTATAGGAAGGTTCTTAATTAATATACCATTTATTGTATCATACCCAGGAGATTTACGTGGCTTGATAGATCTGATGATTTGCTTTATCTCTTTAGGAGTTGTCATATCAAATTCATGGGACGATAACAATCCGGCATGAGTAGATAGAAAACTATTGACTTCTGAAGATATATGTTGGGCAAAAGTAGATTGATTGTGTTTGTCTTTATTATGAATTGCAGCAAATTGTGCTGCGAAGGATTCACATTTTTCAATATTAGTAATCGAAATATGGTTTTCTTTATCAAATAAGGTATTTGTTTACTTCGTTGTCGCAGGTTTTTACTGACTGCCCACATTTTATTTTTATTACGGTCATTTTGGATTTCTTCAATCATATTATGCCATTTATTATTTCTCAGAATTTGAAATTCAGCCTTGATGCGTTGATGCAACTCGTTAACAATAGTTTTAAGCATAGGATCACGAGAACGTTGCCATTGGCGTCTACGAGTGTTTCTAAGCCGAATTAACATTTTGGTTGCTTCTGGGATTTTGAATTTAATATTTTTTGATATAGGTATATTACATGGCACGCACTTATCTTTGGCAGATAAGATGATATTATTTAAATTACCAACTAGCTCATCTATATCGCTACATGATTTAATATTTCGAATTGGAGATTCGCTAGTTAGATTTAGATTGTTATTAATGCATGATTTATATAGTTGCCAATTTGCCTTAGAGTAATTAGATCTACAAAAACCCTCATAATATTGGGGATTGCAGTCCAATTGAAAATGTACCGGAAGGTGGTCAGAACTTAAATCAAGGCGAGATTTCATATTATGAATGAATTGTGGGCAATTTGTCAGAGCTATGTCCAGAGTAGATCCATATTTTGAATTGTGATTAAAATGTGTTGGAGAACTTGGAAATTTAATAACAAATTTACTATCTAACATTTCATTGTATAAGATTGTCCCAGCTCTATTATTTCTGTAGCAATTCCAATGGGGATGTTTAGCGTTCAGATCTCCGCCTAAAATGAAATTAGTTTGGAATGATGTAAGGTATTGTATGTCTGATTTAAATCTGTTTAGAATTATATTGGATGTTCCTCCTTTAAAATAAGCGGCTATGAGTTTTATTTTACCACGAATTGTAATAAGTTCTATTGCAAAAGCCTCTATAGCTTGTAAATTTAAAGTGGGTAGCAAACAGTGTTGAATATTTCGTTTAATTATAATAGCAACACCACCATATCCACTCGATTTTCTATTTAAATTATACACTTTAAATTCCGGGTCAAAGAGTGAAACATTGTCTTTTAGCCAGGTTTCCGAAATTATGGCAACATGCACATTAAGATTTTTCATGTAAGAGAATGTTTCATTTGCCTTATTTTTTATACTTTGCGCATTCCAGATAAAAATATTTAATGCGTTATTATTCAGATTCGCAGAACCATTATTTAACATTATTATAGAGATAGGTTACAGTTAGGCGAGTTAAAACAGAAAATTGTTCCGCTTTTGTCTTACAAGAAAGACTCGAGACCATATCACTTACCAGAGTCAAAACTTCTTCATACGTAAATAAAGAATCCTTTGAAGAGTTTACCTGTCCAGATTCATTTGCGGCAGCCAATTTGTTTTGGTTTACACTATAATTAGAATTTGATGGTTTATTATTAAATATTGAATTCCAAGACTGATGCATCTGTGTTGGCCGAGGTGAAGTAAGTTCCGGAAATTTTTCAGCATTAAACGAATTCGGAGGAGGCCGTATTGAAGATCCCCTAATATTATTTATATTGTTACTTTTTATATTCCGTTTAATTTTGATGTTTTCTTGTATGAGGATGTATTCCTTCAACTTTGGACAGTTGGGTGAGTTTGCCATATGGTTTCCTTGACACAAGCAGCATTTCAAATTGGCATCTAAAACTTTGCATTGTAACGTATCATGAGGGTCACCACATTTGAGACATCTTAGTATTTTATAGCAGTAGGATGTACCATGGAAATACATACCGCATCTGCGACATTGCGTTGGAGAAATTTTCCTTGGAGTGTGTATCCGAAATGATACAATTTTATGGTTGAGACTTTTTATCTTTTTTATAATCTGGAATTTTATGTTATTTGCATTAAATTTGATTAGATAAAGACCATTTTGCATCGAGCCTGCTTTAGGATTAAGTTCAGTTATTTCGATGATATCGTCACTGTTTATGTCTTTATTAGTATATTCATTATCAGTGAGTACTTCTTTAATCTCATCCGTACTAATTTTTTTGGGTAGACCGTTTAATATTACTTTTAATATTTTTTCTGATGGAGAACGATAAGTAAAATGCTCAATATTCGCTTCTGTCAGTTGTTTACGTAGATTGTTGTAATCTAACTGAATGTGTAGTGAAATTTTTATCCCAATGCTGCATAATTTAATCAAAAATTTATTAATGTTAAGTTGTTTGAGAATATCCCTCAATTTGTTTTCAGTGATGTTTTGTATTATTATAGGCGTTATAATAACTTTATTATTTTTATTTTTTGAATGAATCTCAGAATCGAGATCAAACTCAATACCGTTACCATCATCATCAACTAGATTGTTGAATGAGTTTTTTGTTGATAAATTTGTTGATGTTGAGCCAGACATATTACTGTTATGTTGTAGAGAGTTAATCACGCGTTGATTTTCTCTAATCATTTGTTATAAACTTGTTTCATCGTATGTTTTTTGTTTTTGAGTTTTGAACGGTATCACTGTTAACGTCGCATTAGAGCGACGTTTAGTTCCACTCACGTTAGATTGTTTTATTTTATACACTTATTTATTAGTTTGAAAACTAGTAAATTAATTGTGAAGAACAATTTATATTTATAAAGATTTTTAACAATAATTGTTACACAGAAAAAATTCAATTTTAAACCTCAAAGATGTTACCTCAATGAAGGTTGGTAGAGGACTGTGTTCCTTTTAGTATTATCAAGTGAAAAAATATTTGTACATAATAGGTATTTTACCAAAACCGAGTCTTATTATATCAATCTAATTGGAATATATACATATGTAGGTATATACATATGTATTACTTTTGGTATAAATAAATAGTTTATTACTATTGTTTTAGAAAAAAAAAGTAATTGGTGGAATTTGTCTTTTGGAACAAAAAATCCTAATTATCGGTTGGCTTTCTTTCAATCTTATTATACGAAAATGTATTATTTTGCTCTACACGACGAATACATAAAAACAAAGGGATGGAAAGATTTTTCAAGGGTGGATCTTCAAAAAAGAGTTTTATTGATGTGTCCATGTACATAATTATAAACTTATAATGTTGTATTATGTGTTTTGGTTATTCTATATACCTATTTGCATCATGGACAAATATATTTAGAAAAAGAAAGGATAAGAGAAAGATAACAAATATATCTAGAAAAAGAAGAAAAGCTGAAACAATCAACGGCCTAACGAGGAAACGTCTTTAATTAAAGGCATTGGAAATTATATAGCTCTTTATTGATTTATACCACTTCCATTAAATTTAGTTTAATTTTTAATATATTTTTTCAGACATATCTCAAGAAGAGAAACTAACTTCTGGAATTAAAATTTTAAATAAAATTTGTGTAATTATTACAATTTGTTTTTTATTAATTGAATCTGAACCATCTTGATGTATGTAGATACATGCCTGCTCATATAAAAAATCAACTTAAAATAAGGGACATAGGAAAACTGACTTATGTAAATTTTGCGTTACAAAATATTGCAATTACAAAAAGTTGCAATTATAAAATATTGCAATATAAAATCTTGCATAATAATTTCCCGTACATTTTTTTCTCTATTATGAGGAAAATAATTTGAAGAAAAATGATATCGACTACTTTAACTTGGAATTGTAGAGGCTAACGGCTTCGATAACTCTCACGGGCACGCGGGAGGTCGCTGCGCTCCCCCCCGCTTAGCCCTCCGAGGGGCCTTAGATTTGAGCTTCGGGGGACGTAGGAGCCGGGATCAGCAAACATGTCAGCAAGTCATCAGCAAACACTCTTTTTTCTCTAAAACAATAGTAATAAACTACATAATATTTTAGAAAATAACATCGTTGGTAAATGAAAGAATATTATCATCAGTTTAGAAAACAGGAGGAAATTGAATTTTTATGACATTTTATGACCAAATTCTTTTTTCTTATATCAAATCTATTTACATTTGGTATGCATATTTCAAAAAAATAACCTTCGCCTTTTGTTGTTATATATTGATATAATAAGACTTGGTTTTGGTGAAATACCTATTATGTACAAATATTTTTTCACTTGTTAATACCAAAAGGAACGCAAAATATAAAAAAACTCAATTAATGCAATATTTTTGTCGATAGTATATCCAAAGATTAAATATACATAATAAAATACATAAATTCATAAGAAAAATAATTTATATTTGACAAAAAAAATTACCAAATATTCCTTCAAACGACCAATTTTAAAAATTATATTTCTAAAAACAAAACATTCGGCCCTTCGACCCATTCGGTCCTTCGACCCATTCGGCCCTTCGATCCATTCGGCCCTTCGACCAATTCGGCCCTTCGATATTCGGCCCTTCGATATTCGGCCCTTCGACACATTCGGCCCTTCGACACATTCGGCCCTTTGAAATTCGGCCCTTCGACATTCGGCCCTTCGACATTCGGCCCTTTGATATCATTCCGAATTAATGATCATCTAATCTCCCATAATATTCTTAACTATTACAATTTTGGTTTTAGAAAAAGTAAAAGTATCACTAATTATTTTGTAGAAATGTTTAATTTCATCAACTCCCTCAAACAACAACAAAAAAAATCGTTTTAGTTAACATTGACATTTCCAAAGCTTTTGATAATGTAGATAAAAACCTTTTATTAAACACCTTTAAAAACTTCAATTTCCCTAATAACATTACACATTGGATTTCTCAATTTCTTACAAATAGAATTATTTCTATTCAAAATATCAATCAAGCTTCCATTCATTACACTAATAAAGGCATTCCTCAGGGTAGCTGTTTGAGTCCTACCCTATTTAATACCTATACCACTTCTTTACACGACATCAATAACCCCTATACAAAAATGTTCCAATATGCCGATGATATTTGCATTGTAACTTCTGCCGATAACCATAATAACTTACAATTAATAACAGATTCTACTTTACTCTCATTAACTGATAAATTACAATCTTTAAAACTACAAACTAACACTGATAAATCTCATTTTTTAAGACTAATCACTAATAAAAATAATTCCAAATCTCTAAATTTAAAAATTAATAATATCTATATAAAAGAAAGATTAACTACTAAGATACTGGGTGGGGTACAACTTTAACAAATAGACTTTCATTATCAAATCATTACACAAACTTAAAAGCAAATATTTCCAATTCCATTAACTTACTTAAAACTCTCACCCATTTTAATGGAGGTGTAAATCCTGAAACAATGATCAATATTTTTAAAGCAATAGTTAAATCAAAACTTGAATACACTTATGTTTTTACAGACACTAAATATAAAAAAGATATTAACATCTGTCAATCTATTAAAAATGCTTGTCTGAGAGCTTGTCTAGGCTTCTTAAGAACTACTCCAATTCCGGCTATTTTATCTGAATCCCTAGAAACATCTGCAGATCTAGATTTTATTAAAAAAATCACTAATTTATATTACAAAAAATCTATATAATAAGTCCAAAATCGGTAACGACATTAAAAAAAGATCTCTTCATAAACTTAATGACTTATATTCGAATTATACTTTTCTTTCCAAAATTAAACCTTTTCATATAAAAAAAAACTTCTCTCACTAATTTTAGCATCATAACAAATATTGAAGGAATCACAAACAAAAATCTTATAAACCATTTTGAACAATATGCGTTATCTATGGCTGAAATTAATAAATATAATAATTTCGCAAAAATTCACACAGATGGCTCTATAATGAACAATAAAGCAGGAATTGGAATTTTTGTTGAGGATAAAAATTGGAAATTTGCCATCCAACTAAAAAACCCTACTTATATTAAAAATATCGAAACCATTGCTATTAAAATTCGAATTACCATAGCTCTAATCATCAAAAACAGACTCTCAAAGTTCTTGTATTTCATTAAAAACGGCTCTATTACACTATACAAATAGACACTATGAAAATCAAATTATTGATACTATCGGCCATAACCAAATTAAAAATTTTGTCATCCATTGGTTTCCGGGTCATTGTGGCTTAAAAGGAAATACTATAGCAGATAGTTTAGCAAAAAAAGCAGTTTTCTCTCCTACTCACTTTCTTGATAATGAACCTACTCTCACAGACATATTTAGTGATATCTCCAGATCTATGAATAATAAAAGGATAGAAATCTACACATTAATGTGTAATTCATCCGGTCATTTTTATAAACAAATTTGTCCTTCTCCAAGACCATCTTTCCTATTCAAAGACTCTAATTTTACGTCTTGTCAAACCAGGTTAATTTACAGATTAATCTCTGGTCAATCTTGAATCTACACCTAATTGTGAGATTTGCAACACCGTTGAAGGTAACGAACATATTATTAACGATTGTTTCATATAAATTTTTATAACAATATAAGAAATAATTTCCCTCTTTTATACAGAAAATCCTTATTAGATATCTTAAAGGATCAAAGAATGGAAGAATATAAAATATTGTGTGATTTTGTGGATAGAATAAATTATAAACTATGAATCAAGACTACTTTTAATTTTTATTGATTTTTTTTTTCACACAATGATTTTTCTTTTGGAATCATTTCATTTTTATTATAATGATTTATGAATATTATATAATTTAAAAAAAAAAAAAAAAAAAAAAAAAAAAATTATGATTTTAAATTTATATTTAAGTTCAAAATTTTAATTTTTATATGTATCATTCATCTTCTTTCTAATATTCTTTATTTAATAACTTTCATTTAATCTAATTTAATTATTAAATTATTAAACTTTGTTTTATATAATTATGCTTTATTTTATTATTTATTTTATAAATCTGATTTAATTATGTACACTTTATTCAACCCTCCAGAACCTCCCCTGAGTGGTCTCTGGAAATTTTGGGCTGTTCTCAACTCACTGGTCTTATGGATTGAAAGATCTGACCTGAGCAAATTTAAAAAACAAACAAAGAAACAGACATGAACGAACGACATTTTACTTGACATATAATTTTGGTGTTTAAAAAACTATCGAAAGTTTTATTTATATTTTTTCACAATTAACACAATTTACAAAACTTTTAATAAACTTTAAACAGAGTAAAATGTATATCAAAATATGACAAAAAAAAAATCATTAATGGTTAAAAATATCGCCTTTATGTAATAATTATTAATTTAAAAATGGAAGACCGGTTTCGGATTTTCATCCATCGTCAAATATAATATGGATTCTCTCCATTTTTATTGTAATTATAATTTTGGTATTTCCAACGTCAACATAACAATTTCTTTTATTATTTTAATATTATATTATTTTGGCATTTATTTATTTTATTATTTATTATTTGAAATGATCAGAATATGGGAAGACTGTCTCTAATAAAAACAGCCTTCGTTGATATAGCGTGCGCTCTGCGGCTATCAATGAATGCCTCAGGTATTTCTGATTTTGCGGTTTTATTTGAAATCGAATAATATCCCATTGTCGTACTTAGGGCCAAATATCACAAAGTGACTGGTCTCTCAAATACCTTTATTCAGCTACCTTTTATAATCATCCATCATCGTTCAAATGTTTTAACTAAATATGCCAAGGGGCCTGATCAACACTTTTTTGATCTATGGTATATTGCCATCTATAAATGACTAGTATGAACTTACCAACTATTTAGAAAACCTCGAAAATTTAGCCAAAGCAATTGACTTAAGGCACACAGCATTAGTCGTCGTTCATCTAAAACTTCTTCAGATGAAATAGTAATAGCACGATGAATGTATGTCATCGACATACGAAAGTATTACGTAAGTATCTGTTTAATATTTTAAAGTGAAAAATGAGGTCTCTATCATAGCTGCCGCAGACTTTAGTGTGACGAATTGTAAATTAATTTCCGTATGCAAGAATTGGGAATACTAATTTTCTTACCCGAATTAAACGAGTCCGTGGAACGGAAAGAAATGGATTCTTCCATTCTAAGAGGTATATCGATGCCATGTTCTTCATACACATTTGATATATCGTTGAATATACCCATAAACAAATTACAATGTAGTATTAACCCGCATTTCGTATAGAACACTTTGTTCGTTGTCAGCCACTTCAGTGGCAGCTGCTAAGTTTAAGTTTCCCGTTTGTACAAAATCTTCCTTGCTGATCATAATCCTTCTGCTATAGTTAAGAAGACCAAAACGTGGGGTAGAGGGCGGAAGGGGTGCGAGTTTGATAGATGATTGATTTTAGGTTATTCTAAACATAGTTAAAAGCTGATTAAGCGTTTTATGTTTTAGGCTTGGCTCCCTAAACAACGAGAAATGTTGCCAAAAATATAATTATACATTTATTTACATTTTATACGTTTAGACTTCGTTTTTCTTTACTATTTATAACCGATGCCAAGTTTGTTCACAAAGGAGATCTAAGTCAAGCGTAAAACCTGTTACTGTTGAATTTGTCACACATAGGAGTTTCCATCAGTAATCAAGCGTGTAGTGTCATCTAGCACACATACAACTTTTGGCAAATCAAATTTGGACAAAACAAATTTAACAACGTCGCGGAAATACCCGTTGTGCGGTCTATTTTCGCACACACTTTTCCGTTATCACTTGAAATGGGGCTCTTTAAAAAAAATAACAAAACAAAACAAGGTTTTCATATCACAAAACAATATATTCGCGCCCACGCCACACAATCACAAGTAAATAAATATATATATACCTGTTTTGTTCTTCTATTTCCGCGACAATATTCGTTATAACACCGTATTAGTATTATTTCCCGATTTGATCGAACATACATAAAACTGTATGTGGATATTTTAAATCACTAACTTTATTTAACCGTACTAATTAACTCGGTTTTAATTTAATTTAATTTAACAGCCACTAATATGGCGACTATTTATTTTGTCTTGTTTGCTCAACAGAACAATAAAAAACACTTCACTGGTGCACTGTTGGTTTCACCTTCTTCCGTCAACAAGACACAATCGATTGACCGATTGCATTTTGCATTCGATTATTTACAATTCTTGTTGTCGTAGGAGGGGAAAGAAATATAAAAAACCAACAATCAAAACAAACAAGCTAACATCACCCTCTATCATTTTACCGAAACAATTATACCAATAATCAATAATTGACCCGCAAAGCTACATTCAGGGAACTCCAAACAAAATGCCAATACATACAAATCTCGTCCCATGAATCAGATCCCACCGTCCAAGACAAAACAAAACTTATCAGAAAGGCGAGAAATCAACCATACGTACGTAAGTTCCTCGCCTGAACGGAACATCACCAATGTTACAACAGATCATGTAGCTTTACGATGAATGCTACATTTCATGAATCCGGAGTGACAAGTAGCTCATTAGGTTGAATGTCTTCAAAGCTACGATTTCCAGATCGAATACCGTAAGGGAAGGCGACCATACTCAGTAGAATGCAAACATTGTGGGCATGTTAAAGTAAAAGAAGACAGCATCGACGTCACGGCTTATTGGGTTCAATAGACCACCGAGAGCTGTAATAAATAGCCGGAGGTGTACTCCATATTCAATCAGGAGGCAACAATAATGGCTGATGCCGTGATCAATAACTGGACTAGCAGATTTGGAGAATTGTTGGTATTTCATCTGTCAGATGCTCGGTAAAAGTAAAACGAGAACAACGTCTTTCTCACTTCAATTTTCAGAGCGTGGTTGAAGTTAGTTCAAAACATGAGTCACTTGAGTAATGACGGCTAAGACGACTGAGGACCTGGGGGTTTAAATTTTAACTGAAAATACAAATAAAAAATTTCATTAATTTATGTTTTTATTACTAAATAACGGAGTTGAAATTTCATGTGGCGTTTTTATAATTGAGCTCGTATCGTTCATCTCACATTTCCCAATTTTCACCGATTTATTTTCTTTGTTTGTAAAATATTTCCGTATGCATGGCGCCAAAAGTGCCGACTTAACATCATGCGGATTTTGTGTACCAAATACGAACGAGGCTAAACCAGCTCCAATTAATGTTAATATAGTACCTATAGGAACGTACCACAAATACGATACGTGATAAATTTGTGGCGCGACTGGATCAGAATTAAGCCCAATTATGGATTCTTTCATTACAGACGTATAATTATAGGTGCAGCCAAGTGTCGAGGTCGGTTTTTTTTCGAATACCATTTCCTTTCTTAATATTGCAATTTGACTTTTTACTGTAATCCATATCATTATGATGAGACTAAATAAGCTACCGAATAGCGCACTATTACTGTTGATCCAAGGCAGAAGTATGCCAATTAAAAATATGCCAAATAATGGCCCCGACGTACAACTTCCTATTGTCATTTTCAATTCGAGCACCGCACCAAATTTCTCTACTATGAATACGAGACCAACACAAATAAGTCCCGAGACGATTACGACTCCGCGCATGGTGAGATTTGTAACAAAACGAGTCAGTGGCTTATTTGTAAATGTTTTGACAAAATCTTGCAGAATGACAGCCGAAAATGAATTTAAAGTGGTCGACAGGCTGCTAAGTGAAGCACTAAAGATCCCGGCTAAAAATAGTCCAGCTACGCCAGGGATATTTTTCAGCACATCCATTACGAGTACTGGAAGCAATTGATCATTTGATTGGACCAATTTGGTCGCTACTGGATCACAATCGTGGTATGTCGCATAGATTAATAAACCATTATAGAAACATAATGTGAATATAATGATAACGGCCGCCGTAAATATCCAAAGTGCCTTGCGGGCCGCTTCTTTACTCGGTAAGGATACGTACCGTTGAATATACAACTGGCTGATCGAAACCGATTGACCAGTATGAAATGCTCCACCGATTACAACGGCGAAAAATGAATGCCTCACCGTCGGATCGAATGTAAACGAGGGAATTTCAATTCGACCACTTTCGAAATTTCGCCACCAAACTGTGCTAAATCCTCCAACTTCCAGTGTACCTTTGATCACAATAAGGATTAATATGGCACACATAATTATGGTTTGTATTACATCCGTCCATACAACGGCTTTTATTCCGCCAAGCGTTGTATAAAATATGCAGATAAGACATGTGATTGGAGTAATTATGTGAATGTTCATTCCTGAAACTGTAATCAATCGTTGTTGAATAAATGAATGAATTAGTTTTTTGAAATCATATATTACCTTGATTGAAGGCCAATGCTGTAGCGTATAGTATGATTGGCATGTAGAATATATTCGTTAGAAGAAAGATGATTGCACCGAAATACCTCATTTTACGATCAAATCTAGCCTCCAAATACTAGAAAGATAAATAATCCAAAACTATAAATAAACAAAAGCCGTTTTTTCCAAAACTCCATAATCACCTCATACGTTGACGTCAACTTTAGATCCATATAAACTGGAATAAACAAATAATGTACACAAATGGCAGCCATCACAAATGAAATTAAATAAAAAACAAAGTCTGTGCCATACACATATATTTCTGTTGGCATACCAAGCACTGATATGCCAGATATCAGGCTAGCCGCCAACGATATTCCAATTGGAAATATTTTCATTTTACGCCCACCCACCAAATAATTCATTTCGATTGAGTCACGACGACGATTAGGTTGTCGACTGTTTTGTTTTTCCCGTACACCAAAATATAATCCTACAGCCGACGATGCGACAAGCATTGCGATAAAAATCACATAATCGATAATGCCAAATTTTTGCATGTGCGATACTAGATCGGTCACGTTAACTTCATCAACACTATCACTAGACATTACGATTGATAATGTTGTAATATTTTATTAATTTTTTTACTTTTTTTTTTACTGCACTTAATTTTAACGAATTGCCAGATTGAAATTAATCCATTAACTGTTCGTACGAATTGTATACATTATGCGTAAAACACTTATCATGAACTTATTGAAACAGCATGCTTGGATGAAGGTAGCCTATGAGAATTATACACGCTGAAAATAACGTATGTGTAACGTCAGTATTTATTCAATCGTAGTATGTTTGCGTAATAAAATACGGTTCGCTAGTTTGATCAAGTTAGTTGTCTATATGGATAGGTGTGCTATTCCAAAGTGTTTGATTGACATTTTTAAAACATTCATTCAGTATTTTTTTATAACAACCTTAATAAGTTGAAATTTAAAATGCGTGGTAGAATTTCAACTTTTTGCTGTTAATTAAAAAATATGTGTTATGAACCTCAAAAAGGCTCACTGAATTTACGCGCGATGAATTTATGGGCTGCGGGAATACCAATATCATACAAATTTTAGTTCCTTTCAAAAAAGAAACTATTTGGTCCTTCGGTCTTGGTTCTTTTTGAATGAAATGCCTTCGTACATCTGTTTGTTGACTCTGAAGATCCAATCCTAAACAGTTCAGTTAAAAATTAGAAGGTAATTGAGTCAAAATATTCTTGGTCTGAAATGCCGTTACAGAAGGTAGTTCAATAAAAAAAACTAAAAATGCATTCGCGCCAAAACTTTTTTGGCTGGGATTCTTTTTGAATTTGTGACTAAAATATCTTTTTAAAAGGAGATTCAGTCCAATTACTAAAAAATAATCCCAGTCGAAATTGTTCTCTGGGACTACAGTCAAAAGCGTTTCAGTCAAAAACGAAAGGAATTTTAGTCATAAAATTTCTCGTATACACTTTGTAACTAATGCTGTTTGCCTCACGACCTTTTTTATTTTGCTCGCAAGTTTATTTTTTTAAAGGATTAGAAGTAAAGAATTCAATTCCTCCAATATTATTAATGATGATATCATATTTAGCGCATCTTCATTTGGCCAAATTCATTAAACATTAAAAGAATTAATTCATTAATTGAGTTATAATCTTAACGAATTGCTTTTACACCTAAACCTGTTTTTACACGGTTCTATTTTATACGAATTTTTTTCGCGTTGGAACTTATCTACCGTGTAAAAATAGGTTTAGGTGTATATTCATTGTATCGAAATCCAATTGAGATGAACGACCGTATCTGAATTATACAGGCACTACTGGAATTATGAACCTTTCAATTTACCAAAGGATTTTTGATTTTTATGTGTGCTTTTGTTAGTTATCATGATGAGTACAGCCTCGCATCTTTAGCGTTAATCACAATTATAATACGGTTTTCACAAGTTATTATCGGCCCAATGAAAGATGAGGTCGTTTTTAGGGCCAAATATCATACGCACCACTGGTCTTTCGAATGGCTTTACTCAGCTAATTTTCATTATCATCCATCAGTGTCCAACTGTCACACCCAAATATGACGACGCGCCTAATCAACACTCTGAATTGGGAATGTTGCAAACTAATCGTCCTTTTGAATATTCGATTTTTCAATTCGATCTTCGATTTTATGAATCGATTTTTTTTTTAATTAAAAAAATCGATAAAAAATCACCGCCTTGAAGTTATCCCAAACTTTCATCCCTGGAAAATTTGAAATTACCTCCGACAGCTCGAGCGTAAAAACCAAATCGGAAAAGCCAATCTCAGGATTTTGATTTTTTAAACGATATATTTCTCGAAAAAAAATTCTTTTCGTCAGGATTATTCAAACACTGATTTCAAGGGCAAATTTCCAGCGTCACAATAATCTTAAAAATGTAAAATTGTAACAAGCAAACCGGCTTCAGAATTGGCCAAGGTGTAGTCAATGTGACCCCCTACTAAACCAACATACAAAATTTTCAGGGCCGCCATAAACTTGACCATAAGAATTATTTTATTTATTTATAAATAAAAATCCTTTGATTGGTGTTTTCACTCGTGTGAAAAGTCTGGGAATGGATTTTAATGCTCTTACACTTTAAATAGTGTAGAAAAAAGTCTGGGATGGGTTTTTACGCTCGGGCTGTCGGAGATAATTTTAAATTATCCTTTGATGAAAGTCTCGGATAACTTCAAGGCGATAAAAAATCTCAAAAGCTGACAGAATCGATCAAAAATGATCGAAAGGGTGTTTTCAAGAGAAAAGCAAAAGTTTAAACCGTTTTATTACCGTACAAACGGTTAACATCTTAAAGTACCTTATTGGCCTTATGTTAGGGCATATGTACCTTGCGGTGACCAAAAACTGGTATTGCAGGCTGTAGCAAATTAATCCATTAACTGATTTAGGTAGTGACCCGTTTTTGTTCATTTACACATAGATACATTCGATGTGTGTGTAATCTGATCGACCGGTCAAGAAAATATTTTTCATTTTTTTTGGTAAAGTCAGTCGATATTGAGCAGTGGCAAGATAAATAGTCGTCGCGGTTGTCGTGTATAGTTAGTAGTGTAAAGAAGTCAGTCGTGTAGTGTAATTATTGTAAATCATAATAATAAATAAATCGAATCGTAGACTAGAATGATTAAATAATAAATAATTATGATAAAATAAAATTTGTTTTGAGAATAAAATTTAGTGCGTTATTTATTATTATAGTACACATTTGTCGAGTATGTAATATTAAATAATAATACAGAAAGTTACAGAAGAAATAACCAAACAGCCTGTTTATAAGCCAAACTATTCATAAGCCAAAGAAAAGAAATAACCAAACAGCGTCATTGGTGACCTTACGAACAAATTAATTTTTTTAAAATACTAAATAGTACATCGACTGTAAAAATCATACGACTGATTTCAGTAAAATCAATTAAGTTACTAATCGATCTACAACTACAACCCACGATAAACAAAAATCAGCCAACTTAAAAGTAGTTTTTCTCAATCCTCCCGCTGTTACAACTGTGCTTACAACAAACGGAATAAAGCTGCGTCAACGACACCGGTGTATCATCTTTGTTGAATATAACGTTTTGTTCTTTGGAAATCAATTAATTAATCGTGCCAGATACAGGCAAACATCGAATTCGCAGACGGAATATTATATTCAAGTAGCATAGAGGCAGGTGCAGTGTTGTCAATTTATATACATATAGCTGCACATACAATACCGGTCATTCATCGAAAAAGGCAAGGCTAAACAAGACAGTAATAACAAAAGCATGGAATTTATTGGTACATTTCTTCAACAAAATCATCGCGTGCTAAAATAATCATCAAGAGTCTACACCACAATATCATCAAGTAGTAGCAGTATCGGTTTTCTGTTTTCCATAAAGTGCTGGGCTATCTGTACATCTGCAGCCATCAACCAGGACAATAAGTTTTCATCAAATCAATTTTGCTGAGTAAGATTTTAAAGTACATACATACTATGACCCCTTTTTCCGTCGCAGTTAGGTTCCAAAAAATAGCGACTCAAAGTGAAACAACGCAAACTGAAAATTATTTTTGATATAAATACGAAGGTTTTGAAGGATATAGCTTCATAAAATTTAATGAAGAAAGGAACTAAAGCTTATTATATAACTAGTAATTATCCGTCAAAACTGACGGAAGTTTCTGAAAACTCAATATATAGTAGTTCACATATTTATTTGCTTTTTATACCCCTTACTTCCCCTTCCTAAAAGATCGTAACATATTTCAAAACCCCTCCCTCTCCCAGGCGTAACATAAAAGTATTCACATTTTTAAATTATTTTAATCACGTGAAAGTGAATTTTGCAATTAAGAAAACGGGCTATCAATGATATGATCTATGTTCACTCCTCCCTATCTTTAACAAATCGTAACAAATCATGAAGCCACCCCCATGAAGCGGTACGTAATATGGCCCCATAGCCTGAAAAGTAAAATGTTTTTTTTTTCCTAAAATAATACGAAATAAGACAATTTAATATTAATTCAATAATTCTTTTATCGCAACGTTTCTTGTAAATGTACAGTTATCATTTATTATTGCGCCTTGGTATGAGAAATTGTTGATCAGCACTCTAAGGTTTTCATGATTTCGTACTCGCGTTAAAGCTACATAAAGCTGGCCATGAGCAAAAACAGGTTCTGGTAAAAACACCCCAACCTTATCGAATGATTGTCCCTGAGCCTTGTTAATCATCATTGCAAAAGCCAAAATGATGGGAAATTGTCGTCGCTTCATTTGAAATCCTAAGCTGCTCTCGCTTGGTTCCAAGTCGATGCGATTATTTTCGCCTTGATACAATTCCTGAACAGCTTTTTCACGATCAATCGAGTTCCATTCAGAAGTCCCTTCTTTGGATCCAAATTCCTTAGCAACATGATGAACGCACCAACTTTCAATTTCAGTGAATGAGGAGGCATGCCAGAAGGGGTCTGAGAATTCAAAAATTCAACTGAAAAATCGATTGCATCGTTCGGGTCGTCGGAGATCATTGAGTCAATGCTCAGGAAGGTCGTTGCATCTCCCGGTAAAAGATCGAGAATGGCATTGTTGAGCTTTGTGACATGAACATTTTTTGGACTGAGAATGATCTTGTTGGCGACATCGGCGATTTCATCAGCAGTTGTTGTTCGAATTTCAACTTCAAAAATTGATCGAATGATGTTTTCACGCTCTATCATTTCCTCAGGAATTTCGACTAAATCGGGATCGGCTTCTTCCAAATCATTTCGCAATCTGCCATCGCCCAATTGCAAAACCCATTCGTTGAACTCTCGTTGTCCAAATGCTCACATGTTGGTGATGAGAGTTCGCTGCTTCACATGCCGCCACAAAAGAGAATTTTTGAAAGCTTGCCACCGAAAGGACGAATATTATTCATGATTCCTCGCAGAAGCAGATCAATCACTCGAAGAGAATGCGAAGAAAGCATTGAAGCCTCATCGATAATGAGCATTGCAGCTTCTCGTAATTTAATGGATTCCTGCGAGGGGATTTTCATGAATGACACCGATGTTTCGTTAGCAAAAAGCGGGATTTTGAAACCACTGTGGGCAGTTCTACCACCAACTAATAAAACTGCTGCAATTCCTGTCGTGGCGAAAGCATGAACAACTTTACTCTGGCCTCTTACATAACTCATCAAAGTGTTGTAAAGGTAAGTTTTTCCCGAACCGCCAGGACCGTCGAGGAAGAAAAATCTCGACTCAGCCATCGAATCATCAATTACAGCAGCAATATCTTCGAAAATGGCACGCTGCATTGGGTTAAGGGTGGCGATCAAGTTTATGGCCATTTGAGCTTGCTCTTTGACATTGAAAACATGTTCGACGTTTTGAATCGGGCCCGGTTCAGGAAGGCGAAAATCTGTGCATTTCATGCCATTCATGCGCAAAATAACCTCAATGTCTTGAAGCAGTTTCTTTTCAGCGGTTATGTGATCGAAATACATGATGTAGTCGGCGATTAAATACTCCTTGAATTGCTCGAAAAGCGCAAGAGGATTTTTTGGCGAATTGAAGACACAAATCAAAGCAAATGTTAGGCGAATTTGATGCGGCATGCACACATGACTTGCTTCACTTAAACATCGATCCCATTCGCTATCATCCTCAAGAAGGTTCATGGCTCGTGCTGCATCATTGAAGGTGTCAAAAATAACTGAATCGACGGTCTTAAGATCGGTAAAACTTTGAGCTCCATGAATGTGTTGTAATAGCAGTCTAAGCGCTCGCGATCTTTCGGACTGACAGCATACATTCGAGTGATAATCCTATCTCCTCTCTGCTTGCGAACTTTCCAAATGCAAAAAGTTTTGTCAAATACGTAATGCTCAGGAATTTCGGAATACAAATATTGTCGAGCATTCTCGTCTTCGTGCTTGTTAAGCTCAAACCATGCAGTCAGATGTGTGTATCGGTGTTGAGCTCGATCAGCTGCAGCATCTTCTTGGCCGTCTTGAAAATAAACCATTTGTTCGTCAGGAAGATGGATTGCAAGACGATAAACAACATGCGATCGATCGTTCATTGAATTTTCGAGCAGTTGCCAAATTGCTTCAGGATCACAAACATAACGCGCATCGAGAAATTGCTTAATTTCATCATGAACAATCGGTCCTTGTGCACTTAATTCAACAGAAGCACAATCATATCCTTTGTATATATATTTGAAAATGTACTTGATTGCTTGAACGGTTTGGCAGGATTCGACGTTAATGTGACAATTGAATTTGCGTGTTAAAAATTTGTTGTATGGAACGACATGACGATTATCAATTTTCCTTTCTCCTATTTGAATCTCAATTCCTTCACGACGACGATAAATGGGAAAACCATTTACTTCGGTTAACGTTTCCTTGCAAAAGGATTTCGGAAATCTTTTTGCACATTCACCTTTTTCCATGCAAGGCGCAAGTGGGTTCTCATTGCCGCAAGGTCCATGTATCATCGAGCGAACAACGATTTCATGCAATATGGGTTCCAGTTGCTGTTCAGGAATCTCAGCGCACACAAATCGATCAATCTTCTTGGCTGTGTCGATTTTTGAGTCATTGGCCAGAATGAAGAGCATGTGAGCATGGGGAAGTCCTCTTTTTTGAAACTCAATCGTGTAAACGTATGCAATGACAATTCCAAAAACCTTGTTCTTTACTATGTCATCGAGTAGTGCTTTCAACTTAATGCTGAACACTCGAGCAACAAAATCTGGTCTGTCACCGGGCTGTTGTACAGGAAAAAGGTTCTCTCGAATCTCTGGCCAATTGGGATTGCATGTCATAGTAATGAAAAGATCAGGCTTGCCGTACTTTGCCACAATTGCCATAGAGTCGTGATACTTTTCGCGCATGTTGCGAGGGGAATCTTGAAATGAAAATGGCAAGATGACATAGATCGACCAACTGTAGTTCCATGACGAATTGCCACATTATTCAAAACGTCCATTAGACTTCGATATTGCTCGACTCGTAAGCGTCCCTGCTGATTGCGCACAAAGTTCAAATTGTTGGCTTCAACTTGCAGATGAGCATCAACAGCCCACTGCTGAAACAATTTTCCGCCATGGAGAATTGGATTGAAGCGACCGACTCGAATGGCAATTTGTGCAACTTTCCATTGCAGAAGAGTGATTTTAGTTCGCTTTCTCTCGGGACAATGAGCGGTATTCATTTGCATGTTTGGTTGCCAGCCAGCTTCTCCAAAAGGATAGAATAGTACGTATGTCATCGGATCCAAATGTAAACTTAAAATGTTGAGGTTGATGAGAGGTTGTTCATCATTACGTGGGTAAACTCGAAAATCACGTTCAAATGGAGGCTGTCCGTCGGCAGAGCGAAAAATCATTGCCACCTTGTTAACTGTTGGAAGATCGTAACGACGTCTATCGTCATTACGATCGCGCCGAAATGCCATGTTCACAACGGGAAGCGTTCGATTGTCGGCTGCCGCTGCTTGTTCTTCCTCCCGCTCAACCTCACCAAGATTTCGGTAGGCTTTCGCATAAATATTTTGCTCTCGAATCATTTCATCCAAAGCGCTGACAATAGTTGCGTTCAATCGCAAATTAGCAGGATGATTCATGCGATCTTGATTCGCCATAGCTGAGTCGATAACATATAGCTGAGCATATTGTTGTTGCTCACCTTCAGCTGGATGCATGTGGCCAGTACGATGATAGATCTGACCGTGAACGCGAAAAACATAAGGGCCTCGTCCTTGAAACTGATGAATTTGCGCACCCATTGAAGCAAATGCAAGCATAGAGTTGTACGATCGAATATTATCATGAAAGGCTCGAAAATGTGGGTGATGAGGATTACTGAGAAGCTCATGAAGAAGAAACGGAAATTGTCGCATTTGCTGGCAGCTAGTTTCAAGCAATACAGTTCCTTTGTGGCAACAAAATTTGAAGTTTCCATCCGACGATTTTTCAGCACTAAAATTGAGAGAATGGCAATGTCGACATTCAACATTCATCACACCACAACTGTGAGCATTAATTTCATTGTCTCGGAAGGCTTCATGATCAAAAATCGATGAATTCCAAGCGGCTCTCGATCTTCGCATCCGATTTGCATTTTGAGCTCTGCGAATTATGCCTTCTCTCGGCATTTTATTTAAAAGTCGTTGGCGTTTTTGCTCATTATTGCGTTGACGACCTTCTTGCGACTGTCGATTTCTCCACCTTAGTTGTCGTTCACAATTCAAACGCAATTTCCGTCCTTCCGGAGTTTCTCGTTCCATTCTAGTTAAAAAGTTTAAAATTTTGATTTCTCATGTAAAGTAAAATTTAAATAATTTAATCTTTTTCGGGAACATTGACATTTCAAAAGTTTTAATATTGCTTACATTTATTAAGGTCTACATAACAAATCTATTTACAACATCGTCTGTGTAAATTCGTTAAAAATTGAGCGAAAGTTTCGCTCTAATTTTTCACACGTTAGTGCAATAATAAAAATCTATCTTTAAATTCAATAAAATGACACAATTTTAACACTTTATTCACACGTAAAACATAAGAACTAAACAAAACAATTGAAGAAATAAAATAAATTTCAGTTTCTTATTTTTATAAACACACCCGATACCTATATGAGTATTTGAAACTAATTTTACAATGGTTCCTATGGTCATGATTGCATCGAAAGGGCTCCACGAATTAAAAAAGGCTCACTTAGCTGAAATTTACAGCGGGCCGTATTATACGCGAAATATTGATACAATGAGGTGTTGGTGCATTTAGTTTGTAGTAGTGTTAGTGTGTGGGGTGTATAATTATACAAATAGCGTCTCGCCCCACACTGGGTATATTATTTAATAAAGAGGATATAGTTTTCAATTCGTTATGTTGTAATGAAATGCCGTTATAAAATGAAAAAAAAAAAAAAAAATAATGCAAAACGTTCTTGGTGAGGATCGAACCCGAAAGCTTATTGGAAAAAATTGAATATCGAAAAATAATTTTCGGTACCAGCCTAAATGTACATTACAGTTTTAAAAAATGTATTATTACATATTACATTATAATCATTGTCTTACAATATAAAATTTTATGTTTTTCAATTCGTATTGAAAAAATGAAATACCGTTATAGGCAAACAAATTATTAAAATTAATAAGTACTTCGAAGCATCGAACCCGAAACATTTTCTATTCGAAGTTCCTTGTTAAAAAGTCACCATCTATATCACTCGGACTACTCAGTTATAAATTGAAGCATCTAAATTGGAAATATAAGAAAAGCGTTACGGCCGCACACTGTGAATTATATATTAGTAGATAATTCAGGTACATACATATTTTTATTCATCAATTATATATATGTAATGTACATTTTTTTTTTTTTTTTTTTTTTTTAATTTAAAATAAATTTTATTTATTTATTTTATGTAATTACAATCTAGTCTCCTGGACTAATTAGCAATTTGTTTCTGACTTAATTTACTAACTTAAATTAATCTATGGCTTCTTCCCATTGGCATTCCATAGTGTTTGGTAAATTGATGTAAACCACATCTTTGTTGTGGATTTTAGATCAGCATAATGCTGCTTAAACTGACAATCACACCAGCTCAAAAGGTTTGGTTCTTTTAAGTCTGCGAACTAAATTCGTGATGCTTAGGAGCTGAGTTGCCTCAATGTTCACATGTTGGCGGAGCCTTTCTTCATGTCTCCGTGCTTTTTCCTGGATTTCATTTAAGATGAGGTTCATTTTAAGGTCCCTATGAAGGTCATTGTTCCTAACATACCAAGGTGCCTCAACGATGTTCCTTACGTGTTTGGTACAACCCCAAAGCTGAATACCATAAGTCCAAATCGGTTTCAATATTTGCTTATAAAGTAGAAGCTTGTTGTATGTTGATAAAGAAGAGTTCCTTCCCATCAGCCAATACATTTTTCTGTATTTAAGTCTTAATTCTTCACTTTTCTTCTTGACGTGTGCTTTCCATCGTAGTTTAGCATCCAGGGTCATGCCAAGATACTTAGCTGTGTTCGCATGCGGTATTATTTCCCGATTTATGGTAATCGGAATATGTTCGATTCGTCTGTTTGTAAAGTTGATGTGAACTGATTTAGCTTCATTTAGTTTTATTCTCCATCTTTTTGTCCATTTATATATTTGAGTTATAGCTGATTGTAACTTCTGTGTTGATTCTTCGTTGCTTTTTCCAACAGCTAAGATCGCCGTATCATCTGCAAAAGTTGCCACTGTGTTGTTTTCTAATGTAGGAAGATCATAAGTATATAGTAGGTATAAAACCGGCCCTAATACACTGCCCTGTGGAACTCCTGCATTGATTTCTTTCAATTCAGAAAATGTATCATCTAACTTAATCCTGAAGAACCTATCTTTAAAGTATGATTCTAGTATCTTAGCAAATTGCATTGGTAGAAGATTCCTTAACTTGTGGTTAAGTCCTTCATGCCACACTCTATCAAACGCTTGTGCAACATCTAGAAATACTGTTGAACAGACTTTTTTCTCCTCTAATGCTTTCTCAATTATACTGGTTATTCTGTGTACTTGATCAATTGTTGAGTGTTGGTTGCGAAAACCGAACTGATGATTTGGGATCAAGTTTTTACTCTCGATTATCGGATTTAATCTTTTTACCAGAAGCTTCTCAAAGAGTTTGGACATGACTGGCAATAGCGAAATTGGCCTATAAGACGATGTTATGTGCGGTGGTTTTCCAGGTTTTGGGATCATAATTACTTCTGCAATTTTCCATAAGCTTGGTACACATTTGATTCTAAATGCTGCATTTATAAGATTGGTGAGTTTCACCAGAGCTTTCCTTGGCAGTTCTTTTAAGATTTCTGCAGTAATAAGATCGTACCCAGGAGCTTTTTTCGTATTCATATTAGCTGTTATCTCACGCATGACTTCTTTTGGTGTTGTGGGTAGGATTTCTTTACTTTCTTGCACAGCTTGTTCAGTTATTATCTCGGCTTCCAACGTTTGGTCTTCATGTGGCTGGAATATTTTTTCGAGGTGTTCGGCAAATTCTCGAGCTTTGTCTTCATTATTTCTAGCCCATTTCTCACCTGCTATTTTTATTGGGGGAATCTGCATTATTGGTCTTTTGATTCTTTTGGTTGCTTTCCAAAGAGAATAATCAGTACTGTTATCATTAGTTAATTTTCTTAAATAGTTGCTGATTGATTCATCTTTCAATTCTTTGATCTCTCTTCTTAATTGTTGAGTGAGGTTGTTCAAATGAGTTTTATCTTGGGGGGCCCTTGTTTGTTGCCATACTCTTCTCGCTCTTCTTTTTTCTGCGAGGAGTTCCCTAATTTCCATAGGGTAATTGTTTCCCTTGATTTTCGTTTTAATTTCAGGATTATTTTCCCAAGCTGATTGCTGTATATCGTTTACAAATTTGTGAACTTCTTTGTCTAATTGTTCTTCAGTCTTTAACGGAACCATTAAGTTAATTTTTTGTTCTAGCGATAGTCTAAAGCATGCCCAATTAGTGTGATTATTTACTAGGAATGGGTTTCTTTCTTTCTGAATGATTTTTTCACTTAACGTTAGAAGTATTGGTGAATGATCAGAGTTTAAGTCGTAGCTTTCATCTACTTGTACATAATTTACAGATATGTTCTTTATTATAAAGAAATCAATCAGATCTGGCACTTTGTTTGGATCAGTTGGCCAGTAGGTTGGTTTTCCAGTTGAGAGGGCTTCACAACTGCATTTTCTGATAGCTTTTAGGAGTTCTTTACCCTTAGTTGTTGTTAATCTGGATCCCCAGTGGACATTTTTTGCATTAAAGTCTCCTCCAAGTACAAATCGTTTTCCTAATTTACTGAGGAACTCGAGATAATGTTTTTCTTTCATTGAGTGCTTCGGTGGGCAGTAAATACTAGCAATACAAATAGAACTACTTTTGGATTTGACAATAACAGCAGTTGGTTGTATTTCTTCCGTTTCATATTTTAACTCCTCATAGTGATTAATACTATTTCTAATTATAACAGCACTACCTCCTTTAGCAGTGTTTCCAGGGTGAATAGTGTGATATATTTGATAATTTTTAAATTTAGTGATTGATTGTCTAGTGAAGTGTGTTTCCGTGATGAGACATACATCGATTTTTTCTGTGTCCAGGACCACTTGCAGTTCTTGTTGATGTTGCATCAGTCCATTGGCATTCCAACATAAGATTCTAAGATCTTGGGCCATTTTTCTGTTTAGGGATGGCTCCCTTAGTGCTGTACTCTAGTTTCTGTAATCGCTCATCAAATGTATTTAGTCTGCTTAAAATTAATTTAAGTGTTTGACTTATATCGTCATTTTGAGCAGTTTTTCCTGGATTTCCGTTGCTCATCATTACTTGAGCATAAGTCATTTTACCAAATTGTCCTTGAGTAGTTCCCGACACTCCACGATTTACTTCGGGTCGGTTTACCTTAACCGCTTGTTTCCTGAATGAACTTGGATTTTTAGCAATCACGTTCTTATTTTTGATATTTTGCAGTTCAATAGCAACGCTGCATCCTCTGTAGTTAGCCGGATGGTTTTCTCCACAGTGAACTCATTTAGGTTGAACATTTTGGGCTTTTACACAATCTTTGGTATGATGTTTACCTAAACATTTGACACACCTAGGTTCCCTGTTGCAATATTTTTGTGTATGTCCATAGGCTTGACATTGTTTACATTGTGGTATAAGCTTAGACCTTCTTAGAGGCTGAATAACCACTTTGCACCCCAAGATGTACTTAATTTGATAAATTTTTTCGATATCTTCATCAGTATCGAAGGTCAACATAAACATGTTGAGAGGTACTTTGCCTCTCCGTTTTAGCTTAATCGATGCTTCAGTTGCCTTAAATCCTTTTGCTTTCAGGTCATCAATTATTTTATCTGGTTTACACGTAGAGTGTAAGTTTTTAGCCATGACCCTAATTGGTCTGGTTTGTTTATCTTCAAACGTGGGCCAAGCACGTTTTTCTTCATTTAACATTTTTGTCAATTTTCTGTATGTTTCAGCATCTTCTAAGTTTATTTTGATGGTGTTTCCATTCATCCCCTTTGCATTAAACTTATCAGTAGCAGTTATTGTTTTTATTTTTTCATAGAGTACATCGTAGTCTTTGACTTCATCTATTACTATTGGTGGTGGTGGAGGTATTTTTTTTGGTTGTTTCTGGATAATATTTGGAACATTATCCTTTAATTGAGGTGGGGAGGGCGTATTATTCCGTCTCCTTTTTTTTCTCCCACCTTTAACTCTAATCCACTCAGTTTCTCGAGCTAGTTCTTCTTCATCCGTATGATACTCTTGTGGAGTTGTATTCTGGTTAGGAGTAGAACCGATGTCCTCCTTTGGCTTAAGAGCTTTAACTTCGTTTTCAAGCGTCTTCATACGCTCCTGCATCCATGCAATTGTAACATTCAGTTGCTTATTTATATTGTTGGCTTCAACTAATGCATTATTAGCTTTACACAATTCATTATGAAGCTTTTCTTCGTTTGTAAAATGAGTGTTGTGGCTGCTGGCCTCAATGGAGGGACTACCGCCTCTTTTCGGAGAATACGCGACTTTGTTACTCCTCTGGAAGGGATGTGAATTATCCTTTTCTATTTCACTCAAATGAGCTTGTTTATTCACCAACATGTCTTGGGATTGGTTAAAATAATTGTAGCATAGCAATGGCTGGTCTCCCCCAGAATCCATGAGACCGACCTCCGAAGAGGGTGGATTTACCTGAGCAACAGGTGTACCACCTGGGGTATTAGTTTCTTTATTTGTTCTGCTCATTGCTCATTTATAGTGTATTGCTCTCGCCTCTAGTATTTCGCCGATGCTTCACATCGTTGCCCGGGTGTTACCACGTGGAGGTATACTAGACACATTTGGTGGTTTCTACATAGTTGCAGCGTTGGAATATAGACCACGAGATACATGGCTATAGACGGTCAACCCCTACCCTATTGAGACGCACCCAACACCCATGTAATGTACATACATTACATAGTTCATTTAATTTAATAATAAAAAAAATGTACATACTCGTAAGTACATCAATATGTATTGAAATAGAAAAAAAAATAGAATTTCAATCTAAATTACGATAATTTACGTGGACGGAAAATATTGATCAAGTTTTTGTTGAACTATTTTTGTTTTATCCTGGTAGATTTCCTTATAAATTTTGATTGAGTTTTTAAGCATATTTGCTACCATCAAACTGCGCTCCGTGTCAGGACCATCGTATATGAAAATGTTTGCTGCTTCGTCAATAAATTTTAGAGCATCCGATATTCGCTTATTGGATCATCATCTTTGTCTTCATTTGATAGACTTTGATTTTTATCCAATTCGAAAAGCTCGTCGTTATCTAACTCCTCTTTACTGTTGATATTTATCAAGTCGACGATATCGCACAGCAACGCAAAAAAAAGTTTTTAATGATGCAAGGAGTAATCAGTGGTTTCCCTAATTATTCGATATTTTTTTAAACGGAAAATGTCGCAAAATGAAATTTTGCGACGCAGTTCCAAATTTCGAGTATGATTAGGAAAGGTGTTGCATATCGGACAAAACGCAAAGTGAAACAACGCAAAACGGGGTCTTGCTGTATATGTAAAATTAATAAAAAAAAAAAAAAAACCATTATATAAATTCGGATTTCGGTGATTATTGAAAATCATTCAATCAATCAATCGATAGAAAATCCCGTAACTATTAATTATTTCGTATATTTTGTTTGTTAACGATTATTGATTTTGCCACTAAGTTTTAGTTCGTTCCAAGAGTTACTTTTTATTTGTCTTTGATTTCTTTTGTGAGTTCTGTAAAATAAGTTTTTGGTGATAGTGTGTTAATTTTAAAGAGTTTCAATTTGTTATTGGGCTATTTTGTTTGAAATATGAGTGACAACGAGGACGAAATTAACAAAGGAGCTAGAAACGAAGAAAAACATAACATAAATGCAGTTTCGTTTCAACGATTAAAATTAGAATGCCTGCCTATTGTTCTTTAAGCCCTGCAACATGGTTTGCGTTGATGGAATCCACTTTTATATTTAATCTAACTAAAAGTCTTGAACTCAAATATCATTATGTATTGACCGCGCTTCCAGAAAACATCTTGTTGAGAAATCAAGATTTAATTTACAATCCACCAAAACAAAATAAATACCAATATATTAATGACATTATCCTCGAAAGGCACACGGAAAGGGAAAATTACAAAATTAAAAAAATATTGGATGGTATTGAAATTGGGGATGATACGCCTTCGCAGTACTATAGGCGATTGGAGAATATTGCTGGTACGTCCAAAGCTCTTAGTAAAGAACTTCTTAAGAATATATGGCTGAATGGTTTGCCCACTAGTACAAAAACTATTTTAGTTGCCACTAGTGAAAATGATATTAAGAAAATGCAAACCACCGCCGATAAAATTTTTGAAGTTACTCGTCCAGCGTCCATTTCAGCTATTCAAAATGGGCCAATTTGCTCAAATACACTTGAGTCAAAGGTCGAACAGCTCCAAATAGAGCTTCAAAAGCTTACCCAATCTATTTCGAGCATATGTCTGTTTCTGCATACGAAGGAAATAGGTCCAGATCACGATCCAATCAACGTTTTAATTCACCCCATCCCATAGATAGTCAAAATCGTCAACGCAGTCAAAGTCGTCATCGCAGCCCGTGTCAGGTTCGGAAATATCCCAGGTGCTTCTATCATTATCGTTTTGGTATTCGAGCTAGACAGTTTCAAAAGCCGTGTGATTTTGATAAAGAAACGGCCGATTCAAAAAACTAAGCGAGCGGTCGCTGATTCTTCAAGCCGCCGTTTATTCGTCAAATGTAAAATCACGAAATTAGTATTTTTAGTCGATACCGGTTTCGATTTATCCGTTATTCCATTAAGTCAATTTCCGCATTTAAAAGAGAAAAATTCCAATATTTGTCTAACCGCAGCTAGCAATACTACGATTAAGACATACGGGACCAAGCTTTTACAAGTTGATCTAGGAATTCGCCGATCTTTTAATCATGTTTTCTCAATCGTCCAATTATTGGGGCAGATTTCTTAATGAAATTTAATTTATTAATTGATCTTAAGCAAAAACGTTTAGTCGATACAGACACCAAATTAAACGTTTCGTGCGTAATGGCAAATGTGGATACACCGACATTGAAACTATCAGCGGTAACGATAACTGATGAATTTTCAAAAATATTATCGGAATATCCGTCTTTGCCTACACCGCCAGATTATACCATTCCCGTGAAGCATGATGTAGTTCACTACATACATATAAAAGGACACTTGCCTTTTGAAAGGCCTCGTCGATTATTTGACGATAAGTATAAAATTTCCAAACCCGAATTTCAGCACATGTTGGATTTAGGTATATGCCGTCCGTCATCATCGCATGTATCTTCATCATTACATCTGGTAAAGAAAAAAGATAATAATTATTGGAGGCCATGTGGCGATTATCCAGGAATACGAGCCAAACGAAAGTTGATAACAACACGCTATTTCTGGCCTAAAATGAATTCGGATACTGGTGACTGGACCAGGTGTTGCATTAACTGTCAAAAATCAAAAATCATCCGACATACCAAATCTTCGATTGGCTCATTCGATTTACCTCAATCTAGGTTTAATCATATACATATGGGTCTGGTGGGGCCAATTCCTCGTTGTCAAGGTTATAATTATCTGTTCACAATTAAAGACCGTTTCACTCGGTGGCCTGAGGTGTATCCATTGAAAGATTGCACCGCGCAGTAACCATAGCTAAAACCTTTGTTTCAGAGTTTGTTTCTCGTTTCGGTTGCCCATTAACTCTAACGAGCGACCAAGGAGTACAATTTGAGTCGCACTTGTTCAAGGAATTATCTAATCTTTGGGTTCTCACCATATTCATACAACCAGCTACCATCCACAGAGTAATGGAATGATTGAAAATCTACATCACCCTCTCAAAAATTGATTAAGAGCAAGATGTAATACCTCCAACTGGGTTGATGAATTACCATTTATTCTTCTTGGTTTTCGGACCACCGTAAAAGAAGACATTGGCTATTCACCCGCAGATTTACTTTACGGACAAGCATTAAGAGTGTCTGGTGAACTGGTCGTCAAGTCATCGGATTTACCTCCAACCAATTTTGTAGAGAACCTCCGTAATAAAATGAGGGATTTAAAAGCCACTCCACCACGAACGGCAGAAAATTCGGACGCGTATATGCCTCGCGAACTATCTAACTGCAAATTTGTGTTTGTAAGAAATGATAGTTTAAGATCTGAATTAGAAAATCCTTATGAAAGTCCATCCAAGTGACTCGCAGATTAGGAGTCGATCTTTTTAATAAATTGCAATATTCTTAATTTGCAATCCATTACTTCCTTCCATATATATTTATCACTGTTAGATTTCACAGTTGAATCAGAAGATCAAAAAGCCCATTTTTCCATCACACCATGCAGATCCCACAGTATCATGTCAGCGAAGTGAGCTATAATGCGCGCTGCTAAACTTTTTTGATTGGTTAAATTATGATTTACTTCGGTCTAAAAAGACCAAAGTATTGAAATCCTATCACAAATGAACAAACATTTGATTGGTCCAAAACCACTTTTCTCGACGTTTTGAAAGTCCCTGAGTCTAAACAAGCAAAAAAGAAAAAATGTCAGTCCCTCTGTCTGGACATCTGGATGTCTGGATGTCTCGATCTCTGAATATCTGGATGTCTTTACCCGTGGTATCTCGAGAACGGCTTGTACGATTTAGAATTTTTTTTTCGCAAATCTGTTTCTATGGTCAGGGCGGAGATTTGAAAAGCTTTTGGAACCTTTAAGAGGGTCGGGTACCTGCCATATGAATTAACCCAAAACACCTGGTTATATGTAGAAATATTTACCAATTGGTTATGTATACTGGTTTGAATATGGGGTTGAGTTGAAGGTTAAGTTAGGAGTCAATTTGCAGGTTGAGTAGAAGTTGAATTGGAGCTGAGTTGAGGTTGGACTAAGATATAGTGAGCAGTTGATCAATTTTTTATATATGCAGGTTTGACGATTGATTTAGAAGAGTGTTTGCGGTTGGGTTGAGTGTTCAGTTGGGTTGGATTAGTGTTTAGGTGGTTTTTGGACGAAATTCTGAAATATGGCCAAGGATGAAGGAACTTGCCTATTTCTCAACCGATTATAATGAAATTCGACGTGTGCATTGAAAATGGGATTCTAAAATGGTTTCAGGATGAAGTTCTGGAATATGGCCAAGTATGAAGGAACTTGGCTGTTTCTTAAGCGATTATGATGAATATTGACATGTGCGTTGGCAGCGAGATTCTAAAATGGTTTTTAGATAAAGTTCTGAAATATGGTCAAGTATGATGGAACTTGCCTATTTCTCAACCGATTATGATGAAATTCGATAGGTACCACTAGTATTGGGATTCTAAAATCATTTTTAGATCATATTCTGGAATATGGTTCAGTAGGTTGGAACTTTGCTATTCCTTAACCGACTATAATGAGATACGAGATTGGAAATGAGAATTTAAAATAATGTTTCTAATTACTAAATTCTACAATACCGTTAGTAGTTTCAATACTGCGGCGCGTGTCCGAATCATACTATATTTTTCTAAACTTACTGCTCTAACAGAAAATACTCAGAAAACATAACCCAAAGTTTAAAGCGAAGGATTGGTAAGAAAAGTTTCTAACCGAAACTATATTACAGAGATAATATTGATTGTTTAGCAATTGAAATAGTACGTCTACGCTATCTCAAAGGAACCTCAACAGCTGCTTGATTCACAGAAACCTAAACAGACAACTTTATAGAAGGCATATTGACTTATTTCTCACAACCTCATCTAAAAATAATGCGTGGGTCACATTTCGTTCTGTTAGTTGGAAACGTCAAAATTCATCATAATCAGTTAAAAATAGCTAAGCTATACTCTTATTGACCATATCCCAGAACTTTATCTAAACATTTCGTTATAATCAGTTAAGGAATAGCCAAGTTCCGTCCAAATCAGCCATTTTCCGAAACCTTATGGGATGTCAAATTTCACTAAAATCCGCCCAAATTAAAGAACATCATCTAAAAATCAGTTTAGAATTCCATTTCCAACACACATATCAGTTTTCATCGTAATCGGTTAAGAAAGAGACAAGAAAAAGTTTTATCTTCCATCATATTTGGGTATATGAAATTTCACTAAAATCCGTTAAGAAATAGCCAAGTTCCGTCCTAATTGACCATTTTCCGGAACTTCATCTAAAAATCATTTTAGAAACTTATTTCCCACGCACAGGTCAAATTTTATAATAATCAGTTAAGGAATAGACAAGCTCGGTCTCAATTGGCCATTCATAATAATTTGCTAAAGATTCAATTTAAAATGTAAAAGGTTCAATTTGGAACATAAACGGTTCAATTTGCAATGTGAAAGGTTCAATTTGAAGCGTAAAACCAGTATTTTGGTATGATGGTACAATGGTATAATGGTAGGATATATGATGGTAAGTAAGATGGTACGATGGTATGGTGGTACCTTGGGAGGATGGTATATATGATGGTATAATTGTGTGATAGTACGATGATATAATAGTAAAATGGTTTGGTATTATTGTTTGATGGTGTGATTGTATGACTGTATGATATTACGTTTGATGGTATGACGGTAATTACTCTATAATACAACTCTGATCATAAAAGGAAAAATTTTATGAATTTTTTAAATATTATATTGAATCGTAATGTAATGTTTCAGATAAAACTTTATTTTATTCACGTGTTTACAAAAAATCAAGTTTTTTTTTGTTCCCTAAAAGTACTTGCTTATCTTTAATATTATTACTGCATACAAATCGTTTTTTACATAAAAATATGAAAAAAAGAAAAAAAAAAATTTAATCATAAAATTTTCACACACGTTTTGTAAATATAAGTTAAATTCTTTATTGATTTATTTTCTTATTTCCTAATTACAATTTGCTTAATTAAAAATATGTAGAATATGAAACCATGTCGTCAAGAATACTCACTCAGCATTCTGCCGGATGCGCATGTAACTTGTTGTCATTGCTAATGCAACGTGACAAATATGATCACGTTGTATTTTTGTGGGAAACCTAATTATTACGCGTGTTAACTCCTCCCCCTTAAAGTTCGAATGCCCACATTCGAACCATCAGAAAAAGGTGTTTCATAAAATTTCCGTCTGTGCCCTGAGGCCCCATTGGGTGTTATCGTTTGAGGCGTCTCGTTATGGATTTCTAGTTCTTCTCCCTAAATTGCTATTGAACTGGTATTCTCCACCTTCCTGGACAGATCCTCGATGTTCGTTGTATTAATGATTCGTAATTTCTTAGTTTTGGTATATTTTGTAGTGATGACTGCTATTCCCAAAATGATGACTATTGAGAATGATCCCCAGCTCGTGAATCGCCCGATGGCTTCCTCCTTTTAAGGGAGCCCAATGTGACGAGTATTATTTATATGAATATCTTTCATCATTTGTAATGAAAGTATTTCCTTGAAATGACTTTCTTCCGGCGTCGGCTGTAGATTAGCTGGAAGTACTTGAATGGTCGTTTTTTCTTTAGAAATGTAGATGTTATTTCCGATTGACAAGGTAGTATTGCTGAATATAATCAAATATGTTCCATTGAGTTTCTGAGTTTCGTTATTAATTTTGATGTTCCCATCGAATTGATTCAGTAGAACTAGACCCTCTGATATTTCGTTAACTGTTGGAATATGTTGATTGTTGTTGTGTTTGCATTTGGAAGGTCGACTTTTAAGTAAGTTGGGTAAACAAGAAGAATTGCTTATATCTAGTATATTATTTTAGTTACATATTGAAAGCGAGTTTATCATTTTACATTCGTTAATAATACTATAAATCTTATCGTGATTTTTAATGACATTTCCATACTCAATTTCGGTCACCTTATCGTTTCTTCTGACCGGTTTGACCAATAATTTATCATACAGTTCTGGAGTTGTTACCGGAATGTACACAATATAAAGTAGACACAATTTGCTACTAATGATTTTGATATTAGCGAAATCTAAGGCCTCCTCGGGAGTACTATATGGTAAATTTTCTGTTTCCAGTGTATTAATGGCTAATTTAATTTCAGAATTTGATAAAACGAATTTGAATTGCGTACTTAATATTTACCAATTCTTCTTTCATTAGTTTTAATTTATATTGAATATTTAATGCTAATGGGTCGTTTAATTTATTTTCTTTGTGAATTTCGTTAATAATTAAATTAGCCATTTTTGTAATATTATTGATTCTTTCATTGTACAATCGGTTTATAACTACTCTTGGTTGTTGTTATTCTCTAAGGCATTATTCATTTTATCTTTAATTACTTTGAAATCCTCGTGATCGGAATTTCCGGATATCCATTTCCATGCACTACCTATAAAGTTTAAGGATCGTTTGGATTTATGTATTCTAAGGCTGTCCAGTAATGTTTGTAATTCCGAGAGTTCATGCCTCAAATAGGGGTGCAATGTAATTTTGGTGTTTGTCTCACTCAATTATATGGATTAATTTGAAGTTTCCATCCTGTATTTTTGCTTGACCTGTACTAATTGAGATGATTTGAGAATTCGTGTAATCAAGAATTTGAATTTCTGCCAATGTGTTGCTTAAGGCGTAACTGTAATAAAAATAAGTTTTTGTTTGTTAGGCTTTAATATTGTTTTTATGAATTACTCTTCCGAACTTCGTTATAACTGTTGTATTTCTGTCTTCCGCTACTATTTCGGGTTTGAATCGTTTTGTTAATTTCGATCCTAATCTTTTGTTATGTTTTACATAGATTACTTGACCTGCCTGGTAGGTTTTGATCGAGGTGCGGTTTTTGGTATGGTATTTCAGATCTGTTTCCTGCTTTTGTTTTATCTTTAGTATGGTATCTTGTCGGATTTGTTCTAATTGTTCAGGATCTGTGTTAGGGATTCTGCCAAAATATATTTCCACTGGCCGTTTGCCAGTTGGTTGTCGAGTGAATTCAGTGGTTATATTCATTAACCGCTCTCTCTAGTAGTTCATTAAAAGTTCGCTCTACCCCATCAGCCTTTAGACATCTTATCATTTCTGAGAGTGTCGAGTGAAATCTTTCCACTTGGCCATTCACTTCACTTTTGTATGGGGGAGTTCTGAAGACTTTTATGTTTAAACCATCTTCCATCATTGATATTATGGAATTCGAGTTGAAAGATTTTTCATTGGCAATTACCACAATTTCTGGTACACTAAAGAAAAAGAGTATATCTCTAAGTGGTTGTTTGATCTCTTCTGTCGCTCTGGATTTTAACGGTCTGCAGAAGGCGAGTTTACTGAATTTGTCAATTCCGTTTGCCGTTATAATCAATTTATTTTCTGTTGAGTAAATATCTAGATGGAGCGTATGTCCAGGATAAATAGGGATAGGTGTTGGGGTAATAATAGGCTTATTGGGATGGCGATCATATTTATTATTCTGGCATATAACATAACGTTTGACCAGCAACTTAATTTTCCTGGTCATCCTGGGGAAGTAATAATTTTCGATTATTTGATCTCGATTTTCTTGAGCATTACGATGTGCTCGTCGATGGACAGACAATATTTTTTCCTCTTGTTTTCATCCGTAATATCTTGTACCATCTTCTGAGTGAATCGAATTTTATAGTCTCTGAAATGTATTGGGTACACTTCTTCAACTTTTCCCATTATATGTTCTGATGTCTTCAATCCGTTAATCATGAGTGGATTAAGGTAACGTTTAAAATAATTTATATTGTCTGAATTTGAAAAATTTGGTTGTGTAATAATGTGCCTGGAAAATTTGGAAAAGAGTTTATTATTTGGTACGAACTTCCCTCGCCTACGTTTAAAATTAGTTGATTGCGGAATATATTAACTGGGGTTTCGACCATGCGGAGAACTTTTGTCGCTATGTTGTGTGACTGACATTACGTTTATTCCGGAAGTGATTGGTGTTCTCGATAGGGCATCCGCTACTAGATTTGTTTTTCCCGGTTGATATTTTAACTCATAATTGTACTCTTCCAGGATAGCTTTCCAACGTTTCATCTTAGAGTTGTTATTTTTATTGTTTAGGGAATATGTCAATGGTTGGTGATCTGTGAAGATCTTCACTTTCTTTGATCCGTAAAGGAAATTTCTCAAAGATGTTAACGCCCAAATTATGGCGAGCATTTCCTTTTCATTAGCCGCATAATTTTCTTCCGTTTTATCTAAGGTTCTTGAGAGAAACGTGATTGGCCTTCCCTCCTGAGATAAAACTGCACCTAGTGCAAAGTTGGAGGTATCTGTAGTCAATTCAAATTCTTTTTGGAAATTTGGGAATGATAACAGAACTTCGTTGGAGACGAGTGAGGTTTTTATTTTGTTAAAGTGTCTTCTTAAGAGTGAAGTCAGGGGCTTCGCAAGTTTTGCATAGTCCCGGATGAAACGACGATAAAATCCGGCTAATCCCAAGAAGGATCTGAGTTCCTTCACGGTCTTGGGTACGGGAAATTCTGTTATGGCTTTTACCTTCTTCTGATTCGCTTTTATCCCATCTTTAGAGATGACAAATCCTAAAAATTCTACCTCATCCTGTAGAAATTCACATTAGTCGAGTTGAATCTTCATATTGGCGTTTTCTAACACTTTAAAAATTATCATCATGTTCTTGTAGTGTTCTTCTTCTGTTTTACCAAATATGATTATGTCGTCGATATAAACGTAACAACGCTTCCCAATGTGGTCACGAAGGATATCATCGAGGGTGCGTTGATATATCGAGGGGGCATTTTTAAGGCCAAATGGGAGGCGGGTAAACTCGTATTTTCCATGATTAACCGAAAAAGCTGTTTTTTCAATGTCCGATTCTTTTAAAGGAATCTGGTGAAAGCCACTCTTTAGATCTATTATGGTGAAAAATCTGTTTTCCCCTAAGTTTACCAACATGTCGTTGATCTCAGGTATTGGATACCTGTCTGAGATAGTAACCGAATTTAATTTTCGGTAGTCGATCACCATTCTGTATTTCTTTTCTCCCGATGCGTCTTCTTTTTTCGGTACTATCCATACCGGGGAGTTATATGGAGATTTGGATGGTCTAATTATACCATCTTCCAACAGTTGTTTAATTTGCTTCTCCACTTCGTCTTTCAAACACATGGGATATGGATAAGGGCGGCTGTAACGGGATCGGTGTTAATTGTACGAATTTCTTCTCTCACATTTGTTGTGAAAGTCAATTTCTTTTCGGAATCGGAAAAAAGGTGTGGACATGTTCTTATTATTCGTTCCAGTCTTTGTTTTTGTTCTGCATTTAGGTGTGAGTCTCTAATATTTATATTATTCACAGAGTCAGAAAGGTGTTGTTTGATAGGTATTTTCGTGTCTGGGTTAATGATCATAAATCCCTTGTCGGTGTATATTGGGGCACCGAGCTGCCGATTATGCCATCGAATGATCTCAGACTAGGTAATATAAAAAATTTTAGTTTCCTTTCTGGACCGAAAAGATCTATTAATGCGTGGTGTGTAATCTTAACGCTACCAGCAACTGAGTTTGCCATGAAAGGTTTCTCGTTAGGAATGGGATTTCGAATGTATTGTTTTTGAATATAATTTTTATTAGATCCGGTATCTACTAGGAATTTAAAATTTTTTCCACTCTTCGCCGTATACTCTATATAGGGAAGCGAAGAGTGTATTAATCTAAAAAATGGATGTCGTCTATTTGTTCGTCTACGTCTTGTTCCGTAGGATGTTCGTTATGATGATCTTCTACGTCAGATATTTCTATAATTTCGTGTGAGTCGGTATATTCTACAAGAGTCTGGCCATATTTCGAATCCTCTGATTCCATTTGTTCATGGTAGTATTGCCATTGCGTTTCAGGGTCCCCATGAAACGGTTCTGCATGGTACACTCTTTGCATTTTAACCGGTTGGTGTACTTGATTTGAATGAGGTCGTTTGTTTTCGAATTGTTCAGTTGCGGTCTATTTTGGTAATTGATTTGTCGAGAGTGTATAGATTGGTCTATTTCCATTGGTTGTGGCTTAGAAAAATAATTCCTATTGGGTATTTTGGGTGGTTGTTGATTATAATGTTGCGGGATTTGTCTAGAAGTTGAGGGATGTTGGTAATTATTTTGAAATGGTTTAGGAAAATTTTGGGATGGTGGAGGTGGTGGTGGAGGGGGGTTGAGGAAATTGAGTCCTTTGAATATTCATATTTCCATGGCTGTGCTGAACACGATATTGTACATTCTCGAGTTTTAGGCACAGAGAGAGGGCTTCTGGTAAGTCCATTGGTCCCCTCATACTCAATAATTTCGGTAGGTCTCCTCTGAGACCTCTCACAAAGGTATCGAGCACCTTATCTCTATATGATTGAGTCGTTACATTCATAGCTTCCTGACTCATGTCCATCGATGATAATTTGTTTAAAATAAGTGAGAGGTGGTAATAAACCTGTTGGTAAAACTCTGGGATTACCTTTCTGAATTAGGGTAGTCATTTGGTACTATAGCGTACGTAGGTCTCGTTTATACTCGTAGTGGAGCGTTAAAAATTTCGAGACTTTTTCCCAGCTGAGAGGAGTGTTGTAGGACTCAAGGGCCGTATCCGCATTACCAGTTACTTTATTTCGTATAACACTGAGAATTCCATAGTACTTGGGTGTTCCTTTTAGGTGTTCATAAATTTTCAAAATACGATCTACGCTTTTGTTCCAGGATCCGAATTCTCCTGGTTGTTCGGAAAAGTCTCTTAGACTCTTAACCACGTCTGGTATTTTGTCCAGATCGTTTAGAATATTGATATATCTAGGGTCTATGGTTTGGTCAGTTTCTATTTTATTATTTGATGGAGTGTTAGTCATTCGGTCAAATAATAGTTGATTTTGACTGCTAACTATTTCTTGTATGATGTTTTGTAGTTGAGTGAAGTCAAAAATTTTTGTACCGCTTGCGGTGGGTATTGACTGAGAGTGATCTATTGGATTTAATTTCGGAGATTTGAGAATTGTTTCGTTGCCCATTTTATTTTATTACACCGGTTAAAAGTAGTATCGAAATGTAAGAACTCTATGTCAATTTTGTGCGAATAGGTCTGGTGGTTTACGGAAATGGATGTAGTAGTAATTATTAATTATATGATACAGTGCAAATTAATTTATATAAAAATTTGTTAGAGATCTGGTTAAAAAAAAAAAAAAAAATTTTAAGAAACTTAATTGCTTATCGTATCTTAATTTTGTAAATATTTTTATTAAATTATTAATTTTAAAACATTTTCCTTTTCTTTTTCTTAACTGAACTTTTTGTTATATTCTTATAGTAACTAATAAATCTTAAAGGTTTAATTTTATTTTTATTTATTCTATTCAAAAATTATGACTCACATTAAAATTAACAAATGTATTATTGACATCTGGAGTTGTAATTAAGATTTTTGGGATTTGCTTGCTCAAAATCGCCTTAATTCCTCGTGCCTTACAACTTGATTGGACCGCTGTTGAATTATTGCGAAAATACGGCGTGGTTACCCTTGCTTCACCTATTCTTAAACTCCGTTTTTTCCTAGTAGGATACTTCGGGGCCTCGTTTTCCAATACTTATAGTTGTCGTTTGATTAGCGTGGGATAATTAATTTTCTCCCTTATTTTGAAGTTATGAATTAACTTTTGTCAGATCCCTTAAAGTTGGTACTTCGTTTTTAATCACTGTTTAGATTATCACTATGATCTTACTTGGGATTTTATTAGTAAGTTATTGGTTAAACTTCACTTGATCGGTTTTATTTAATTTTTAAAGTTCTGGTAAAACTTGTTGTAAGATGTTTACACTAATTATCACTTTGGTTTCACGTTAATATTTAAAACTTTACGGCACAGGACAATTTAACACAAGGGTCCCTGTTTCGGCGATTTTTGGTAAAAAAATAATTTTTAATTTTTAACTTATTTGTTTAACATCGAAATTACAACTGATTATTTTCTTATTTTCTAATTACAATTTGCTTAATTAAAAATATGTAGAATATGAAACCATGTCGTCAAGAATATTCACTCAGCATTATGCCGGATGCACGTGTAACTTGCTAATGCAACGTAATAAATATGATCACGTTGTATTTCTGTGGGAAACCTAATTATTACGCGTGTTAACTTATATGATAAATTTGTTTTATTTTGTTGTGGTTGTCGAACTTGAAATATTGCCAGGTGATAATTTTCGGTTTGATTAGTCACGTTTTTTTTCCGACAACTGTCCGTTGGTGGTGGACTAACAATCGATGGCACTATCGAATACTACCGATAGTTTCGACTATCAAACCCGATCGAAAGTTTTCGATAGTTTATAATTTTATTACATCATTGTCCTATTTTCATAATAACACGTTCAAAATTTTCCTATATTTGTTATTTTATGTGCATGACCATTTTATATTGTAATGTATGTTGATTCGAAACAATTTAACAATTTAATTTCTTCATCTGCAATAGTAACTCCTTAAACTTAAATAAAACATGTACTTACATATGTATGTATGTATGTAAATATATACTATGTTACCAAAAAAGTTCGCATATAAATCTAATTATCAAAGATATCTTCAATGATTTTCAATGTTAAAGCGGATTTTTACGTTTTTTATTTAAGAAATATCCTTATTGTTTGTATTTCGAAATATCATGTTGGTGATGGTATGATGGTATGATGGTATTATGGTATTATAGTATGATGGTATGATGGTAAGATGGTATGATGGCATAATGCATTGATTATAATGTTATGGTGGTGTGATGGTATGATGTAATAATGGAATGGAGAACTGATGGAATGTAGGAGTGTTGGAATAATGTTGTAATGGTATGATTTTAAGATAGTGTAATAGTGTAGTAGTTGAATTGTAAGATTGTATGATGCTATGATGGTTCGACGGTATTACGTTACGGTGGCATGATGGTATGATGGAATAATGTTATGATGGAATGATAGTTTGAATGGTAGTTTAGGGTTAATTTGATGTTGAGTTGGGGATCGAGTTAGAGGTTCAGTTAGGATTGAGTTAATTGATAGACTTAGGGATTTAGTTTAGTGATTGAGTTTGGGGTTGAATACAGGGTTGAATTGAGAGTTGGGGTTGAGTTCAGGTTTAGTCAAGGTCCAGTTGTGGATTTATTTTGGGAGAGTTGGAAATTGAGTTGGAGATTAGCTTCAGTTGAGTTCACGTTCGCATGTATTTTTTCGGACCATGTTGATTTGAGAATTGGGTTGGGCATTAAATTAATGATTGTGTTGAGGGTTAAGTTGTTGAGTAGAGTGTTGAGTTGGGGTTGAGCGATGGGGTGCAGTTGGGGATTTATTTTGCGGGTTGAGTCGGGGGCTGCGGTGTATATTAGATTGTTGAGTTTATGTACTGTTTAGGGTTGGGTTCAGTTGAGTTCGAGTTAGAGTATAATGGGGTTTGAGTTGAAGTTGGGTTGGATTTGAGTGAGTGTTTCGGTTTTAGGGTGTAATTTGGGGTCGAATTTAGGGTTTAGTGAGAGGTTAGATTGAGTTGATTTTAGTTGAGTTCATGCAGTTGGCCGTTAAGTGTGAAATTGAGTGAAGGGAAATAATTGAGTTAAGATTTAGTCAGTTTATGTTGGGTTTAAGTAAGAGCTTCAATTAAGGGGTTCATTTGGAGTTAAGTTAAGGGTTAATTTGAAAATCGATTTGACGTTGATTTGGTGATTGAGTTGAGAATGACCCAGGCGGTAACAACCTTAGCCTAAACAAAACACGGCACTTCATTCAAAATATTTTTTAGGTTGATGGAGAAACGTATGCCACAAAATAATCGGCAACGTACGTATAGTTGTTGATAGATTACGGGTCTTGATAACTCTAAAGTTAGGTTTTGGAGACCTGTAATTGTTGTGCCAACGTGCATTTAGATGCTAGATTAGTTCCGCACATTTCATTAAAAATCAGCAAATTCTGTGCTAAAAAAATCCAAAATCTGCAATTGTGCTCCGATTGTGAGTCTTGATAACTATAAGCCAAAAAAAAATCAAAATCTGCGGTGCCCTCCTTTTGAGGAAGGTAAACACGTTTACCAAATTTTGTCTATTTACCCCTAATATTGGTTCGCAGCCTATTTAAAACAATATTACTTACAGATTTTTCCCCGCCTATTTTCAGTTAGATAATTTCGCTGACACCAAATTATATTTTTACTACTCGCACATTATGAAAGAAAACGAAATAAAAAACGCATGATTAAAACTGTCACATAAATTCCGTTTACGCTTTGAATCATTTAATCCTTAGATTGAATTCATCAATAACTAACTCGTATGTTCACAAGATGAAGTGAAAACTGGGATAATTGTGTTTAGCCCACCCTGAATTTATGGTCAAGACCCACCACTGCTTTTAATACAAACTATCGGTAACTATCTATGGTGCCGGCTATAAAAATTTCTCCACCACTAGTTGCCGCTACACTTTTGGTAAGGACATTTTTGAGGTGGGAAAAACTTTTATTTTCAGACAATATCCAACATTTTTCGTTGCAATTTTGCTCAATGTGCAATATCTTTATTGTTACTGTAACTTTTGGTGTAAACGTAAATCAACGAAAAAAATTAAGAAATTTGTAACAAGATTGCACAGTCTTCTTTCATCACCAATACGGATTGGTCGATGTATTTGGATATTTATGCAATTTTAATAAGCCATAATTATGTCTAACAGTCATAGTAGTGATAGTGATAATGTTTTTAATGTTACTGAATTAGTTTCACGTATGCAACGATTTGGTATTATCGATTATGGATTTTTTATTGCAATGCTTGTTCTATCGTCTGCTATTGGATTGTATTTTGGTGTACAAGATAAGAAGAAAAATCGTCAATCTAATTGTCGGCGGGAGTCAATCGAATTGGATTATTTCATTGGTGGACGAACAATGAGTGTATTCCCGATTGCTGTATCATTAGTGGCGACCTTATTTTCTGGTATAGCAATCGTTGGTTTACCAACGGAAATGTATGTGTATGGTACAGAATTTGTATTTTATTTAATAACATTTGTGATTGGTGCGATTTGTGTACATTACCTGTTCATCCCAGTTTATCTGGATTTAAAGTTGAGATCATCGTATGAGGTATTTATATGAAGTAAAGCAGGATTTAGTGATTGCTTAAATTTAATTTTTGGATTATTTACTAAGTATTTGGAGGCAAGATTTGATCGTAAAATGCGTTATATGGGCGCATTTATTTTTATCCTGACAAACATATTTTCTGTGCCGATCGTACTGTATGCAACGGCGTTAGCTTTTAATCAAGGTATACGTGACTTCAAGATACAATTTCTTTATTCATTATCGTTTGTTTATAAATAGTTTCAGGTATCAACATTCATATAATTACTTTGATCACATGTCTCGTCTGTATATTTTATACAACGCTTGGTGGAATGAAAGCCGTTGTTTGGACGGATGTGGCACAAACCGTAATCATGAGTGTCGTATTAATCTTTATTTTGATCAAAGGCACACTAGAAATAGGGGGGCTAAACATAATTTGGAAGCGCAATTTCGAAAGTGGTCGAATCGAATTTCCTTCATTAACGCTTGATCCAACGATAAGGCATTCATTTTTCGCCATTCTAATTGGTGGTTCTATTCAGTTCAGTACAGAGATTTCGATCAACCAGACATATATTCAACGATTTATATCTCTGCCGAGTATAAACGCAGCCCGAAAAGCACTTTGGCTATTTACGATAACCATTATCATTCTAGTTTCATTATGTTTTTATATTGGGTTCCTAATCTACGCGACTTATCATGATTGTGATCCAGTGACAACCGGATTAGCAAAATCAAAAGATCAACTACTTCCTGTGTTCGTAATGGATATTCTTAAAAATTTCCCTGGCGTAGCTGGATTGTTTGTGTCCGGAATTTTTAGTGCATCACTTAGTACTCTGTCGACGACTTTGAATTCTTTTTCGGCTGTTATTCTAGAAGATTTTATAAAAACATTAACAAACAAGCAGCTTACCGGATTTATGAAAAATATCATAATGCGTGGTATTGTACTCATCTCGGGACTTATTTGTGTTGGTCTTGTATTTATTGTGGAGTCTTTCGGTGCGGTTCTTCAACTTATACTAACCGTAACGGGTTGTACTTCGGGCCCACTATTTGGTATATTTTTAATTGGCCTACTTCTGCCGTGGATAAACAGCAACAGTGCTCTTTTCGGTGGAGTATTTAGTTTAATCGTAATGGCATGGATTACAATAAAAGGTCAAATGGCGATTCTCAGAAAAGAACTTGTGTTCGACCAGAAACCAACGTCGATACATGGCTGCACCTACAACTTTACGTCTGTAATGAGAGAATCAATAATTAGGGCGGATCCAGCCGAGCCACAAATTTATCACGTATCATATTTGTGGTACGTTCTTATCGGGACATTGATGACCATAATTGTTGCTGGTTTTTCCTCATTCATATTCGGTAGGCAAAATCCGCATAATGTTAATCCAGTACTATTGGCGCCATTCATTCGGAAATATTTTAGAACCAAGGATCGTATGATGGTGAAAATTGAGAAGTGTGAGACGAACGAAAACAGTTCTATGATGGGAACGACACATGAATAATCTCCGATGTGACGTGATTTGTTTAATAAATTTGAAGGAATGTATTAATCCTTTCAATTAAGAATTAAGCCTTCAAGTTTTTTATTTCGTCTTCCAAACCTTTAAACTAACTTCGTTTAGCGTTTAGCTTATCGTGTGCTGAAAAATACGAGAGTAATTAAAACTGCTTTGAATTGGGCCGTTCATTGGTTTAACTTTTAATTAATTTAATTTACGATATAATTTCAATTTTCAATATTAAAATTTACGAAACGTAAAAATGATAAAAACCTTTTGCTAGTACTCTTTTTAGCTAGCTTCAAATTGTCTCCGCTATTCGATTGTTTTGCTTCACAATACATTACAATAGATGGCAGTAAAATAGGTAATTTATTAATTTTGAATGTAGGTACTTTTTATTGTAAATTATTCATAAACAATTTTGGCATTGTAGTATTGCCCGTTAATTCAAAAAAAAATATTAAAAAATTCTTATTATATTTTACTTCTTTTCCATTCAGCGTTATATTTCGAATGGTGTTTTATTTCAGTACTCAAACTTTATTATAAAAATGACAATTCAAAACGTGTTACCACATGTAACTATATTATACTCAAACATAGATGGCGGTCTAAGCGATAAAAATTAATTATTTAAATAAAATCAACTGTTTCTACTTCATTCGGCCATACCTGACAATGCGATCGCCCCGGTCGCCAAAGCAAGCGGCTTCATATTAAACGGTGCACACACACTATGATAATTAATGTTGGTCAATTTTTGTCCCGGTATGTCTTCAATGACATATCTCTCATTCGGCAAAACACGCGTTATTACATACGGCCCTTTAAACTTAGGAGCAAGCTTCTGGTTTATACCAGTCTCAGTTATCCTATTTTTCACAAGGACAAAATCACCCGTTTTATAAATATGTGCAGGTTTTCGACGACTATCAAAATAATCTTTATTGTATTCCTGTAACTTTCGCGTATTCTTAACAATCTCATTATACGTAACTTATCTAAATCTCGTTGTTCTTCATTCAACATTTCGATAAATCGTAACATATTATCGTTTTCTTTAGTCTGATTTACACCAAACAGTGCCATGGACGGTGTTGTCTGAATCGATTGATTCAGTGAATTGTTGAAACCAACTTACAGTCACTAACTTTTTTGTCCCAGTCCCTATTCGAATCAACATCTAACATTTTTGCTAACATTGGAACGACGGTCCTATTTAGCCTCTCAACTTGTCCATTAGATTGAGCGGAATCCGTTGTAGAGTACTAAAGCTTAGAAAGTGATTTTTAATACCCTCTCGTGAGTTTGTCGTCCTTGTCTATGTGGTATGTATGGAAAGGTTTTTCAAACTTATCGTAGAGATGTAAAAATCCCTCTTTCTCTCCCATCTTTTAGTTGAAAATATAAACATTTCAAACTAGTCCTTATAAAATTTTCGACCTTTTCCTTCATTTTCGGGAACCAATATGACCTACGTAAGAAATTAATAGTTCGATTTGTTTAAAAATGACACTATTTTCCAATATTTGTGGAACATACAACAACAATTTACCATTGTCTTTACGGTACAAAAGATTATCTCGTATGGTATAAAAATCATCATCCTTACTATCGTTTAAAGATTCTTTAATGAAACGAGCGCTTTCGTCGGCCATTTGAAATGATGCTAAAACTTCTAGGAATGTACACTCCGCTACTACATGGATACCCGGTGCACGACTGAGAGCATCAACATGTCTCATTCTCCATCTCGTTGCACAATACTGTAGTTATAATTTTCTAACAATATCGACCATCTCATAACTTGACAATTCGAATCTTTCTTCTCCAAAGTTTGTTTAAAAGATAGATAATCAGTGACTATTTTGAATGGTAATCCATGTAAGTACACATGGAATCTTTTAACAGCATAGACAACTGCCAATGCTTCAAGTTCGAATGAGTGCTTACGACTTTCAGGTTCGGTTGTCCTCTTACTAAAGAACGCAACAGGATGTAATTTTCCATCGGGTTGCCTTTGCAACAGAATTGCACCAAAGCCTATTCTACTAGCGTCCGTGTGAAGTTCCGTTTCGTAATTTTGATTATAGATTTTCAACAACGGAGCAGATGATAGCTTGGTTTGCAATGTTCGAAATGCTTCTATTTCCGGCTCTTGAAATTTGAAAATTGAATCCTTTTTAAGCAAGTCATATAGCGGTTTAGTAATATCAGAAAAATTACAAATGAACCTCCGAAAGAAACTAGCAAGTCCCACAAAACGGTGAACCTCTTGGATATTCTTCGGAACAGGATATTCGGTCATTGCTTCCGTATGTCGTCTTGATGGTCGTACACCTTCTTTGGAAATATCGTAACCAAGAAATTCCAAAGTTGGTGACCACCTTTAAATACTCATATTGTCCCATCAGGTGTTACAAATGCGGTGTATTTGACGGAATTCAGCTCAATTGGTATACGGTGAAAACCATTTTTTAAGTCAATTAAAGTAAAACAACTTTTACCCTGTAATCTATCCAAACAATCGTAAATCCGTGGGAGAGGAAATTGGTCTTTTACTGTAATTTTATTTAATTCCCTAAAATCTACGCACAATCGCTTCTTGCCATTTTTCTTATCAACTAGAACTACTCTACTTGCATATTCACTAGTATTTTTTCTAATAATTTGATTATCTAGTATTTCCGATATTATTTCATCAACAATCCTTTTTTCCTTTATGGACATTCTACGCGGTGAACAGTTAAAAGTTTTATCTGAAGTTAAACATATTTTCATTTCGTGTTTTATATTTGGTAAGAGATTCTTTGATTTATTTCCGAAGAACGAAATAATATTTAGAAACTTTGAATTTAATTCGAAATCTCTCTTAGGCTCTCGGAAGAACGGTCCAATATCATAATCCGTGTTATTCGTTTCCGATTCATACTCAATCGACAGAACTTCATTAAAAAGCGTCAACACGTTCGAACATTCGTCATTCACCTTATCTTTAACATCTAAAACATCTTGACTCAAACTGTCGGATCTAGTTTGGTCCCTATCCACTAACTCATAACAATTATCAGATTCATCTGCTAATACACTTTCGAAATTCAACTCATTAAAGTCTACCTCATCACTCACGTTATTGTTTTCGTGCGTATCCAACATTTTAAATTCCAACTTATCATAGCCCGCACCAGACAATACAAAACCACCTACCAGATTATTACTCCTTACAAATTCCCGACCCAACATGCAGCCGTAGCAGATCGCATTATCCGGCACGACGTAGAACCTTAAATTAAAATGTACGTTAAAGATAAAACAATCCAAATTAAAAATTCCTAGAATACGTAACTTAGAACTATTTAATCCCTTAAATGATCTTCCGTCAGGTTTCGTAAAGTGATATCTGCTGGGACACAATAAGTGTTTATGATATTTACTGGTGATCCGGTGTCCAATATAGCATTTATGGTTTCATTTTTGTTGTTCTTATTACAATATTCACCTCATCGGAGTACACCACGCCGACACCTTTTGGAGCATTATTCTTTTTGAAACAATTTACATCAGTATGCCCGATTTTTAGACAATAAGAACAACGTGATTTTTTCTGTGGTTGCGGACAGTTACGACTTCGGTGCCATACTTGATTACAGTTGAAGCATCGTTGAGCATTGCTGTCGTTTTTACCATTGACCGGTATAGGTTTCTTCACTACAGGTTTGTTGTTGTTGGGAAAATTCACCGGAATATGTTCCAACCGTTGTAGGACAAAAAGAAGTTCATCCAAATTTTTATATGGGGTTAAAGCAATCTTCTCAGCAATTCTCGGACAATTTATGTTTTCGACGATACACTCGATTATTGCAGCTTCCGAAAACTTTGCTTGTTGTGCTATGGCCATGACATCGTAAACAAATTTAGAATAATTCTTATTTGGTTTTTTAATTCGACTTTTCATACGTCTGAAGACATCCATTTCGTTATGAAAATCGTGAAATTTTTCTTTTATTCTGCGGCAAAAATCATCGAAATTATTTGAATTGATCATAGCTATATAATTAATGTAGGTTTGTGCTGACCCTCGTAACCTTGTCGTTCCATAAAACGTTGCTTCGTATTCAGTCCAATCGTGTTGGAGTTTCAGGTTATTTAATTTTTCAATCCACTGGAAAGCACTGATGCCATTCCTATTATCCGGATCAAATTCGGGTAAGATTTGTTCTATTTCGTTCGGATGGAACATTCGAGAACGTTGATTGTTGATTCGATGATAGAATATCTGATTTTGATCGACAAAATTGTCTATTTTCCGATGTTAAAGTGTATCGTTATTAACCATTTTAAATGGGTTTACGTTGCTTTGAAACGCATGATTTGTACCCCAATTAGTGTTTGGTTTCGGTGGTTGCGGATACCTAACCTCACAATTATTCGGTGGTGTCACGTGCTGGAACGGTACTCCGAAATTCGCATAATTTGTACCCCAATTATTGTTTGGTGTCGGCGATTGCGGATACCTAACCTCACAATTATTCGGTGGTGTCATGTGCTGGAACGGTACTCCCAAATTCGGTTGGTGTTGAGGTAACGGTCGGTGTGCGATTTGGTTGTAGGCAGCCATTTCTTTGTAAGTTTTCTTCTACTTTCGGTGGTGCAAGTACGGTGCTCCCATTATGATCAAAACTAAGTTTCCGTGGTCTACTAACCGGCGTATTCAATTCCGTTGTGATAAAACTGGTATCGAATGGCGGAATTGCTTGTGGGGCGAGTGGGGCGACATCGGTGCGCCACTCTGTATTATTTATCATCTCTATATTTCTAAACATTTTCCACACACAAAACAATATTCGATATACATATTTGTTTATCCACTACACCATTTATTCACTACTAAGTATTTGGTAAATACTTTAAATACTTTATATACTTTATATACTTTATCTACTCAATATCCCACTTCTGATTTGTAGTATTACCCGCTAATTCAAAAAAATATTGAAAAAATGCTTATTGTATTTTACTTCTTTTCCATTCAGCGTTACATTTCGAATGGCGTTTTATTTCAGTACTCAAACTTTATTATAAAAATGACAATTCAAAACGTGCTACCACATGTAACTATATAATACTCAAACATAGATGGCAGTCTAAGCGACAAAAATTAATTATTTAAATAAAATCAACTGTTTCTACTTCAGCATTTAAAACATAATTTAGCAGATTAAGTATTTATGTATGCACAGTGCACATATTGTAATTTTAAGTGCAATTAACCACAATAAACACATTTTTATATTTACTGTTTTGAGTGCCATCTTATATTAAAATTTTTATTTTCTTTATTTATTCGGGTTTTGCTCCATCGTTTTGATTGTACTGTAAAATTTACTTTTTCATACTAAAAAATTTTACTCATTATCATAGACACAATTTGAAAAGAAAAAGTGTGTACCTACATAATTTAAATTAAATTGTGGCAGTTTTAGCTAAAGTTTGAAAGTATGTATTTAATTTATATTAACTAGTAGTCTAAATATTAATCGTTAATTTATTGAAATAAGAAATGTTTACAAAGTTAAATTTAAATGAAGTTGCTCGCGATACTAATTTTAAATTTTACACTTAATTTGTAAATGTGTGTATTGTAACATTTACAAATTTAGTGTAAAATTTAAAATTACACATAAAAACAAAACAAAAAATTGAAATGTCAGTTCGGTTTTGTTGGTGTCGTGACTGGTGAGTTAAGTGTTGATTGCATCGTTAAAATTGTTTAGCTCAATTTAGTTGAATAATAAAATGGTAAGGAAGTAATCTTATAGAAAAAGGAACAATTTGTGAAAAGTTTTAGTTTTTTAAGCTTTAGTGGACAATAATAGTCCAATTTTGATAGGCGTGTTCTGGTATTTTTTATGGTGCGTAGATACGTCACATCCTCTTCTCTGTCCATAACAAAAACAAAATTGAAGAATGTTGTGTTCTGTATTTTGGAAAGTAATTAAGTATTAAGTAATTTTTAAACCAATTTTGGAAATTAATAATTTTGTTGCTCTTAAAATAGTTTAATAATTGTAATTTGAACCGTCCTTTAATGAATAACAATTCTTATGCGATGTAACGCGACTGTTTAGAGTCACGTAAGTAATCATCATAGATCAATACCCCGTCTCATTGTTTTAACTTAATGTATCATTGTATGTCTCATTGTCTTAACTTAATGTGTGCGGAAATATTTAGTTAGGTAATATATTGGTTTAAGCTCCCAATAGTTTAATATATTGATTTAAGGGAAAAATTAAACAATATCTAAGTATCACTCCTAATACTATTCTCCTAAGATCACTCCTAATACTACTATAATAATCCATCTCTTAGAATGGTAATATATTGATTTAAGCTCCCAAACCATTGCGGATATTGAACGTTATTCCAGCCGAGCTATACTATGTTCTAAAAATTTATGAAATCAATCAGAAATTGTTGGATATACCTGAAGGCGAAGAAGTAAATTATTTTAGTGCAGATACCATTGATGATGCAAATGATGAAGGTAGGCAAAACTATCCTGTTGAATTTCTAAATGAACAAGGAACGGAAAGGGAATGCCATTACATAAACACATAAACTATGTTTAAAAATTGGTTGCATAATAATGTTCTTAGAAAATCTTAATACTAAACGAGGACTTTGCAATGGAACTCGATTAATAGTTAGAGATTTAAAACCAAATTTAATTATTGCGGAAATTTTGAATGGGGCGGGTGAAAAAGAAATTGTATTTATTCCTAAAATAGATTTAGCCCTATAGAACATAGAACTTCCCTTTGTTCTCAGAAGAGGGCAGTTTCCAGTTAAACTGGCGTTTGCAATGACAATTAACAAATCACTCACAAGGACAAACTTTGGATTTGGTTGGTATTGTGTGTTAATATTCATAAATATCATGTTTGCTTTTTCTCCAATTTCTTTTGGGTTTGTGGTATTGTTTTGATTAAAAATGACTTCATTTGGAGTAAAGCCGGTTGCGGAATGGATAGAATTATTATATATAGAGCTACTGACAATTCTATAATTTCTGGGGTAGGAGTATCTGGGAGTTTATTTTTATTTAGGTTAAATATTTCTATTATGGTACTGTGGGCTCTTTCAACTTGCCCATTCGACTCTGACGATGATGCGTATTCTATTCTGATGTTTAGTTTACTCAAGAATTCTTGAAATTGAATTGATTTGAAAGTTGTTTCGTGGTCCGAAACTAAGTAGTTAGGTATTCCAAAGGAGGTGAAATATTTTGTTATTGCATTCTTAACGTCTATTAAGTTTTTTGATTCGAGCCGTACCATTTGAAGGTGTTTGGAGAATGAGTCAATTATTGACACGAAGTTTGATTTGTCGATAATAAATATAGTATATCGATGTGCACCCTCTCCAATGGCTTGTTAGTGTTAGGCCTTGGCGATACTTTAATGCAGGGATGTTTGAAGACGCGTCATCTATTATTGTCGACGTTGACGCGTCGACAATGCGTCGACAATAAGATTTCAGCGTCATCTATGTCGAAAAAGTCATCAATTCAAAAAAGTCATCATTCATTCTTGTTTATCGGAAGATCAGCGATCGTCTGTTGTTGAATGCATTATAAATGAATTGGATGGAGACGGCATTAAAGAATGGACAGAATATGAGGAGGATAGATTAGCATTTTTAAATATACTAAAAACTAAAAATATAAACGATCCAGTATATTACTGGAAAGCAGCAAAACTCAAATTTCCAAATCTGGCACGTTTGGTTATTCAACTTTTGAAAATACCGGCTTCATCAGGACAAATTGAGAAACTTTTTTAAAATTGGTCGTTTTGTGCATTCGTTAAATAGAAACCGTCTGACTTTCGAGAAATCTAAAAAACTAATCCTTATGTATTATTCTCTAAAATTATTGGATAAAAATGAGTCAGGTGAGTATTAGGTTAGTTTTACTATTTTATTTCAATTAATATTGTTAAAAGAACTTTAAAAAAGTATATTATAATTTATATCAATTTTTTTTATTTATTATTTTTACTGCATTACTGTAAGATGGAATTGTTTTAATTGCAGTTGCAGATGCGGTGCAATAATTTTATTTTTTATTCTGAAACAAAATTAAACAAAAAATTTGAAATAAGAAATAGAGTATAATCTTTTATTACTATGTTCTATGAAATTAAATTAAAATTCAATGAAAAACATTTGAATATCGAAAAATTATTTATTGTTGACATTATTGACATATTCGACATTGATGACATTTTGTTGTTTTAAATCGAGACGTCGACAATGACAATTGTCGACACGTCGACAATTGAATAATTGACATGTCATTGTCGACCTCACCATCGCTGCTTTAATGTTATATGGTTTCCTGTCATATTTGTGAGTGTTGAAAAAAAAAAAAAAACAAAAAAATTTTGGTAGCCCTTATTGTGCAACGACTAATTGCAATTACAAGTTGTAACAATTCGTGAGGACGACCTACACCCTTGAGATGTCTCAAAACTCCGGGCAATATCACTTGTTATCAGTAGAATCGATAATAGTATGATGTCATAACCGAATATCTTTAACATGGTATATTCCTAAGCTTTTTCCATTTGAATCCTGTATTTCGTAGGCAACGTTTCCGATTGGTCTATGAATAATAGCCTTTCTAAACTTATGAGAAAGTTTACCTGAAAACTTTTTAGACTTGTCACTTTGAAGAAAATATCGAACGAAAACCTGTTGTCCGACATGAAAGTTTCGCTGACGACTTCGCAAATTGTAAGTAGATGCGCTATTATCATAAGCTTTCTTTAAATGTCTTATGACCTCTTGTTGAACACACGTTAGACGATCAACATTTGAGACCTCAATTTCCTTGTCTTCCAGACTATTTAACAATTTAAGCAGGCTGTAATTGGAGGCATGGCCGGTGTAATGCTGTCCGAATACTAAGAAATTAGGCGACTGATTGGTACTGGCGTGAACTACTTTAAGTAAGGCACATCCAATTGAATGAACGTGTTGTCCCAGTCTATGTGATTATCGTGGATATATGCTCTAATAGCGGCAAGGATAGATCGATTTAGGGCTGAGGATGTTAGGGGTAAAAATATACTTTATTCCAAATTTTTCTAAAAAATCAGTAAACATTTTGGCCGTAAATTGCGTTCCGTTATCACTAAGCACTATTTCTGGAACTGAAAAAACATTGAAAACCTTTGCTTCTAAATATTTTGTTACATTGCTTGCTGTGGCATCACGCATGGGTTCCAATAAACAAATCGTGAAAAGTGATCCAAAACTATGAAAATGTAACAATTTTCTGTTTTAGAGCGTGGGTAAGGTTTAACCCAAAAAATCTATATATAGCTTTTGCCAAGGGCGGCTGATTTCGCTATAATTACCCATTGGTGGTCTTCCCAGGCTATTCATAGGCTTATATAACTTACAAGTATCACAGTTCATAATGAATCCATGTACATATGTACATATGGTTTTTTGGATGCCGATATGTGCTGCTGTTGGGGGACAATGAGCCATATGTATTAGATTCATAGTAAAATCTTCTGGTACATATAATTTCCATCGAGGAATATCACTCTCTGAAACGCTAATGTGGTCATTATTCGTAGGTTTTATAAAAATTTTCTTGTCAGATACTTTTAGGCTCGTTTTACAATTAGGATTTTCCATTAGAGTTTTCATTAGATCTTTATACTTCGAATCATGAGATATTGTAAAATCTGATTGAAGCAGCGCTGGCCAAATTGTTTGTTCCTTTTCAAACTTAATTTCGTCTGCATAGTAACGGGATAGAGCGTCTGGTACTAAATTGTCTTTACTCTTTTTGTAAACAATGGAGAAATTAAATCCCTGCAATTCGAGGCTCCAGCGAGCGAGGCGCCCAGAGAGCTCCCTTTGTCCCATTAACCACTTCAAACTTGCGTAATCCGTGATTATGGTAAAAGGGAAGCCCTCTATGTACTGCCTGAATTTCCCAACACTCAACACAGCCGCAAAACATTCTAGCTCAGTTATGCTATAATTACGCTGAGCTGCGTTGAGCTTTTGGGAAATAAAGGCAATAGGACGTTCCTCGCCGCCAGAGGACCTTTGGAAGAGAACACTTCCAACTCCGGTTGAGGATGCATCGCATTCGATGAAAAAGGGTTGTGAGAAGTCAGGATGACTTAGAACAGGTGCAGTACTAAGAGCTGTTTTTAAAGAGTTAAACGATGTTTCTGCCTCTGCATTCCAGTCCAATTTTCTATTTTTGCGAAGCAAGTTAGTAAGTGGTTCAGCAATTTCTGAATACCGCGAAATAAAACGACGGTACCAACCAGTCATGCCTAAAAAACGTCTGACCTGCCGAACATTTTTAGGTCTTGGGTACTAAGTAATCGCACTACAGTTATCCACGTCCACTTTTAACACACCATCACCAACTACGTATCCTAAATATTTTATACTACTTTCAAGATAAATTTACTTTTCTCGATGTTAAGAGTTAAATTAGCCTGTTTCAGTAAATATGCCACCTTACCGAGAAGATTTATGTGTTCTTCGAATGTCTCGCCGGTGATCAATGGATCATCTATAGAGTATCACCGGCAGGATGTAGACAGTCGGTAATAAAGTGATGCCGAAAAATGTGACCGTTGTAAAGCGGTGTAGGGACCTGCACGTAAAAGTCGTGTAACCATGAAACGGTCGGATGTGTACCATATATTCAATCAGGAGAACTTAATGGGATATATTAATTTGTACGGCAGAAAATATGGATGTTAAGTCAAGTAACCGAATATAAGTTCGATATGATATACATACGAGCAAATATCCAAGGCATCCAGGGTATTGGCTTAATGAGATTACGTTTTTTCAGAAAATATATTTTCAAAAATATTTTCGATTTGTAAGTTTTAAAACAATGAACATCACTAATATTATTGTTAAACCTTTATCTTACTAATTGGTTTGAGTCTATGACCATATGAAGACTAATGTGAAATTTGGCCAGTTCTATAGAACCTTACAAATGTGGACTTTTGATTTTATGTACTACTACTATGTAAATATTTATTTATTTTTGCTTCAATTTTCAGAGCGTGGTTGAAGTTAGTTCAAAACATGAGCCACTTGAGTTATGACGGCTAAGACGACTGAGGACCTGGGGTTTAAATTTTAACTGAAAATATAAATAAAAAATTTCCTTAATTTATGTTTTTATTACTAAATAACGGAGTTGAAATTTCATGTGGCGTTTTCATCATTGAGCTCGTATCGTTCATCTCACATTTCTCAATTTTCACCGATTTATTTTCTTTGTTTGTAAAATATTTCCGTATGCATGGCGCCAAAAGTGTCGACTTAACATCATACGGGTTTTGCGTACCAAATACGAACGAGGCTAAACCAGCTCCAATTAATGTTAATATAGTACCTATAAGAACGTACCAAAAATACGATACGTGATAAATTTGTGGCGTGACTGGATCAGAATTAATTCCAATTATAGATTCTTTCATTACAGACGTAAAATTATAGGTGCAGCCAAGTGTCGAGGTCGGTTTTTTTTCGAACACCATTTCCTTTCTTAACATTGCAATTTGACCTTTTACTGTAATCCATATCATTATGATGAGACTAAATAAGCTACCGAATAGCGCACTGTTACTATTGATCCAAGGCAGAAGTATGCCAATTAAAAATATGCCAAATAATGGCCCCGACGTACAACCTTCTATTGTCATTTTCAATTGGAGCACCGCACCAAATTTCTCTACTATGAATACGAGACCAACACAAATAAGTCCCGAGACGATTACGACTCCGCGTATGGTGAAATTTGTAACAAAACGAGTCAGTGGCTTATTTGTAAACGTTTTTACAAAATCTTGTAGAATGACAGCCGAAAATGAATTTAAAGTAGTCGACAGGGTGCTAAGTGAAGCACTAAAGATCCCGGCTAAAAATAGTCCAGCTACGCCAGGGAAATTTTTCAGCACATCCATTACGAGTACTGGAAGCAATTGATCATTTGATTGGACCAATTTGGTCGCTACCGGATCACAATCGTGGTATGTCGCATAGATTAATAAACCATTATAGAAACATAATGTGAATATAATGAGAATGGCCGCCGTAAATATCCAATGTGCCTTGCGAGCCGCTTCTTTACTTGGTAAGGATACGTACCGTTGAATATATAACTGGCTGATCGAAACCAATTGACTAGTATGAAATGTTCCACCAATTACAACGGCGAAAAATGAATGCCTCACCGTTGGATTAAATGTAAACGAGGGAATTTTAATTCGACCACTTTCAAAATTTCGCCACCAAACTGTGCTAAATCCTCCAACTTCCAGTGTACCTTTGATCACAATAAGGATTAATATGGCACACATAATTATGGTTTGTATTACATCCGTCCATACAACGGCTTTCATTCCGCCAAGCGTTGTATAAAATATGCAGATAAGACATGTGATTGGAGTAATTATGTGAATATTCATTCCAGAAACTGTAATCAATTGATGTTGAATAAATGATTGAATTACTTTTTTGAAATCATATATTACCTTGATTGAAGGCCAATGCTGTAGCGTATAGTATGATTGGCATGTACAATATATATGTTAGAAGAAATATGATTGCACCGAAATACCTCATTTTACGATCAAATCTAGCCTCTAAATACTATAAAGATAAATAATCCAAAACCATAAATAAACAAAAGCCGTGTTTTCCAAAACTCCATAATCACCTCATACGTTGACGTCAACTTTAGATCCATATAAACTGGAATAAACAAATAATGTACACAAATGGCAGCCATCACAAATGAAATTAAAGAAAATACAAATTCTGTGCCGTACACATATATTTCTGTTGGCATACCAAGCACTGATATGCCAGATATCATACTTGCCGCCAACGATATTGCAATTGGAAATATTTTCATTTTACGCCCACCCACCAAATAATTCATTTCGATTGAGTCACGACGACGATTAGGCTGTTGACTGTTTTGTTTTTCCCGTACACCAAAATATAATCCTACAGCCGACGATGCGACAAGCATTGCGATAAAAATCACATAATCGATAATGCCAAATTTTTGCATGTGCGATACTAGATCGGTCACGTTAACTTCATCATCACTATCACTAGACATTACGATTGATAACGTTGGAATATTTTATTAATTGTTTTACTTTTTTTTGTGCTGCGCTTAATTTTAACGAATTGCCAGATTGGGGTTAATCCATTAACTGTTCGTTCGAATTGTACATTATGCGTAAAACACTTATCGTGAACTTATTGAAATAGCATGCTTGGATGAAAGTAGTCAGGTTTATGAGAATTATACACGCTGAAAATAACGTATGTGTAACGTCCGTATATTTATTCAATCGTAGTATGTTTGCATAATAAAATATGGTTCGCTAGTTTGATCAAGTTGGTTGTCTATATGGATAGGTGTGCTATTCCAAAATGTGATTGTAATTTTTAAAACATTCGTATTAATAAGATACACATCAGGCAGTATTTTTTATAACAACCTTATTAGAGGAATTTCAATTTCTTGCTGTGAATGCAAAAATATGTGTTATGAACCTCAAAAAGGCTCCCTCAATTTAAGCGAGATGAATTTATGGGCTGCGGGAATACCAATACCATACAAATTTTAGTTCCTTTCAAAAAAGAAACTTCAGTCCACAAAAAAAGGGTTTTGGTCAGAAAACTGTTTGACTGACATGCCTTTTGATTATTTGAACTAAACAACCTTTTTGAAAGGTATTTCAGTCAAAATTTCAGTCAATGAAATGCCTTTGTACACCTGTTTGTTGGCTCTGAAGATCAAATCCAAAACAGTTCCGTCAAAAATTAGAAGGTAACTCAGTTAAAATAATAATAGTCTGAAATATGCCGTTACAGAAGGGAATCAATAAAAACAACTAAAAATGCATTCGAGTCAATTCGAGTCATTTGTGACTGAAATACCTTTTGAAAAGGAGATTCAGCCAAACTACTAAAAAATAATTCCAGTCAAAATTGGTTTCTGGGAATACAGTCAAAAGGGTTTCAGTCAAAAACGAAAGGAATTTCATCGTATACATTTTGTAACTAATGCTTGCCTCACGTCATGGCTCGTGGTTGTCATTTTTAGAGCGAGTGCTTGGATTACGTGTTATTATGTAGAATTTAAATTTGGGCGACAAGTGTTTATTTTGCCAAGGGTTATAAGTAATGAATTCAATTCCTCCAACATTATTAATGATGATATCATATTTAGCGCATCTTCATTTGGCCAAATGCATTAAATATTAAAAGAATTAATTCATTAATTGAGTTATAATTTTAACGTATTACTTTTACACCTAAACCGGTTTTTACACGGTTCTATTTTACACGAATTTTTTTTCGCGATGGAACTTCTCTACCGTGTAAAAATTGGTTTAGGTGTAGATTCATTGTATCGAAACCCAATTGAGATGAACGACCGTACCTGCTGTATAATACTGTGGGTTTTGTTGTTGTTGTTGCTGCCGCTGGTAATTTTGTTATATTCCTCGTATAATTTGAAGATTGGTTATATGTTTGCTCGCTTTAGTCTGCGCTCACCTTTTTTGGAACAGCTATATGCTTATACGCGTTTAATGGATATACGACTTTTAATTCTAAGTGTGGTTTAGTGTTTTCACTTTTCAGTTTTGTGGCTCATGTATTTCAATTTCAATATATAGATATCAATGTCATGAATTTTGTTATTTATAAGTATATCACAAAATAATTTTACACTGATCACATAAAGTATTTATCATTTCATATTAAATACTCGTATGTGAATAATTAGCTTTCACAATTGTACCACGAATTTTATATAATTTTTTTGAAACTTTAATTTAATAACTAAGCACTATTAAAGTATTTAGCGTGTTTTTTAGTAGAGTCACCACTGGAAGTGTCTGTTTATGATTGATGTAATATTCACTTTTATTCTATATAAAACACTTCATTTATTTTATTTTAATATTTACAATTTTATAATTTTATTTAACAAAAAGTAAAAAAAATCAATTACATGATTTTACAAATTTTTCTAGTTTTTATTTGTACTGGCTGCAGCAACTAACTTAATTTTACTAATTATTATAATTTTGATACAATTTTTTTTTTCTTTTTTAAAGAATTTTATTACCCTGAATTTTCAATGACTTTGTTTGTGTTTGGGTAAGTTTTTATTGGTGCGATTGTGAATCGTACGATGATTTCAACCAAACCAAAATTTGGGTTGGCTGGAAACATCGCGCGATTTCACAATTACAACTGCAAATCAAAATTGAGTAAAAATGTTTGTGATGAACAGGGCCGCTACAATGGTATGACGGTTGAATGGTATGATGATATCATAGCCTGACAGTATGATGGTATGATTGTATGGTGGTATGATGGTGTGATGGTTCGACATTACCATGGTACGTTATTATGATTGTATGATGTTTTAATAGTACAGAGTCATTATGGTATGATGGTACAATAGATAGTAAGGTTATGATTGTACGTTGCTCTTATGGTATGATGGTGACGAGGTTCGGTTAAGCATTAATTTGGGGTCGAGTTTAGGGTTTAGGGAGGTTAGATTGAGTTGAGTTCATACACGCATGCAGCTTACGAATCAAGTTGATTTTGGGATTGGTTTGACCATTAAGTGTCGAATTGAGCAAACGGTTGAGATTTGGTTCGAGCTATGTTGAGCTAAAGTTGTGTTAGGGTTTAGTTAGCTTGCATTGGGGTTGAGTGAGCTACTCGATTGGGGAATTATTTAAGGGTTGATTTGGGGTTAGGTTAAGGGTTGATTTTAAAGTTTAGTTAGGATTGATTTGGAGATTGAGTTGAGTGTTGGGTTGGCGGTTAATTTGGTGATTGCGATTGAGTTGGAAGCTCAGTCGAAGTTTTGATCACTTCATGAGGTTTCAGCCCTTTATATTATATCGTGTAGTATGGTGTATAGTATGTATACACGTTGTATATTTATCCAACTATCAATTGGGGCTCGAATGCCGAAACCAAATACTTTTTCCGGTCCGCGCAATTGAAAACGCACTAATTTGAATTAAAATGTCGGCCACACAAAACTTCAACTACGCGCCGATGCAATTTATTTTATGTTTATAATTAAATCACAACGAGAGATTAACAAACACCACCAATTGTAAAATTACACGATACCGATTTTAATTGATTAGGAAATTTATTTCTTCGTGAATATAATTTTCCATGCACCAAAATTGTTCGGTCAAAAGACAAGAATTAAGAACCAGTTGCTGCGTTCCATTTAACGTGGCAAAGTATACACAAGTAATTCTGACTGCACGAAGCTACTCTTGCTAAATTTTATGAGTAGTTTGCTTTTTAAATTTATGGCGACTTCGTTACCAGAATATTTAGAACAAATAATCGGTAAGAAACGGCTGATCAGTTTTTAAATTAATAATTAATTTTCCAATTTTCCATGTTGCATGTAAATTTTTTAAAATTAAATTTTATTTTCGCAACTAATTTTCTGCGTACCATTTTGTTAAGAATATTCATCAAATATTATGTTATGTTATGTTCTATGTTACATAATTACGTAAAGTTTCATTCCACTTTTCTTTCTTAGTTCAGTGATTTTTTTTCTATTATTTTTGTATGACAAGGACAACACTGTGAAAATTCAGGTTTATGTATTTCGTGGTTAATGGCTGCTGAAGTCGTATTGTGTAGAACACGTTGTGCGTACGAGAAATAAACCGAGTTTTATAATTATCATCAGTGTGTTTCTTTATTAAATCTAACAGGTTATAGGCCTATGTAGTCACCCAGAACACAACACTGATAGAGATATTATAAAGATTTTAAATAAAAAGTTATATAAATTCAGCCTTTGTGCAAAGTGAAATTAATATATAACATAAGCAAAAAAAAAAAAAAGATGGTGAACTCGCGCGAATCACAAAATTAAAGAACAGTGAAAATTGGCCAGCATGCGAATTTCAAGTGCGTATAATTTTGAATTCCAATAATGCTTGGAATGTAACCAATGGAACAACTCTCAAACCGAAAGCTACGAACGAGAAATATGACTAGAAACTTCTAGAATACAATGCAAAACTGGCAGAATGGACGAAAACGGATAACGTCGCGCAAAAGTTATTGTGACAACAATTACCGATCAACAACTTCTCCATATAATTAATTGTGATTCAGCAAAAGAAATGTGAGAAAACTCCTTTCAGTACATGAGCAAAAATCACACATATGCTACAACAACTATGGTGTTCAACAAATAAGAACCCGGGAGACGACATTGCTACGCATATTTCAAAACTAGAAGACCTCGCAGATCGCCTTAGAAACATGGGAGAAGAAATCCCCAATTCGCTAATAATTACGAAAATTTTAATGACATTGCCCACACAATATAACTATTTTGTAAGTGCGTGGGATTCAACACATACAAATGAAAAAACGCTGCCCAATCTAACTTCGAGACTTATAATTGAAGAATTACGTATCAACTCGCAAACCAATCTGAAAGCAAATGCTTTTGCAGCGAAAAAACACCACACACATACTCATCACCGAAACAATCCTGGTAGTCAACACAATCAACGTCACGGTAACATCGGAATATGCTACAATTGTAATAAACCGGGTCATTATGCAAAAGAATGCTGGAGTAGAACAAAACACAAAACAAATCCCAGGATAAAGCACACGGTAATGCGCTGATGAGTAAAACACTGACATCAGTCACGCCTTTCGATGCTGGGAGCACAGAATGGTATTTGAATTCTGGTGCCAGTGACCATATGTCAAATCAACGCGAATGGTTTGTTAATTACATTGAGTTCGATCCACAATTACCAGTAAGAATGGGTAACGGCGAAAACATTTTCTCTCATGGCAGAGGTGATATAAATGTCGTGTTGACGGTAATAAGTGGGTTGAAAGATATCTATCGGATGTTCTTTATGTACAATACCAGAAATTAAATACAATCTATTTTCGGTGGGTGCTGCACTAGACAAAGGGCTACAACTTGAGTCAAACGACAGAAGCTGCAAATTAATTCGTGAGGGAAATATTGTTGCAGTGGAAGAAAGGCAGAAGAAGTTGTACAAAATGAAATTTCGAGAAGTAACAGCAACAAGCGAGTTGGAAGCTAACATCGCCAGAATGGAATCAATCCGAATCTGGCGCATGAAAATCTTCTACATATGCGAAATTTTCTGAAGAAAGAAAACATAAATTTTAAAGATCAAGAAGACATTTGCTGTGACGCTTGCATTTTAGGAAAGATGCACCGACATGCACCGATGCACCGACCAAGAGTTCTGAAGTAGGAGAGCTTATTCATGCCGACGTCTGCGGTCCAATGCAGGAAAGATCTATCGGGGAATCAGTATACTTCTTGCTATTAAAAGATGATCTTTCACATTGGGAACAAGTGTATTTCTTGAAGGAAAAATTCGAAGTAGCAGAACACCTTGAGGATTTAAAAAAGAAAAACAAATAGACATCTAGGCAAAGGTATAAGGGTTGGAATTTATCAACCAACAAGTTAAATCACTAACCAGACGATATGGTGTCGTTCATCAAAGGACAGTTGTTTATACTCCACAACAAAATGGCACAGCAGAACGTGAAAATCGAACAGTAGTGGAAGCTGCAAGAACACTTTTACATGCGAAGAGACTTCCTACAAAGCTATGGGCTGAAGCTGTACATACAGTGGTTCACATATTGAACCGGACTGGAACGAGTAGAGAGAAAGGCATAACACCATATAAACTCTGGATAGGAAAGGATGCTAATGTTATCGACCTAAAAATATTTGGTCAAAAAATCCACACTCACGTGCCAAAGGAGAAAAGACGTAAATGGGACCCTAAAGCCGAAAAGGGATTCTTTGTGGGATACAATGGCCAAGTGAAGGGCTGTAGAGTATGGTTCCCTTCCGACAATCGGATCAGCATCTGAAGAGACGTAAGATTTACAAACAGGTTCTATCATTCAGACGATGCCATTATTGTGAATATTTGCTTGACAATATTCACTGGTGTAAGAATTGAATAATATTGTGAATATAAAGCTGACAATATAGTGAATATTGTAAGTTTGTAATATTCTCTGTGGTATGTCGAGGCCGTTTACAGTGTTAATATTGTGTATATTAGTTATAATATTCTGTGTTAGAAGAATTGTTAATATTGGGAACTTTATGTGGGTTTACTTCGCGAATGTTTGGTAAGCTTGTTTGGGATTATTACCGGTGATCTATGTTTTATTTGTCGTGTTAATTCACTTAGCGCTTACCACGGGTGGGGGCTATGTCCTAAGTGAATTTCCGTTACGTCAGGAGAATGTTTAATGTTACTTGGAGAAATGCGTACACAATAACCGGCTATTTAGTAATCTACTGGGTTTGCACCCTACTTCAATTACTTTCCTACTTTACCATGTAGGAATTAGATAGACTAGGTTATTGCACGTGGTGCCTTTTGAGTTAGTATTTTTTGTTATACTTACTAATTTTGTCTGGTGACTGGAACTTCTGCTTACAATAATGTTTAACGAATAATACAGCGGTTATTATTTTACTTTTTTTATTTTATGTTTTGAATATCTGGTTCTTATACTGGTTTACAAGTGATCTCCTTATGGTTACAACTGAATATTTTGATTACGAGTGATAATTTTGAAATTTTGAATACAACTGATAATTACATGAAAATTTTCTGTTCTTATATACTAAATTTACATACTACTTTACACTAACAATGTTCTAAGACCTAATTAATAATTTTCATTGATGCAGCATTTACTTGCCCGTCATAAAATTTGGGTCGTTTTTATTTTGGGTCGTTTTTTATTACGAAATAATTAATTTTACAATTGATTTTGTGTTTTACAAATATTGCTGTATGCTGATTTGATTTTTATTTAATTTCTATATGCACGTGTTCTTGAAATATCAATTTGTATTTTCATGATTTTTATTTATTTTTTATTGTTAACGGATTTTACTTTATTAATTAATTTTGTCAACCCTTTTCTTATCGCTTAAATTATTTTCCTAGAATTCAATTTTAAAACTATCCTTAATATGTTCTACTTTATTATCTTTAGTAATGTTCTATTTTATTATCTTTAGAGATTATGTAATGTTGTGTAATGGCACATGTGTATATGGGCATTTCACAACACCATGAAGTTGGTTGAGGATTGTCAAATACAAGTGGAAACATGCAACATTGAGGTACCACTAGTGGTGACAGAGGATAACTCTAATATACAGGACAGTACAACAATTAAAAATGTAGATGATGGACCAGTGATAACTAAAAAAGAGGTAGATTTGCTGGATCAGATGGATCATATAGACTCTATCGATGAGGTACCCCCCGTTCGCGACCATCCAAGGCATGATCTACGAGATCGAGCGATTTTGAAGCGACCAACGAGATTCGCTGATATGACTGAGTTGTCAGCGTGTGTTTCCGAGTGCATTGAGCCTGTCACATACGAGGAAGCTCTTAGCTGCAAGGATAAAAATGGATGGAAAATCGCCATGAATGATGAAATCAAATCGCTTACTCAAAATAACACGTGGAACTTGATTGATTTACCGCAAGGCGAACCAACAATAGATAACAAATGTACATTTAAAATCAAGAGACATCCCAATGGAAGTGTAGAATGCAATATAGCAATATGGAGTAAATTATTTCGAAACGTTCAGTCCAGTGTTTAGATTTGACTCTCTAAGGGTGATTCTTTCGATTGCGGCATGAAAGGGGATGAAACTTCATCAATTTGACATTAAAACTGCATTTCTATATGGAGAACTGAAAGAAGACATTTATATGCAGCAACCCATTGGGTACGAAGATGGAACAGGTCGAATCTGTAAACTGAACGAGATCTTTACGGTTTGAAACAGGCCTCGAGATGCTGGAACCAACGATTTACAGATGTTCTGCAAAAATTCAACCTCAGAGCAAAAACAGCAGATCCCTGCGTATTTTCAAATCACCAAGAAGACCATCAATTAATTTTAGCAGTTTTTCAAAGGAATTTCACATAACTTCCAGTATAGCCAAATACTTTCTTGGTTTGGAAACCGACCCACTTCCTGACGGATCAATTTTCCTTTATCAGGAAGCTTATGCAAAGAAGGTATTAGAAAGGTTCAATATGACGGAAGCTAACCCTGTTGCTGTTCCAGCTGATCAACACAATCAAATGTGTTCAACCTTGCATCCGAATGGAGATAACAATTCAAGCAATGCACCCTATCGTGAGGCAGTCGGAAGCTTCATGTATCTTTCGACCGGTACAAGACCAGATATCACTTTTGCGGTAAACAGTGCGGGACAATTTTTAGAAAAGCTAAAGAAAATTCACTGGAACGCGGTAAAGAGAATTTAGCCAAGCGAATTTAGTATTAAATGCATTCAGCGATGCGGATTATGCAGGCGATGTAGATACAAGAAAAACGACCAGTGACTTCGTTTTGAAAATGGGATCGTATATTGTTTCATGGAATTCTCAGAGACAAAGTGCAGTTACTCTATCTACTACTGAGTCGGAGTATATTGCTGCTACTCAAGCTGTCAAGGAGATCGTATGGCTAAAGAACTTATTACAACCACTTCTGAACGATAATAAACTAACGAGCATCTTATATATGGACAACCAAAGTGCTATTCGGTTGATTAAGAATCCCGAGTTCCACAAGAGAACAAAACACATCGATGTAAAATATCATTTCATCAGAGAAAAATATGAATCGGGAGATTTCTCACTGGAGTATGTGACATCAGAGAGCCAACAGGCGGGCATCATGAAAAAACCACTATCGAAATCGTTTTTTCAACATCAACGTGAAATGCTACAAGTCGTTGACATTCAACGTTAAATATTATCGTATATTGAATTAAAATCTATAATTTAATCAAAGTGGGAGTGTTAAGAATATTGATCTAATATTATGTTATGTTATGTTCTATGTTACATAATTACGTAAAGTTTCGTTCAACTTTTCTTTCTTAGTTCAGTGGTTCTTTTTCTATTATTTTTGTATGACAAGGTTCAACACTGTGAAAATTCAGGTTTATGTATTTCGTGGTTAGTGGCTGCTGAAGTCGTATTGTGTAGAACATGTTGTACGTACGAGAAATAAAGCGAGTTTTATAATTATCATCAGTGTGTTTCTTTATTAAATCTAACACATTTACCATCTACCCCCAAGTACTTATTTGTACTTTGCCAAGTGAAATGGAATGCAGCAACTGTAGAATAAATTTGTATTTAATGTATTAATTGCTGGGTTCCATTTAACGTGGCAAATTACACACAAGTACTTCTGACTGCACGCAGCTACTCTTGCTAAATTTTATGAGTAGTTTGCTTTTTGAATTTATGGCGACTTCGTTACAAGAATATTTAGTACAACTAATCGGTAAGAAATGGCTGGTCTGTTTTCTAATTAATAATTAATTTTCCAACTTTCCATGTTGTACGTAAATTTTTTTAAATTAATTTTTATTTTCGCAATTAATTTTCTGCGTTCCATTTACCATCTATACTCCCAAGTACTTATTTGTACTGTGCCACATCAAATGGAACGCAGCAATTGTTTGGCTTTTGCTTCAAAATTCGAAAAACCTCAATCACATGTTTAGAAAGAGTAGGTCTTACACAAAATTTTGTGAAGTAATTTCGTGGGTTACATTTTTTTTTTAGGGTGGCCCGTTTTCTCTGCCGTATATTATATTATTTATTTGTTTTATAAATTATACCATATTATTTCATTTTGAGAAATTCGTATTGATATAGATGCAATTCAGGGCTAGTTAAAATATGGACCACGGATCAAAAAAAAATTTATACATGCCTAACTATGAGTTAGGCATTTTTAAATTTTTTATTAAAATTTTGTGTTAAATTCTTATTTTTATACATATTTACACATTTATACAATACATGTTTTCTATATCCATATTTGTACAAATTTGTTTACTTACATATCTTTTATTTATGATTGTAATTCATCGTTGCTACCTTTCTTATTAATTATGTAAATAATTATGTTATAATTTTACCAAAAATCATATAATTGGTTTATTTAAATATTTCACTCTGTTCTAACTATGATTACTTCATCTAAATTATTCTTGCGTATTTTTCTTTACACAGTGCCTTGTTTACGAGTACGTTCTCAGCTTAGTATATAATACCACCATGTGTGAATAGTTTTATGAATCGTATAGACTGCTATGTGTTAGCTCACTATATTTATCACCAAGCGTAATGGTGTTTCGAATATAAATATCACTACAATTATAGTTTTAAATAAAAGAGACATTTTAACAATTTTAATAATTATTATTAATGAGACATCGAGCTTCCGCTGATCTTTAGATTTATCATTTTTAGATTACTAAATGTACAATAAAGTTGTGTCGTCCTTAAGTTTGAATTGAACGAAGAATAACCCAAAACCGAGGATTTATGCAGAGATACCTACGACCAAAAGGTGGTTAAATGCTCGTTTGTATATTGATCTTGATTAAAATTTGGGGCATTAAAGTCGACTTTTACAGTAATTAATGATTTACAAGTGAATTCGCCCACGTTGAATTTATTTGATCTATTTATTTTGGATGATATTTGGAATTTATTCTCATCTATGAACATAATTTTATTTTAATTTTACAATATCACAAATTCCTTACTTAATACAACTCTGCTTTCAGATAAATCTTACAAAAATCTAGTTTTTTTTGTTTCCTAAAAGTACTTGCTAAAGTTATCTTTAGTCTTATTACTGCATTACAAATTGTTTTTTACATAAAAATATGAAAAAAAGAAAAAAAAATATTTAATCACAAAATTTTCACACACGTTTTGTAAATATATGATAAATTTGTTTTATTTTGTTGCGGTTGTCGAACTTGAAATATTGCCAGGTGATAATTTTCGGTTTAGTTAGTCACGTTTTTTTCCGGACAACTGTCCGTTGGTGGTGGACTAACAATCGATGGCACTATCGAATACTATCGATATTTTCGACTATCAAACCCGATCGATAGTTTTCGATAGTTTATAATTTTCTTACGTCATTGTCCTATTTTCATAATAACACGTTCAAAATTTTTCTATCTTTGTAATTTTATGTGCATGATCATTTTATATTGTAATGCATGTTTTCTACATCTACAATAATAACTCCTCAAACTTAAATAAAACATGTACTTACTTATGTATATTAAGAATTTAATTTGTCTGTCTGTAATCAGTTGATTTTTCGGTATTTTTTTATAGACAAATATATTAATTGTTCAAGGCAATCTCAATATTTTCGATTTGGTGAATCAGAAAAATACAGAGGGCAATCGCTCATAATATATCTACTGAAAAAAAAGTAGAGATATCTTCCCCCCTCCCCGTAATTTTGCAGAGTGGTACATTGGTATAACTCTTTGGGCCTTCAGCCCAAATTACGGGGAGGGGGGAAGATATTTCTACTTTTTTTCAGTAGATATATTATGAGACGAAAGTGAAGTTTTTTTTGAAATGTTTACTAAATTTTTAAACTGTCTATGTATTAGTAAAAATCAACTCCTGCGTTAAACGGAAAATGAACTTTATAAATGTTAATTCATTTAAAAAGTTTACTAAGTATAATTAATTATTTTAGCTCAACAAAAATTTAAATATTTTAATCAATAAATAGCAAACTGATTTGTTTGCCAAATTGTTACGCGAATCTAATATGAAATGGTTAATATTTCTTTTCGAAACAATTAGCAAATAAGAAACGATCTGCAAATTAAATACATTAATTACAAAAATAAAGATAATAAAAGAAGTAACAAACATAAAAGTAAAATTACAAGCTTAATATTTATTATGAGCAATTAAAAAAAAAAAATATTTGTCATAATTCATTACTAACAAATATCTATAGGTTAAACAATAATATTCTCTGATCCTAGAGTTCTTGCCAATTGGCCACATACATATAGAAGTAACTAGAAGCTATCCCAATAACAAAAAATACCTCCCCTATTTTTGCGGATCGTCAGGGGCTTACAACTCCATTTGGTATCATATCGTTCTGAACAAAAATTGGTTAAACAAAAAATTCTGTGAATCTAATCCTAGAGATTTTGTCAATTGGCCACATACATCATGAAGTAACTAGAAGCTATCCCAATAACAAAAAATACCTCCCCTATTTTTGCGGATCGTCAGTGGCTTACAACTCCATTTGGTATCATATCGTTCTGAACAAAAATTGGTTAAACAAAAAATTCTGTGAATCTAATCCTAGAGATTTTGCCAATTGGCCACATACATCATAAAGTAACTAGAATCTATCTAAATAACAAAAAATACCTCCCCTAATTTTGCGGATCGTCAGGGGCTTACAACTCCATTTGGTACCATATCGTTCTGAACAAAAATAGATTAAACAAAAAATTCTGTGAATCTAATCCTAGAGATTTTGCCAATTGACCACATACATCATGAAGTAACTAGAAGCTATTCCAATAATAAAAAATACCTCCCCTATTTTTGCGGATCGTCAGGGGCTTACAACACCATTTGGTACTTCTGAACAAAAATTGATTAAAGAAAAAATTCTGTGAATCTAATCCTAGAGATTTTGCCAATTGGCCACATACATCATGAAGTAACTAGAAGCTATCCCAATAACAAAAAATACCTCCCCTATTTTTGCGGATCGTCAGGGGCTTACAACTCCGTTTGGTACCATATCGTTCTGAACAAAAATTGGTTAAACAAAAAAATTCTGTGAATCTAATCCTAGAGATTTTTCCAATTGGCCACATACATCATGAAGTAACTAGAAGCTATCCCAATAATAAAACATACCTCCTCTATTTCTGCGGATCGTCAGGGGCTTACAACACCATTTGGTACCATATCGTTCTGAACAAAAATTGGTTAAACAAAAAATTCTGTGAATCTAATCCTAGAGATTTTGCCAATTGGCCACATACATCATGAAGTAACTAGAAGCTATCCCAATAACAATAAATACCTCCCCTATTTTTGCGGATCGTCAGGGGCTTACAACACCATTTGGTACCATATCATTCTGAACAAAAATTGATTAAACAAAAAATTCTGTGAATCTAATCCAAGAGATTTTGCCAATTGGCCACATACATCATGAAGTAACTAGAAGCTATTCTAATAACAATAAATACCTCCCCTATTTTTGCGGATCGTCAGGGGCTTACAACTCCATTTGGTACCATATCGTTCTGAACAAAAATAGATTAAACAAAAAATTCTGTGAATCTAATCCTAGAGATTTTGCCAATTGGCCACATACATCATGAAGTAACTAGAAGCTATACAACTAACAAAAAATACCTCCCCTATTTTTGCGGATCGTCAGGGGCTTACAACTCCATTTGGTACCATATCGTTCTGAACAAAAATTGGCTAAACAAAAAATTCTGTGAATCTAATCCTAGAGATTTTGCTAATTGGCCACATACATCATAAAGTAACTAGAATCTATCTAAATAACAAAAAATACCTCCCCTAATTTTGCGGATCGTCAGGGGCTTACAACTCCATTTGGTACCATATCGTTCTGAACAAAAATTGGTTAAACAAAAAATTCTGTGAATCTAATCCTAGAGATTTTGCCAATTGGCCACATACATCATAAAGTAACTAGAAGCTATCTAAATAACAAAAAATACCTCCCCTATTTTTGTGGATCGTCAGGGGCTTACAACTCCATTTGGTACCATATCGTTCTGAACAAAAATTGGTTAAACAAAAAATTCTGTGAATCTAATCCTAGAGATTTTGCCAATTGGCCACATACATCATAAAGTAACTAGAAGCTATTTAAATAACAAAAAATACCTCCCCTATTTTTGCGGATCGTCAGGGGCTTACAACTCCATTTGGTACCATATCGTTCTGAACAAAAATAGATTAAACAAAAAATTATGTGAATCTAATCCTAGAGATTTTGCCAATTGGCCAAATACATCATAAAATAACTAGAAGCTATTCCAATAACAAAAAATACCTCCCTCATTTTTGCGGATCGTCAGGGGCTTACAACACCATTTGGTACCATATAATTCTGAACAAAAATTGATTAAAGAAAAAATTCTGTGAATCTAATCCTAGAGATTTTGCCAATTGACCACATACATCATGAAGTATCTAGAAGCTATTCCAATAATAAAAAATACCTCCCCTATTTTTGCGGATCGTCAGGGGCTTACAACACCATTTGGTACTTCTGAACAAAAATTGATTAAAGAAAAAATTCTGTGAATCTAATCCTAGAGATTTTGCCAATTGGCCACATACATCATGAAGTAACTAGAAGCTATCCCAATAACAAAAAATACCTCCCCTATTTTTGCGGATCGTCAGGGGCTTACAACTCCGTTTGGTACCATATCGTTCTGAACAAAAATTGGTTAAACAAAAAAATTCTGTGAATCTAATCCTAGAGATTTTTCCAATTGGCCACATACATCATGTAGTAACTAGAAGCTATCCCAATAATAAAACATACCTCCTCTATTTCTGCGGATCGTCAGGGGCTTACAACACCATTTGGTACCATATCGTTCTGAACAAAAATTGGTTAAACAAAAAATTCTGTGAATCTAATCCTAGAGATTTTGCCAATTGGCCACATACATCATGAAGTAACTAGAAGCTATCCCAATAACAATAAATACCTCCCCTATTTTTGCGGATCGTCAGGGGCTTACAACACCATTTGGTACCATATCATTCTGAACAAAAATTGATTAAACAAAAAATTCTGTGAATCTAATCCAAGAGATTTTGCCAATTGGCCACATACATCATGAAGTAACTAGAAGCTATTCTAATAACAATAAATACCTCCCCTATTTTTGCGGATCGTCAGGGGCTTACAACTCCATTTGGTACCATATCGTTCTGAACAAAAATAGATTAAACAAAAAATTCTGTGAATCTAATCCTAGAGATTTTGCCAATTGGCCACATACATCATGAAGTAACTAGAAGCTATACAACTAACAAAAAATACCTCCCCTATTTTTGCGGATCGTCAGGGGCTTACAACTCCATTTGGTACCATATCGTTCTGAACAAAAATTGGCTAAACAAAAAATTCTGTGAATCTAATCCTAGAGATTTTGCTAATTGGCCACATACATCATAAAGTAACTAGAATCTATCTAAATAACAAAAAATACCTCCCCTAATTTTGCGGATCGTCAGGGGCTTACAACTCCATTTGGTACCATATCGTTCTGAACAAAAATTGGTTAAACAAAAAATTCTGTGAATCTAATCCTAGAGATTTTGCCAATTGGCCACATACATCATAAAGTAACTAGAAGCTATCTAAATAACAAAAAATACCTCCCCTATTTTTGTGGATCGTCAGGGGCTTACAACTCCATTTGGTACCATATCGTTCTGAACAAAAATTGGTTAAACAAAAAATTCTGTGAATCTAATCCTAGAGATTTTGCCAATTGGCCACATACATCATGAAGTAACTAGAAGCTATTCCAATAACAAAAAATACCTCCCCTATTTTTGCGGATCGTCAGGGGCTTACAACACCATTTGGTACCATATCGTTCTGAACAAAAATTGGTTAAACAAAAAATTCTGTGAATCTAATCCTAGAGATTTTGCTAATTGGCCACATACATCATAAAGTAACTAGAATCTATCTAAATAACAAAAAATACCTCCCCTAATTTTGCGGATCGTCAGGGGCTTACAACTCCATTTGGTACCATATAGTTCTGAAGAAAAATTGGTTAAACAAAAAATTCTGTGAATCTAATGCTAGAGATTTTGCCAATTGGCCACATACATCATAAAGTAACTAGAAGCTATCTAAATAACAAAAAATACCTCCCCTATTTTTGCGGATCGTCAGGGGCTTACAACACCATTTGGTACCATATCGTTCTGAACAAAAATTGGTTAAACTAAAAATTCTGTGAATCTAATCCTAGAGATTTTGCCAATAGGCCACATACATCATGAAGTAACTAGAAGCTATTCAACTAACAAAAACTACCTCCCCTATTTTTGCGGATCGTCAGGGGCTTACAACTCCATTTGGTACCATATCGTTCTGAACAAAAATTGGTTAAACAAAAAATTCTGTGAATCTAATCCTAGAGATTTTGCCAATTGGCCACATACATCATGAAGTAACTAGAAGCTATCCAACTAACAAAAAATACCTCCCCTATTTTTGTGGATCGTCAGGGGCTTACAACTCCATTTGGTACCATATCGTTCTGAACAAAAATTGGTTAAACAAAAAATTCTGTGAATCTAATCCTAGAGATTTTGCCAATTGGCCACATACATCATAAAGTAACTAGAAGCTATCTAAATAACAAAAAATACCTTCCCTATTTTTGTGGATCGTCAGGGGCTTACAACTCCATTTGGTACCATATCGTTCTGAACAAAAATTGGTTAAACAAAAAATTCTGTGAATCTAATCCTAGAGATTTTGCCAATTGGCCACATACATCATAAAGTAACTAGAAGCTATCTAAATAACAAAAAATACCTCCCCTATTTTTGCGGATCGTCAGGGGCTTACAACTCCATTTGGTACCATATCGTTCTGAACAAAATTTGGTTAAGCAAAAAATTCTGTGAATCTAATCCTAGAGATTTTGCCAATTGGCCACATACATCATGAAGTAACTAGAAGCTATCCCAATAACAAAAAATACCTCCCCTATTTTTGCTGATCGTCAGGAGATAATAACTAAATACGGAGATGCTACAGTTCCCATTATGGAACTAATCTGCTCTAAACATGACGTAGAAACTATTAGCATGTTTTTCTGGATTTTAAGCAACTTTATTTCTAAATATAAACGGAAGATTCATATTCCTAAAGTTTTTGTTACGGATTGGTCTTGGGTACTTTTGAAATCTATTCTTTTCTAAATAAATGGAATACGAACGACGATAAGTTAAGTTTTGACCCAGAAAAAGAATCTGAAGCTAAAGGGGATGGAAAGGAAACTTCCGTTTTATTTGAAGATACAGATAGCAGTATTTATGAAGCGTCGCCATTCTATAAACGATATTTAAAGATATTAAATGCTACCTTAGAGGACCTATTGTTCTCTTATGAGTCTGTGAAAGACAATAATGAATTGTTTTGCAATGATTTTATGGTATTTTGTACCAAAAAATATATGTCCTTTTTACCATTATGGGCAAGGTTTTTTTTAAAAAAATGTAAATGTACACATAGGGTTTCCAATTCATTGGTTGAAAGTTACTTCGGGCTAATCAAACATAGGTTGGTTTCCCATAAAAGCTGGAAATTGGGGAGATTTTTAGACGAAATTAAAGAGATTAATTCATTAATGATTAAATCCTGTAGACTAACGGCTCTACCTAATAATAATAAACGCAATTACCCAAAAATATTCAAAAACAATCCGGATAGTCCAAATAACACTGAAGTATGGCGTAAAAAGCAAATTAGTAAAAGATGTCCTAAATATTCTGGTAAAGATTCATTTCAAAAATTTTTAAATTCAAACACTCAAACAGACATCGAATGGAAGGACAATAAAAAGAAATTATTTGGAAAAATGACAAAACTTGGATTCAATTTAAAAATTTTGAAATTTTCATTTCACGACAATTGGGATACGGATATCACTAACACTTGCTACAGCTCATTGTCAAATAGGGAGTTTTTGAGTTCGGAAGTTGTGTATGCTTCAATAAGTTTAAAACTGAATGGAAAAGCTTTATGTTTAGACCCTTACCAAATGCTCAAAATAGGGCATAACAAAAACTACAAAGCACGTAAGCAACCAGAGTTCGAACTTTGCCGTAACAAGAGCCTGTTAATTTTACCAAGCTGTGAAAATATTCACTGGAATATTTGCATCATAGATTTGTCTAATAAAACGAGATTAGCTTATGACCCATGAAAAAATGTTGCTCTGGAGTTAGATACATTTTATCAAAGGCCGTTTACAAAGCTTCAGTCAGCGCATTGTAGATATTTACCACAACAACGTGATGGTTTTAATTGTGGGGTATTAATTATATACGCAATTGGTTTTATATTTAATAATAATGTAATAGAAAATATTTACTCTGCAAACGAATCAATATGTAAAGAAGCTCTCCACGATTACAGGGAACATTTAAAAGATGTTTTAATTCAAAATACGGATTCAATGTCTGGTTATTGCTTAGTATGCTACGATCATTTTGAAAACAAACCATTCAGCTTCGAATGCATCTCCTGTCATCGGAAAGTGCATGATGCATGTATGATACACATTCAAGTTGTTAATCAACTTTGCATGTTTTGTTCCATATAATTTTTTTATATTTACGTTTTGATTTATATCATGAATACATTATGAAGTCTTATTTTTATTTGATAAAACCAACAAAAATTAAAAAAAAAAAAATCCAAAAAAAAACAAAAAGAAAAACCAAAGAAAACCCCTTCATGATTACGGCCTTGACGTGGCGAAGAGGCTTAACGATATTTAAAAAATTAATCCAGAATAAATGTTTCTAGTATCAAACAAACGTGATCACATAATCATCAAAAATAATAAAATCGAATATACGTGCTATGAACAGATGTACTTAATAAATTGCTAATGGTGGGTCGACACACTCAAATAGTTTCCACAGTATTTTTGGTTCATGGAAATTTGTGCAGAAAACTTGCTTTTCTGTACGTTCAATTCAATTGCTTCAATTCAATTTCTCTATTAAGTTAATGTCACTTGAGGAAGGGCAATAACGTTTAACTGATTTATTAGGATATTACCTGCTACATTTTAATTTGCTTTCGTATTTATAAAATTTTGCTCATGCCAAGTTTAAACCCGAAATTTGCGCAAATTATTTTGAGAGATTTTGTTAGACAAATGGGGTTAAACTGATGAAATTTGAAAAGATTTTTAGGTGAAGAGCTATTTAGGACAAGGAACTTGTTGTTTCTCCACAGATTGTAATAAAATTCAATAAAGAAATAAACGATGGAATTGATTTCCTTTGACATTTTGAATGAGTTTTTTAAAAATGTTTTAGAACCCTAAAAATAAAACTTGACATAGCTATGCCCATGTTCACTGATTTTTTTATTTAACCAATTATGGTTTGGAACGGTATGGCATAAAACAAAGTAAGCCCCGACTATCCACAAAAGTAAGAGAGGTATTTTTTGATACTGGGATAACAGTTTAACCAATTTTTGTTTAGAACGATATGGTACCAAATGGAAGGGGCTTACAACCTGACGATCCGTAAAAATAGGAGATGTATGTTTTGATATTGAGATAGCTTCTAGTTAGTGGAAGTATTTTTTTGATATTGGGGTAGCTTCTAGTTACTTTATTATGTAAGTGGCCAATTGGCAAAATCTCTAGGATTAGCTCCACAGAATTTTTTGTTTAACCAATTTTTGGTTAGAATGATATGGTACCAAATGAACTTGTGAGCCCCTGACGATCCGCAAAAATAAGGGAGGTATTTTTTGTTATGGAATAGCTTCTGTTTATGACACTTTATGTATTGCGACATGTAAAACTCCTTAAATATGCTCTTGAGATAATAATTTTCGTCTTACACAGGTAAGTTCACTAATACATCTACATTAAAAAATGTTTTGTAAATTCTTTATTAAAATTTTCTCGTTGCCCAACCGCAACGTGAAGTTTTTGCGAAATGTTCTGCTAAATATTTTAGTAAGAAAATAAGTAAGTACTTCCCGGACATTTTGTCTACAAAAAATGCCGAAAAATCAACTGATTACATATGTATGTAAATAAATACTATGTTACCAAAAAAAGTTCGCAAACAAATCTAATTATCAAAGATATCTTCAATGGTATTCAATGTTAAAGCGACTTTTGACGTATTTTTTGCACATATCGTCATATTATTTAATGACCGAAAAAGTACCAACATTTTGTATTTAGAATTTACATCTTTTACAAGAAATATTCTTATTGTACGCGTAAAACTGGCTTCGTTTTAAAAATTTCGTTTGTTTTTCGAAATATCATATTCAAACACAAGTGGACATATTTTGTAATTGTTTTGTGGGAATTCTCAATTGTACACATCCGAATGCCCGTTATCGATTATTGCTATTAGTTCGGTCTAGAAATATTAAAGTATTGAAATCCAGTCAAAAATGAGCAAAAATTTTGTTGGTCCAAAACCACTTTTCTCGTCGTTTTGAAAGTCCCTGAGTTCGAAAAAACTAAAAAAAAAAATAATGTTCGTCCGTCTGTCTGCATGTCTGAATGGTGCGATGATATGATGGCGTGATGGTTCAACGTTACTATATGGTACGATGGTATGATTGTTTGGTGGTTCAAAGCGGTATAGTGTCACGATGGTATGTTGGTGTACGTATGTTATGATGGTATGGCTGTACGTTGGGGGGAAGTTCGGTTATGGATTAATTTGAGGTCGAGTTTAGGGTTTAGTAAGATGTTAGATTGAGTTGAGTTCATAAACGCAAGTAGCTTTCCAATAGAGTTGAATTTGGGGTTGGGTTGGTCATTAAGTGTGGATTTGAACAGAGCTAGAGTTTGGTTAGCTTGCATTGGTGTTCAGTCAATTGTACGTTTGGGGAATTATTTAAGGGTTGATTTGGGGTTATGTTAAAGGTTGATTGGCGGTTAATTTGGTGTTTGCGTTTAGGATTATGTTGCGATTGAGTTTAAATTAGAGCTGAAGATTGATTTAAGAGGTTTAGTTCGGGATTGATTTGGGATTTGAATTAATTAGCAAGACCGAAGTTCTGATCACCTCATGAGGTTTCAGCCCTTTATATTTGTAGTTTATTATCCCGTTGAAGTTACTTAGGATTATTGTGTTTTCGTTTGTGCACCCAGAGAAAAAAATGGTAAAAAAACTAGTAAATTCTACAAAATAGATTGTTGATTGTGAAAATCGCTACTTTTACAGTAAAATTGTTGGTTCAATATAGATTATATTAGAATTTACCAAGAATTCCTTAAAATTACTATTTTATTGTCAAAAATTCTAAATATCTTGTAATTATTAAATGGTATTATCAATTATCAAAATTGTTGAATTAATAATAAGAAAAATAAATAACAAATACACTATTTCCAAGCAATAAATTTATACTTTTTGGCGATATAATTAAAAGGTTGTGGTCATTCAATTTATGTTTCAAATATCCTGCAATAAATTTCCATCTTAAATCATTACCGTAGTACTTGGCAGATAACCAAAATATTTTACATTTATTCAATTTACCCTTGGGTACCCATAGTATTTCCCGGGAAAATATTAGTATTCGTGAAATCACCGACTTCAAAGAACAGTATACTATGCTGTAGTTGTTCAAAGAATGTATTGTAATTCATTTATATTGCTTTTTGGTAAACAATAAAAACAATTTTGATTTACTTTTTCCATTCCAGCAATTCTTACTAATCTAAGGCTTAGAGGCCGAAATCGACCCACACCGCATCTCTACTGAGACCTTTTGAACCGTACTTATAACGTATTAGTGAAACGTTGTAGGTGGCCCAACAAACGCTTTTACAACAATCGTTTTCAACGTCTGTCGAAGCATGTTATAATTAATTTAATTTTTAGTCGGCGCAGCGAGAATCAAACTCAGGATCGCAGCGTGGTAAGCAAATATCTTAACCACTGCTTTATATTCGACGACTTGCAATTCATGCTGTTTTATAATTATTTTATTTTATTATTATAATTAATTATACATGTTTATTATTTGACTACTGTCTTCTGACTCTCTGTGATAAAAAAAAATAAAACTTTTGGCGGAGAACCTTACTCAAGGGTTACCTGTACTCATGCCACTATTGGGCCCATGGTGCTTACCGAGAACACGATGAACGCACACAGACGTATACAACTCAAAACCCAATCGTGACTTTTTTACTTGTCACCGCCGGGAATCGAACCCGGGACCCCCAAATGATAAGGGAAGTGTTTTACTCACTGTAACTGAGATAACTGCTCCTCGATATCTTCTTTTAAACGTTATCAACCATACAGATCCATAATATATGTACATACATATGTATTTGTCAAATAGTACTGTTACATATTGTCATAATTATTCATTCATGGTAATTCTATAATTGAACAATATACATTAACACAATATACAGGAGTACATACATATAACAATATTTAGGCATCAGATACAAAAATAATTTTATAATCCCATATCCATCGCTCTTGTAGAATTTAAGAAATAGTCAAGTTCCATTATTTCTAATTGGCCATTTTCCATACAGAATTCCATCTAAATATCAATTTAGAATTCCATTTCTGTCGCACATATTGAGTTTCATCAAAATCGGTTAAGAAGGTTATCCATCGCCCTTGTAGAATTTCATCAAATCGGTTAAGAAATAGTCAAGTTCCATTATTCCTAATTGGTCATATTCCAGAACTCCATCTAAATATCAATTTAGAATTCCATTTCTGTCGCACATGTTGAATTTCATCAAAATCGGTTTAGAAATAAAATGATGTTTGAGTGAAGTTCTGAATTAAAATCATTTATTCAAAAATAAATTAGCAACAGCTTATTTACCAAATATGAAGAAAATACTAAAACCTAAACACCATAATAAATTTTCTCTATCTGGAAACACAATTTACTGTGTTCCAAAACGGATTACGGCGAATAACTTAAAAACATTTTGATCTATCGAACCGATTTTGATCTTAAAATATGCCTTAAGTTCAAATACACATCTTTTGGACACTTGGACGAAATCGGTGGAAGGGTGTAGAATTAAATGCAAGTCAAAGAAATAAGTACATACTAGAATTTTAATTTTAATGTTTTGTATATATGTATTGATTTGTGGTCGACAATAATAAATTGTTGATAATACAATAAAATGATAAACTATACAACTAAATTGTGCAAAAAATCAACAAATGGTAAATTTTACAAGTTAATAATAAAATTCATATAATTTAATTGTCAAAATTAACAAGAAATATTAAATTTTACTAGTATTTGGTTTAAACGAAAAATAAATTGTAAATGTAATAATTATTTTCTAGAATTAGTCAATTGGCATTCAAAGAGAAAGGTTGTGGAAGTTGAGTTTGTTAAGCGATTAAAATTAATTATTTAAAATTAGATTGGTACAATTTGTTTGAAATTAAAGTGTAAGTTTGTGAGTTAACGCTTTCAAAAACAAACAGATTATGTAGAATACATAATAATAAGTTGGTGATGAACGAGTACCTATAGTGTATAATTATAAATATCCATTTAAACAATCTTAAAAAATGCTTTATTTAAAATAACGGCATATAAACAAACATCTTAGTACCCGTTAACATTTTATGTGCATTATTTTGGCATCAATTAATTTTTAGTTGAATTAAAAAGTGGTATGCAAGTTAATATTAAAACATTCTATTAAATAGTAATCGTTGGTTGGCAAGGATTATTTAAGTTTGCTACAAAAACTCCATTTTTTCGCGGAAGTTTCGTAAATAATAGTTGTAAAACATAAATATAAAATATATGTTTTAAAAGAATTCATATAAATTTGTCTGTATTGTGATTTGGTTATAAAGCTGGAACACATAATTATTAAAGGCCATATAGATGCAGTAAATTTTTTGTGCACATCGTTTTTCGGTAATAAAAATAATTAAACGGTAAGCATACAATTTTAACCGAGGTATACCATCTGTCGGTGTTTTATTTTGTTGTTGTAACTAAAAAAAAAGCTGAAAATTGCGAGATATGTGGATGGTGCTTGGATAAGAGATTTGGCCAATTTGTGTACATACTTTAATATCGTCAGTATCAGTAAAAGTAATTAGCCTATTAAATTAAACACACAATTAATAAAATATTTAAACCAAATTTATAATAAATAGGATCAGTTAAATTTTTATTTACATTAGGCACAAATGTGATCAATTTTACCCCAAGGATAAACTTTAGCATTGTTCCTTAATGTTAAAAAATTTACTGTTCGGTAACTTTTGAAAATTGTATTTTTTGGTAAGTATTTTTACTCTAAAACTAAATGTTGTATTTCTATCTATTTCTCTATGCTCCATGTCAATTTTTTTAGAAGCATTCACAGGGAATGTAATTTCAACAGCTGTACTCACCTCTATTTCTTTGGACATCAGTGACAATTATTTGAATGATATAGGTCAGGAATTTCAAACCCCCTTACAATCTGAAACAACTGAGATAGAAGCAGCAGAAGTTGAGGTTGAATCAATTGAAAATATTTTAAAATCCTGGATTATGTATGAGGCATTAGGTCAACTTTTTAAAGGTATTTACATATGTATATTCTATAATAATATAGGCTAAAATATTTAAAATTTTCGTATTTGCATTTCAGAACATCAAATGGATGTTGAATGTCTGGTTAACATAAAGGAAAGTGACGTGGATAATCTCTTACCAATTTTTGGAATAAGAATTAAATTTAAAACCCATTTGGTTCGATGGAGAATTGCCAATGTAAATTTTATAACATACATATAGATTAGTCCTTAGAGTAAGTTAATGCTAAACTATTTCAATTTCATAGGGTTATCCTGCAATTCCAGATTCTGAGATGCTGTCAAATGCCACGAATATCTCTGGGTCACGGTATAATGGTACACCAGCTTTACCATCATCATCGCTATCGCCATCACCACCAATACCGCCTGAAGAAAAATTAATCACGTTTGAAACGAAAAATTTATCAAATTTAGTTAGTTTTAGGATGCTTTAAGTTTATAGGGAAATTTATTTAACAATTTTTAATATTTTCAGAATCTTCGAGAAATATTGGAGGAAGATTATCTTGCTGCTGCCGCAATATCTCATCAACAGAAGGAAACGCGCATAAATGATACGCATCGCCGGGATGTTATAACAGCAATAGTTAACTATTTCATACAAAACAAAATTCGACTGATTGCGGATGACTTCAATATAATTACAAATAAAATTATTGAAATTTTTACTGAAGAGAACAAGGTAAGAATTACTATTTTTATTTCTTCCTTTTCCAAAATTCTTCCCGCAATTGCTTAATTATCTATAATTTATCATATTTGTAGGTTTCATATTTCATTGAGCGGACAGAATCGAGAGGTTCTTTGTACAATAAGTACATAAATACTGTACGAAAATTCCGAAGTCAAGAGCTTGCGATGCCCTACAATAAGAAGTACAAAACCCTTTCACCTTGCGAGACTAAAGGTAAAAAATAATAAATTGAAATACCTCGAAAGAAGAAATTTAGATTAAGTTATAACTATTGGCAGGAAGTTCATGAATTATTTTGTAGTATTTATTTTACATGAATTACCATATTTATTTACCATATTTCACCCTACGCACTCACAATTTGGGAATAGTAGATATTTTTTCCTTGTTAATAGTTTTATTAATTAGAACCATACTACCTATATATCCACTATTTTTTGGAATTGAATTACATTTTCATAAATAACACATTTTATACTCGTATGTTTATAGAAATACATTATAGCAACGACGATAAGTTCTGGCTGGCTTATAAACATGAGCCCTGGGTAGCTGTTGAAGAACATTGGAAAGCAACAATTAATCAACGACGTGCAGAAATACACAATTCTAAAGAAACAAATATTTCCACGATATTAAAGGAATGGCCGCGGTACAAAGATCGTGATGGCCATAGATTGGTACATTAAAACAAATTTTATAACGACTATGGGAAATAATTCAGTTCATTCTTTTTTTTATACAGATTGAAATTGATTTCGAAGCAATTTATAAAGACTGCGTTTCAAAACTATTCATGAATTTCGATTTGAAGTCATTCAAAATTTTGCAGCTGGACAAAACAATTAAAATAAAAAGGCTTCAGTCTTTCATTGAAAGTAATATGAAAGGTAACTATCATTTTGTTTTTAACATAGTTCGCAACTTTCAATTATAACTAAATAAAAATAAATTATTATTTTCAGATCTACAACATTTACAATTATTTAATATGTTGCACTACTTGCTACCGCCATTAACTAGACATAAGCTGAAAGTTGCTGATAAAGTTATTCATTGGAAGCCATCGATCCAAGATTCTATAAATGGCATGTTCCTGTTTGTGGAAAATGAAGCGAGCATAAACGAGAAGATATCTAACCTAAGGAAAGAACATTTAGCTAAAAAATTACCATTTCAACCTATCATAATTGTAGTCATGATACAGGAATTGCCAATTAAATTTTTTGTAAGATTGGATGATACAACATACATTCAACACACTATGCTGGGGGCTATTGATTTATGTTTTAAATGATTTCAAGTCTTTAATTTGGCCTATCCGCATCAATCGCAAAACGTGTGGTACTTTATCCAAACCTATTTTTATGGAATCAATACTCGTTATGACAAGCCAGTGTCTGCAGTGGCAAACTTAATTGCTCAGTTGTCTTTAAATTAAATTTACTTTGGAGGTAGAAAATACATAATTTTTTTTGCTGTAGGTAACCATTTTTTTTAAAAGTTACTTTTGTTATATTTTAATTATATTATATTTTTATTAATATTGTATACATTTATAATTTTAAATTAGCTTTATACCTAATTCCATGATTATACAAATATGTATCCGTGTTATAAATGCGGTGAACGATTAGTACGATTCGCTAGTACATAAAGCACAGGACATTCTGTATATATAGAATGTAAATTGTGGTATAGTCAGTCCAGTCGCCGCGGCCTGATGAGAGGATTGATTTTTTCATAATCATAAGCTCATCAGTTCGAAACTGGATTGAATTCTCTTACAATCTTCGGAACATATTAAAAATTAAAAAAAAATATATTTCTAGCTATGCTTATTAAATCAAAATATATAAAATCATTTGGAAATAATGCAAGCTTGTTTCCTTTAGTTGAGGTTTTTTAAAGAATGAAAAATCAAGGAATTAAATTAAAAACAGATATTGGTGATGTGGTGGTTCACTTCGTGTTAGGTCTGGTTATTGGCGATAATTTAGGTCTGAATTCATTATTGGGATTTTCCAAATCATTCAGCGCCAATTTCTACTGTCGCTTTTGTAAAATGTCAAAATGCAGTATGTGTGCCGCATTAAAGGAGGATACACAGCTTATGCGCAACAAAATTAATTATGATGAAGATTTCGTTATGCAGGACGTTTCAATGACAGGCATAAATGAGAATTGTCTCTTAAATAATTTAAACAACTTCCACGTGATGAACAATTTTTCAGTGGACATTATGAATGACGTATTTTTAGGGATCTGCAAATATGGTATTTGCCAAGTTATTCTTTTTTATATAACCAATACTGGCTTCTTCACCTTAGATTTACTTAACCATAGAAAACAAAATTTTGATTACGGAGCAATGGAAATTGGAAATATTTCTCCGTCTTTTAAAATAGACCATATAAAAAAAAATACACTTCATATGTCAGCTCGGGAGTGTTGGTGTTTTGTTTCATTTTTTCCTTTAATCATAGGAGATTTAATTCCAAAAAACGACGAAATTTGGAAATATGTAAATACACTTTCAAAATTAGTTGATGTTTTACTTAGCCCAATAATGAATGAAGAGTTAATCACTCATTTAAATGATTTAGTTTATAATATTTAGCCTTTTTGTTAATCTGTTCAAGAAAAATTTAAAACCGAAGCACCACTTCATGACTCATTATGCTACTGTGATACGTAATTCAGGCCCATTAAAATATTTGTGGTCGTTTAGATATGAAAGCAAACATCAACAATTAAAAGCCTACGCAAGAGCTATAACGTCGCGAGTAAATATATGCTATTCTGTTGCCATGAAATTTTCATTTCAATTTGCTGCTAAGCTTGTGATACAAAATGATGTTTTCGAAAAAATATCAGATGTTAAATTTTCAAAATTTACTCTGAGAGAAATAAATTGCTTCGATAAAATAAAAAATAATTTAATAAAATTTTTTGACATTGATAAACATTACAATGATATAGAATCTGTTTTGTTCAAAGGAACTAAATACACTAAAAATAATTATATATTCAAAGAAAGTAGTCTTGAAAATATATTTCAAATAGAAAATATGTTTAAAGTAAACACAAAAATTGTTTTAATATGTACAGTTTATGAAATTTTAGGATATGACGAACATTATAATTGTTATCATGTAGGAGATAAAATCTTAAACAGTTTTAACATAAATTTTATAGAAGATTTCAAATATCCTCCAATCAATTTGCATAAGCTAACAAATAGTTGCTCATATGCTAAACTTAGGTATTTCTAGTATTACTTTAATATTATTGTTAGTTTGCTAATTAAATAATATAATAATTTATACGTATCTAATATTTTTAATTAAGTTATTGAAAAACCTGAATTACGAAAATTTGAATACAAAATTTATACTAACTAAATAAGAAGAACTTAATTTGTTTAATAATAAAGATTTAAAAACAATTAAACTGAAATAACATTTTAATTGTTGACCTTACAATTTATTTGTTAGTTTTACTAAAAGTGCAATTTATTTGTCGAATTTACTATTATTACAATTTATTTGTAAATTTTACCATTTTGATCATTTATTTGTTGATTTTACTAAAAGTACAAATTTTTTGTAAATTCTACAATAGTTACAATTTATATATTGAATTTACAATAAATAAGTATTGTAGTTTTAATCATTATTATAATAAATTGGACAACTTTATTTTTGGCTGAAAATCAAAGACGGAAAGTGTTGAAATTACCTATTTTTTTGTTGATTCAATCAACATTTTCTCTCAGTGTGGGTTCAATTAACTCATTATCGTTGAATATTTGCACCTAGCATTTAGTTCCCTTATTAACTGGCTTCTGGGGCTTCTGGAAGGCTGATTCAGTTCTCTTTTATTGTGACATTTGCCTATTATGCCTTATATTTTATGTTGATTTAACAGAATCTCGTCATACTCTAGGTGAACCTGTTTGTTTTCCTTGACTGTTGACCTTAAACGACTGATCTCTTCTTTATGCAGCTGGTTAGAATTAATTATTCCTCTTTTGACTAGTTGTGCTGCAACTGAAGACGATTAAACATTACTTGTTGAAATACTTCATTTGTGCTTTCCTCTAAATGTAATTAGGTTTCATTGTGCTGCTTGAGAACCTCTTTTATTTTATGTGTAATGGCTGTATTGATCTTATATTTTCCGTTATTATTCTCTATTATTCTATTTATAGTTCTCAGTATTTCATACCAATCGGTTGCGTCTGGTGAACCAGCAATCCATTTAGCCAATCCGGTTGATTGATCGTTTGGCTCTCGAAGGTTGACCTTTGAGTTCTCCTAGAAGTTTTTCTATTTCGCTGATTTGGTAAGTGAGTTGAGATTCAAAGATGCTTTTTGGGACGCCTTCTTTTATTTCCAATTGTATTTTAACAAGGATGTCTTTGTTGTACACAATAAATAATGGATACACAAATTAATTAAATGTTTTAATCCAAATTTACAATTTATATATTTATTGAAATATATGTTTATAAAATACAATTTTAGCTGCTAAGATCGATGAGGGAAATTATTTTGAAGTTTCCACTGATTATATTCCCATTTCCCATACTAGTTTGGTGTTCCACTGGTATATGTTTAAAGACATTTTTACTGTCAAAAGACAGCAGTTAAAAAGAAATGGGTTTTTTAGCTATGTTTTTGCGTCTTCTCTATTCTTCTTCCAGAGCTTGTTATCACTGAGCCTTTATTGTCTAACGAGACAATTTATATGTTTCAGGTGCGTTTAGTCAAATGTTTTAGGTTCGTTGTTTTTAAATTCACCCTTTGCAATTTATTTTTCTGGCTAGTTTTAATTCGCACTTTTCAATCTTCATTTATTTTATCCTTGTAGTTTAATAATTTTTGATAGTTGAAACGCTGTGTCCTGTGTTCCCGCAAAAACTATGTCACTGGGTTTTTGCCAATAACTGAATGTACTGTACTAAGTTGTTATATAGGTAAATCGACTGCAATGCTGACTAACTACTTCAAAACGAAGTCTTTGTATTCATTTTGCAGGTATCTCGTTATTTCTATAACGGTTGAATGAATATTCTCCACTGGTCCATTAACTTCGCTTTTATGAGATGGTGCTTGATAAATTTGAATTCCGAGAGTTTTTATTTAGTTACTACCATCATCTACGGTGTTATAAAATAGTGTAGGATTTTGTTAAAGTGCCGATCTGTCTTTAATGTGAAAAAATTTTGCAAATTTTGAGAATTTATCTGCACAAGTGATACATTTTTTTTTGTTTTTTAAACTCAATTATATCAATATGGAGGGTTTCCGATGCATATAGTAAGTTGGAATTGGCGTTCCTTGGAGTTCAAGGTTGTTTGGATAACGGTCATATTGGTTTAAAATTACATGTCTTACAACTTTGTGTATATTTTTTGTATCAAAATTGCAATTTGTTCCTCCTGAATAATTCTAAACTTATTACTCGTTGTGTTATTCGTATTTTATAATGATAAGTGGGCTTGGTAAAGTTCCTGCAGTAATTGTATGCTTTTTTCGGAAATTTTTATGCGGTTTATCAATGTTTGGTGGAACTTCTCCTTCAAGTGTAGAATTGATTGTTCTCTGTTTATGTCTCTCTGTTTATGAGGTTCTTCATAACCGCGAACTCACTTTCCTTCTGAGATTATTAGTTAGTATCTAAATACATTTAATGGAACCTCACAATGTCGGATAAGCTGTGTACTACTGCTCTTCTGCACAGTGTATTTTCCCGTCACCTAAAGATGATTCCTTTGCGAATCTCACTCTGCGAGAGTACTGCTCCGATGCTATATGGTTTGAGGCAAATGTTGTTAGTTTGGATGGTTTTTCGAAGTCCGGAAATGTGAGTAAATCTGCTGTCGACTGTAAGTGTTTTAAATGTTGAAAATTTTTAATTCGTTGACGTTCAACTCTATTTTGGTTTTATTTGAGCGTTTTGACTTCTTGTTAGATTTGTTAGGAAGTTTGTAATTTTTGCAAAATCTTTGATGAAACGCCTTTAGTACGACATTAATCCGAGAAATCGTTTTTAATTCCTTGAGATTTTCTGTTGGTTTGAGTTTTTAAATTGCAAATACCTTTTTTGGATCTGCTTTTATTCTTGAACTTGTTTTAATGTAGCCCAAGAATTATGTTTCCTTTTATAAGTCTCGTTGAAGGTTAGCTTGTGATAACTTATTGAATATTTTTTTAGACCAAATGGAAACCTTCATTTCTTATTGTCCATTCTTTGAAAATGCTGTTTTTGGAATAGCCTTTCCTTCATCTTGATGTTGTGGAATCCTGACATTAATTCTAACGTGGTAAAATATTTGGAATAACCAAGACTTGCGATTGTGTTTGTAATGTCCGGTATTGGATAGGTGTCCGATATTGTTCCTATGAATACCTAACGGTATTGCTTGACACCTGAAGCTTCATTTCTTTTCTATACAACCCAAATTGGTGAATTGTAAGGGCTTTTTTGAAGGTCTTATATTGCCATCATTGAGAAGTCTTTTTATCTGTTCGCCAACTTCTGTCCTCATGTTGATTGCGTACGGGTACGTCTTTGGATAAATTGGCTCCTCAGTTGTCGTTTTAATTTCCGCTCGTACGTTTGTGTCGACAATTTGTTTACTTCCAGTTGGACCGAAAAATGGTAGAAATTTGTTGATTATTTTTCTTAGTTGAATTCTAAATTTTTCGTCTAAACGGTGATCCCTAATTTCAATATTGTTGACTTGGCATGATATTTTTGCTTTCCATGGAATTTTAGTGACTGTTGAGATAGTGATAATGTTTACTTTTCCATCAATTACTGCTTCTTCCTTTTTTAGAGTATCATCACCAATTATCCCGTTAAAGTTTGCTTAACCCTAGCAGAACAAACAAATCTATTTCATCCACTCCAATTATTTTTTGTTTCTATATAACGATCTATATAACACCCCCTACTGATTTTATAATAATTGGTTACTTTATCCATAGTGCGTCTTTGGCTAGTTCTCGTTTAATAAAATTTTAGTTCGCGGCTGTGTCGATGAGGAATTTTGCTGCACATATTCTGCTCTTCCAAATGGAATACTCTTTGTTGTTTATGTGAGGCTTACATCTGAGTTTAAATCCCTATCAATTTCATTGACTCGTCTACTTTCATTTGAATTGGTGGTCCATTCCCATGATATCTCAAGAACGGTTTGTCCGATTTGGATTTGTTTTTTTTGGCAATTCTCTTTCTTTGGTAAAGGCGGAGAATTGAAAAGCTGTTGGAACCTGTCTGTCAAGAAGGTCGGGTACCTGCGATACGAATTGACTAAAAGCTACCTGGTTATTTACGTATTTACCAATTTTTTATATATGCTGATTTGAATGTTGAGTTGGATACTGATTTTGGAGTTGATTTGAAGGTCAAGTTAGGGGTCAATCTGCGGGTTGAGTTGAAGTTGAGTTGGAGTTTCGTTAGGATATAATGAGCAGTTGACGAATTTTCTATATATGCTGATTTGGGAATTGAGTTGGGCATTGAGTTTGCGGTTGGGTTGAGGGTTGAGTTGATGTTGGATTGAGGTTTAGTGAGCAGTTGGGCAATCTATATATAAAAGTGAGTGTAGTATGCTTTTATGTATGTATGTGATTGTGATGGTGATGGTATGATGGTATGATGGTATGATGGTATGATGGTATGATGGTATGATGGTATGATGGTATGATGGTATGATGGTATGATGGTATGATGGTATGATGGTATGATGGTATGATGGTATGATGGTATGATGGTATGATGGTATGATGGTATGATGGTATGATGGTATGATGGTATGATGGTATGATGGTATGATGGTATGATGGTATGATGGTATGATGGTATGAGGTATGATGGTATGATTGTATGATGGTAAGATGTTATGATGGCATAATGCATTGACGTTATAATGTTATGTTGGTGTGATGGTATGATGTAATAATGGAATGGAGAACTGATGGAATGTGGGAGTGTTGGAATAATGTCGTAATGGTATGATTTTAAGATAGTGTAATGGTGTAATGGTTGAATTGTAAGATTGTATGATGCTATGATGGTTCGACAGTGTTACGGTACTGACATGACGGTATGATGGAATAATGTTATGATGGAATGATAGTTTGAATGGTAGTTTGATGTTAATTTGATGTTGAGTTGGGGATCGAGTTAGAGGTTCAGTTAGGATTGAGTTGAATTGATAGATAGAGTTTAGAGATTTAGTTTAGTGATTGAGTTTGGTGTGGAATTAAGGGTTGAATTGGGAGTTGAGCTGGGGTTGAGGTCAAGTTTAGTCAAGGCCCAGTTGTGGATTTATTTTGGGAGAGTTGGGAATTGAGTTGGATATTACCTTCAGTTGAGTTCACGTTCGCATGTATTTTTTCGGACCATGTTGATTTGAGAATTGAGTTGGGCATTAAATTAAGGATTGTGTTGAGGGTTAAGCTATCGAGTAGAGTGTTGAGTTGGGGTTGAGCGATGGGGTGCAGTTGGGGATTTATTTTGTGGATTGAGTCGGGGGTTGCGGTATAGATTAGATTGTTGAGTTTATGTACTGTTTAGGGTTGGGTTGAGTTGAGTTCGAGTTAGAGTTGAATGGGGTTTGAGTTGAAGTTGGGTTGGATTTGAGTGAGTGTTTCGGTTTTAGGCTGTAATTTGTGGTCGAGTTTAGGGTTTAGTGGGAGGTTAGATTGAGTTGATTTTAGTTGAGTTCATGCAGTTGGCCGTTAAGTGTGAAATTAAGTTGAGGAAAATAATTGAATTAAGTTTTAGTCAGTTTATGTTGGGTTTAAGTAAGAGCTTCAATTGGGGGGTTCATTTGGAGTTAAATTAAGGGTTAATTTGAAAATCGATTTGACGTTGATTTGGTGATTGAGTTGAGAATGACCCAGGCGGCAACAACCTTAGCCTAAACAAAACACGGCACTACATTCAAAACATTTTTTAGGTTGATGGAGAAACGTAGGTATGGCATAAAATAATCGGCAACGTACGTATAGTTGTTGATAGATTACGGGTCTTGATAACTCTAAAGTTAGGTTTGGAGACCTGTAATTGTTGTGCCAACGTGCATTTAGATGCTAGATTAGTTCCGCACATTTCATAAAAAATCAGCAAATTCTGTGCCAAAAAAATCCAAAATCTGCAATTGTGCTCCGATTGTGTAACGCAACAGCTCTGACGTCTCAGCTGTTGGTTAACAGAAATTTATCAACTTAGAGGCTTTGATTCGCGGCTATCACTGGCAGGCTAGAGCTCAGCGGTTAGGGTTGGTGTTGATACCAAAGCTTAAGTCGATCTAGATTTGCCGCGACTGTAACAAAACATTTTCTTCTTTGTCATGGAAATAAGATATTTAAAGAAAAATAAATTTAACTGAAACAGCGGACAGGCGATAAATACCCACCTCGATCATCCAATTACACTACACTGCCATGTCAATCTCCTCCATATGCACACAAAAATAATTATCTCATCCTGAAAGTCGATAGACTATTCATAAAACCACAACAGTTGCATTAACAAAATTTGAAATTTTAATTTCATGAGCAATATAACACTAACGCTAATCACAACAACTACAATGTTAAAAATACAGTTGATACTATTAACACAATTTTATAACTTAACTACGGGTTAGTATATGTTTAAATCTAAATAAATTTGATATTAATGAAACACTACAATTTCTAATTTTAACTACGCGAATTTATCGAATTTAATTAAATTAAAGGTAAAATACCTGCACATTAAAATTGTAGTTAATATTACGAAATGTAGCAAAAAAACATAATAACTAATAATAATTATAGAAAAAAAATAAATAAACAATTGAAAAATATAAACAAAATTTCTTAGCTTTAATTATTCGCCATCTTTACACCATCACTGGATTATCCATAATATCGTTGATTATTTACCAACTGAACGGTTTGTGTTACAGTATATCTGATTTGTGCATTACACCAATATTTAATAACCGGAGTTGACCGTTGTCGTTTTATAATTTATAGTTTGATTTTTCTTTTCTTTTAATATTTATTATATTGTTTTATTATATCTCACTGAGTCTATTAATAATTGAATTTTGATTTATTAAATGTTTGTAGTCTCGGTATCTACTCGTTTTATACACTCACGGTAACTCCCAATACATTATTTTTATTTTTACTATAGCGTTTCACATCACTACGGTTACACACACGGTAACTCAAACCACACCCAAACTTTTATGCCCCTTGTCTGAATATATAACTGACAACACTAACGGTACCTCACCACATGCCACGTTCACAATGGTTTTAGTTCTTTCAACTTTAAATATATCTTGATATACAGATATATATATATATATATATATATATATATATATATATATATATATATATATATATATATATATATATATATATATATATATATAGATGGCTTTATAATGTACTTATTCTCGGCGAGTTAAGATAAATAATTGCGCTATTTAGCTCGTATCGTAACATATAAATTGTAAGTAGTATTACACTGCACACTGGCCACATATAGGATTTTGTTATAATTACTTAACTATCAATATATAAGCCTTAATCATACACAACTTTAATTGATCTTGTCGCACTCATTAATTCACAATCTCATTTAAATTTTGCTGAGTTCAAAAATATAACTTCCACCGTTAAACTATTGGATATCCGCTATGGTTTACGATATTTCGACATAGGGATCCATTTACACGAAAAAAAAACTACGCAAAAATTGTAAGCCCTTTTGCTTTTTGTCAAAACAACAACTTTTATGCGTTTGAGTTATTTTATTATGACGCTATAGCCATTTCACAACAATTAAAAAAAAAATCGATCGACTCACTCACTACCACTTCAAAATTCATCTCATCTATCTCACATTCAGATTTTCACAGTCCCGATTCTGTGTAAAACCCATCTATATATAGAGTTAACCCCACCATTTGATGACCGGAAATTTACGAACAGTTGTACTACGAATAAAACTGGATTGGCACAAATACCGATACGCTAGACTATAGGGATATTATCATGATAGAGATATGAAAGATAAATCAATCCATAATTAAAAGGACTGATGTTATAATTTGATCAAACAAAACATGTGACGTGGCCACGTTACAATTGTGAGTCTTGATAACTATAAGCCAAACAAATCAAAATCTGCGGTGCCCTCCTTTCGAGGAAGGTAAACACGTTTAGCAAATTTTGCCTATTTACCCCTAATATTAGTTCGCAGCCTATTTAAAACAATATTGCTTACAGTTTTTTTCTCGGTGACACCAAATTATATTTTTACTACTCGCACATTATGAAAGAAAACGAAATAAAAAACGCATGATTAAAACTGTCACTAAAATTACGTTTACGCTTTGAATCATTTAATCCTTAGATTGAATTCATCAATAACTAACTCGTATGTTCACAAGATGAAGTGAAAACTGGGATAATTGTGTTTAGCCCACCCTAACTTTACGGTCACGAACCACCACTGCTTTTAATACAAACTATCGGTAACTATCGATGGTGCCGGCTACAAAAATGTCTCCACCACTAGTTGCCATTACACTTTTGGTAAGGACATTTTTGAGGTGGGAAAAGCTTTTATTTTCAGACAATATCCAACATTTTTCCTTTCATTTTTGCTCAATGTGCAATATCTTTATTGTTACTGTAACTTTTGGTGTAAACGTAAATCAACGAAAAAAATTAAGAAATTTGTAACAAGATTGCACAGTCTTCTTTCATCATCAATCCAGATTGGTCGATGTATTTGCATATTTATGCAATTTTAATAAGTCATAATTATGTCTAATAGTCATAGTAGTGATAGTGATAATGTTTTTAATGTTACTGAGTTAGTTTCGCGTATGCAACGATTTGGTATTATCGATTATGGATTTTTTATCGCAATGCTTATTCTATCGTCTGCTATTGGATTGTATTTTGGTGTACAAGATAAGCAGAAAAATCGTCAATCTAATCGTCGGCAGGAGTCAATCGAATTGGATTATTTCATTGGTGGACGAACAATGAGTGTATTCCCGATTGCTGTATCATTAGCGGCGACCTTATTTTCTGGTATAGCAATCCTTGGTCTACCAACCGAAATGTATGTGTATGGTACAGAATTTGTGTTTCATTTAATAACATTTGTGATTGGTGCGATTTGTGTACATTACCTTTTTATCCCAGTTTATCTGGATTTAAAGTTGAGCTCATCGTATGAGGTATTTATATGAAGTAAAGCAGGATCTAGTGATTGTTTAAATTTAATTTTTGGATTATTTACTAAGTATTTGGAGGCGAGATTTGATCGTAAAGTGCGATACATGGGCGCATTTAGTTTTATCCTGACAAACATGTTTTCTATACCGATCGTACTGTATGCAACGGCGTTAGCTTTTAATCAAGGTAATGAATTATACGTGACTTTAAAATATAACTTCTTGATTCATTATCGTTTGTTTATAAATAGTTTCAGGTATCAACATTCATATAATTACTTTGATCACATGTCTCGTCTGTATATTTTATACAACGCTTGGTGGAATGAAAGCCGTTGTTTGGACGGATGTGGCACAAACCATAATCATGAGTGTCATATTAATCCTTATTATGATCAAAGGCACAATAGAAATAGGGGGCCTTAACATAATTTGGAAGCGCAATTTTGAAAGTGATCGAATCAAATTTCCTTCATTAACGCTTGATCCAAAGATAAGGCATTCATTTTTCGCCATTCTAATTGGTGGTTCTATTCATTTCAGTACAGCGATTTCGATCAACCAGATATATATTCAACGATTTATATCTCTGCCGAGTATAAACGCAGCCCGAAAAGCACTTTGGCTATTTACGATAACCATTATCATTCTATTTTCATTATGTTTCTATATTGGGTTGCTAATCTATGCGACTTATCATGATTGTGATCCAGTGACAACCGGACTAGCAAAATCAAAAGATCAACTACTTCCTGTGTTCGTAATGGATATACTTAAAAATTTTCCTGGTGTAGCTGGATTGTTTGTGTCCGGAATTTTCAGTGCATCACTTAGTACTCTGTCGACGACTTTGAATTCCTTTTCGGCTGTTATTCTAGAAGATTTTGTAAAAACGTTAACAAACAAACAGCTTACCGGATTTATGAAAAATATCATAATGCGTGGTGTTGTACTCATCTCGGGACTTATTTGTGTTGGTCTTGTATTTATCGTGGAGTCTTTTGGTGCGGTTCTTCAACTAAAGCTAACCGTAACGAGTTGTACTTCGGGTCCACTATTTGGTATATTTTTAATTGGCCTACTCCTGCCGTGGATAAACAGCAACAGTGCTCTTTTCGGTGGTGTATTTAGTTTAATCGTAATGGCATGGATTACAATAAAAGGTCAAATGGCGATTCTCAGAAAAGAACTTGTGTTCGACCAGAAACCAACGTCGATACATGGCTGCACCTACAACTTTACGTCTGTAATGAGAGAAACAATAATTAGGGCGGATCCAGTCGAGCCACAAATTTATCACGTATCATATTTATGGTACGTTCTTATCGGGACATTGATGACCATAATTGTTGCTGGTTTTTCTTTGTTCGTATTCGGTAGGCAAAATCCGCATAATGTTAATCCAGTACTACTGGCGCCAATCATTCGGAAATATTTTAGAACCAAGGATCGTATGATGGTGAAAATTGACAAGTGTGGGACGAACGAGAACAGTTCTATGATGGGAACGACACATGAATAATCTCCGATGTGACGTGATTTGTTTAATAAATTTGAAGGAATGCATTAATCCTTTCAATTAAGAATTAAGCCTTCAAGTTTTTTATTTCGTCTTCCAAACGTTTAATCGAACTTCGTTAAACGCTTATCGTGTGCTAAAAGATACGAGAGTAATTAAAAGTGTTTTGAATGGGGCCGTTCATTGGTCTAACTTTTAATTAATTTAATTTACGATATAATTTCATTTTTCAATCTTAAAATTTACGAAACATAAAAATGATAAAAACCTTTTGCTAGTACTCTTTTTAGCTAGCTTCAAATTATCTTCGCTATTTGTTTGGTTTGCTTCACAATACATTACAATAGATGGCAGTAAAATAGGTGTTTTATTAATTTTAAATGTAGATACTTTTATTGTAAATTATTCATAAACAATCAATCATCAATTTATCAGATTATATATTTATGTATGCACAATGCACATATTGTAATTTTAGGTGCAATTAACCAAAGTAAACACATTTTTATATTTACTGCTCTGAGTGCCATCTTACATTACAATTTTTATTTTCTTTATTTATTTGGGTTTTGCTCCATCGTTTTGATACACTGTAAAATTTACTTTTTCATACTAAAACATTTTACTCATTATCACAGACACAATTTGAAAAGAAAAAGTGTGTACCTACATAAATTAAATTAAATTATGGCATTTTTAGCTAAAGTTTGAAAATATTTAATTTATATTAATTAGTAGCCTAAATATTAATCGTTAATTTATTGAAATAAGAAATGTTTACAAAGTTAAATTTAAATGAAGTTACTCGCGATACTACAATACACACATTTACAAATTTAGTGTAAAATTTAAAATTACACATAATAAAAAAAACAAAAAATTGAAATGTCAGTTCGGTTTTGTTGGTGTCGTGACTGGTGAGTTAAGTGTTGATTGCGTCGTTAAAATTGTTTAGCCAAATTTAATTGAATAATAAAATGGTAAGGAAGTAATCTTATACATTTGTGCAAAGTTCTAGTTTTTTAAACTTTAGTGGACAATAATAATTCAATTTTGATAGTCGTGTTCTGTTATTTTTTATGGTAGGTAGTCACGCTCTATTCTGTTCACTGTCCATAACAAAAACAAAATTGAAGTATATTGTGGTTCTATATTTTGGAAATTGTTAATTGAGTAATTTTTAAACAAATTTTAGAAATTAATAATTTTCTTGTTCTTTGAAGAGTTTAATAATTGTAATTTGAACCGACTTTAATGATTCGACTGTATTTTTCTCTTTGCAGGATGGTCTTGTCTGCCGACTAACACCATTGTTTTAACTTAATGTGTGCGAAAATATTTAGTTAAGTAATATATTGGTTTAAGCTCCCAATAGAATAAGTATGTAGCTTGGTTTACGATTATTGTGCTTGTGTTACCGGCATATTGATTCAAGTGAGTATTATACATATACTATATATTAAACATAATAATAAATAAATAATACTTCTAAATGTATCGGGGTAAAAAAAACGGTTGCTTTTTAGATAGTTGCAGATTATAAATAATTTATTTATTTATTTAAGTTGTGCTGGTCTGGTGCGTATTTGTACTTATGTTGAGCACCACGTTACAAAAATAAAATACATTTCTGACTCCAATTATTTTCTTTATTAATTTATTTTTATATATATTTAATATTATTTATTAATAGAATTTATTTAGTCAATATTATATTTAATACAAATTAATTTTTTAAGTTTATTTCAAATTATATAAAATAATGGCTGACAACATTTATATTTTAACAAAGAAAAATATGTGTCTTTTTCGTTGCTTAATTTTAGGTTGAATTCTGTTTTTTTTTGTTTTCTTTTTCTTCGCCGCACACTCACTCGAGAAAATTTCCGATCACATGTTGTCCGATTAACGCCGTGATGTGCAGCCAACATAAACACCCAAGAAATCCAGCAAACGGAATTATGAATGGTGGTGGTAGCCACACTACTCCCTTGCCAGTGAATGTCCATGAACGTATTATCGAAAACGCGTGGGCAGTCTGGTTGCTCTACCCGATCGTGTGGTAACCAAATCTGGTTCACTCTAAAAACTAACTGTGCGTTTGTCACACGATGAAGATGGTACTTAACCCGTGCTAGGATCTAACGCCGTAGATTGATTTGATAAGTTATGCGTCGGCAAGTTTTTGTTTGTCTCGTGATCATCTGAATCACATATTATAGTAAAAAAAGGTTTTAGTCGGTTTATAGAAATATTGCAAGCTTTATTTTGTATGAGTATGGTAAAATATTTCTCCGTACGGTTAATGACACTAAACAGCTAAGAATTGAGTTCTTTGTGAATAAAAACTGATGATTGATTTCCGTGACGTGTTGCAGGACTTGGTTTTATTTGTTCCATTGTACTTTTAAGTTGAACAACAAACTCCGACTGGTAATTATGCTTATTACAACTGCCAACTAATTGTCCTGGCAATCGTAAACCTTCGCCTTAAAGCATTTTTGCTGATGTTGCATTAAATTCCTCTCGCAATGCTGTGCGTAATCCCAACAAAACTGTTGGTAACGATATTGTCCAATCCAGATGATTATGACACATTATTGACGCCTTCAGGGAGCGATGCTAACGTTCGATAAAACCGTTTTCGTTGAAATCCCAACAATTTGGACAATTCCTGGAACAATTCCGATTCAAACTGCATTCCTCTATCAGTGACTATGGTCAAAGGTACGCCAAATCTTGCGATCAAACCATTATAAATTGCACTTGTAACTGTTTGTGCCCTGATATCCGCCACTGGAATGGCCTCTGGCCAGCGAGTATATCGATCTATTTCTGTGACGCAATATCTCATACCATTAGATGTTGGCATTGGACCAATTAAATCTATATGAATCTCTTCAAACCGTTTACTAACTAATGGAAATTGGCCAACTGGACTCTTGGTGTGACGTTGTATTTTCGACTTTTGACAATCCACGCAAGCTTTAGCCCATTCTCTAGCGTCTTGGTTGATTGATCTCCAAATATATTTACTAGCCAACATTTTAGTAGTAGTCCGAACTCCGGGGTGTGATAAACCGTGTACTATATCGAATATCGTTTTCCTGAATTCTTTTGGTATATACGGCCTAATAATCTTTGTAGAGACGTCACAAAAAATAGTTTTGTCTGAATTCAATATTGGAAACTTTTTAAATTCAAGCGATTTGTTTGTTTCGATTAGTTCCTGTACCTCGGTGTCTTGGCTCTGTAAATCGGCAATCCTCGTGTAATCAATTGATTCTGGTAAATCGATTTTGCAAATGCGCGATAGAGTGTCCGCTACAACGTTGTCTTTACCCGAGATATGTTGAATGTCGCTAGTGAACTGTCCGATATAGTCCAAATATCTAAATTGTCTAGGTGAAGCCTTACTTGGATTTTGCTGAAGTGTATAAATTATTGGCTTATGATCCGTGTATAATGTAAAAGTGCGACCCTTCAGCATAAAACGAAAATGTTTAATAGCGCCGTTGGCCGCTAATAGCTCACGATCATAAGCGCTATAACGTTTCTGCGTATCCGAAAGTTTGATCGAGTAAAAACTTATAGGCTGCCAAATACCCTCTACTCTTTGCTGAACTACTGCACCAATTGCAAAATCTGATGCATCCACCATCACCGCTCGATGCGCCTTAGTGTCTGGATGTGCAAGGATTGTTGCGTCGATCAACTGCTGTTTGCATGTTTCGAAAGCCCTACTTGTATTATCGGTCCAATTTATTTTACGTTTATCATTTTTTTTACTTCCCTTTAAGAATTCGTTTAATAATGCTAGATTTTCGGCTGCGTTTGGAACAAATCGTCAATAAAAATTTGTCATTCCCAGAAAGCGTCGTAATTCTTTTATTGTTTCTGTTTGTTGAAAATCGGATATTGCTGGAACGCGTTCTAACATAGGTTTAATACTTGATTTATTAATGGTGTGACCATCCACATTTATTTACGTTAATAATTAATCCGTGATCTTGTAATCTTACTACATATCTCGTGAAGCGATCAAAAAATCGTCAATATATGTATAGTAATAAGTAACATCCTTAAAAATAGAATGGACAAATCGTTGGAACGATTGCGCAGCGTTCCTTAAACCAAATCCCATTCGAGTGAACTCGAACAACCCGAAATGCGTTATGATAGCCGTCTTCGGTATGTCCGACGGTTCCACTGGTATCTGGTGATACGCCCGTACCAGGTCCAATGTAGAAAATATAATACAGCCCCGCAGTTGAGTGGCAAAATCCTGGAGATGTGGTATGAGGTACCGGTCAGGTTGAATAACAGCATTGAGTGACCGGTAGTCACCACAGGTTCTACAGTCTCCATTTTTCTTTCTAACTAAATATAGTGGGATGGCCCAAGGAGTATCCGATGGTCTATAAATTCCTGCCCGACGCATGTAGTTGAATTCTATCTTTGCAGTAGCTAATTTATCTGGAGCGAGTCTACGAACTTTTGCTGCTACTGGTGGAACTTTGGTTTGGATAAAATGAGTAGCTTAGGCATTAATGGTAGTCAATGATGAACACAGTATATTAATTGTCCTTCCATTCATATGAACAGTCGTAAATGGAACAATTATGCGATTCCGTTTGATATCAACTATTAAACCAAATTGCTTCATAAAGTCGGCTCCGATTATTGGCTTGGAAACATCTGCTATTATGAACGTCCAACTAAAATCTCTTGTAAGGCCTAAATCAAGTTTTAAAATCCGAGTACCATATGTATTAACTTGCGATGAATTTGCAGCGAAAAGAGTGAAATCATTTTTACCCTTTTGTTTTTCATCGAACGATGGTGGAATTACAGATACCTCGGCTCCCGTGTCAATTAAATAACTGCGTTTGCTAGAGACATCGTATATGATAAGACGACAATTAGCACGATTATCCCCCTCGCATGTCGTCATTTGCGGTGAGGAAGTTAGTTTTCCGACGTTTGTACGTAAGCACAAGGCTTAACGCATTTGGCTGCTTTATCATTGAATTTGAAATAATACCAGCATAAAGTGTGTCCTTTCGTTCCCGCTGATCGAGATCTAGAGCGTCGTCGTGAACCATTTGCCTCGTTATTTCTATATTGTGTCTTTAAGCCTTTAATTTCCAGTATAAGTTCTTGAATTTTAATCTCAAAATCAGACTGAGAAGCTCTTGAATTATTTGTAACCGACACTAGAGGGCAGCAGATAGAGGAAATACTGTATTCATTATTATTGTTAGTTTCAACTTTTATGGTTTGAACTTGCCTACTTTCTTCTTCTATACTAGGTTCTTTATAGTGTTTGAGATTCTTTTTCACTATTATTGTTGATCCTTCCCTGGGTTTTTCTCCTGGGTGAACAGCATGGTAACATTCATAATCACGTATTTTAATAAATGATGTTTTTGTCAAATGGCTCTCCGATATAAGGCATATATCTATTTTTTCTAAATTTAGAAAAATTTCTAGCTCTGAAACATGTTGCGCTAGTCCGTTTGCGTTCCAGGTGACAATTATTGCTGTTGCCTCGTTCAAGGTTTGATGCATATCTAGACGCTTATATAAAGCTTCTAGACCACGTTCTTGCTTTGCTAGCCGTATATTTATGGCTTCTATGCTTCGACAAATCCTTTCAAGGGGGTTATCATTCATAGCATTAGATGATTGCTGTACAATTTGTGAATAACTTTTCCGCTCTGTACCTATACCTGGTGGTTTTGGCTCCGCTTGGGTTTTAGTTGGTTTCTCTTCTCTGGTAACCCTAGGGTTTTGAGGAAACTGATGCATTTTGCTTCTTAATCTTTGAAGTTCTTTGGCTACTTCACAGCCTCTATAATTTGCAGGATGATGCCCTTTACAGTTTATACATTTTGCATGGGTGTTTCTACTTTCTGTACACTCTATCGCGTTGTGTTTTCTAGCACATTTTATGCATCTTGGCTCCCGTCTGCAATATTTTTGAGTGTGATTGAAACCTTGGCATTTTTTGCATTGAGGTATTAGCCTCGTGTTTTTCTTTAGCGGTTCTATTTTAACCCTCATATTGAGAATTGCTTTGATGTTGAAGATGTTTTCAACTTTCTCCTTTTTGTTAAACGTAAGCATGAAGAGTGGAAGCCCCCATTTTTTATTTTTTTACTTGATTATTCTCACCTCTCTCTCGTTTTAGAATGTTTACTGCATCTTCTATTTGCAGATCTTTTGCCTTTAGGTCCTCAATTATGTCCTCCTTCTTACACGTTGGATGAAGGCCTCTGGCCATAACCTTAATTGCGCGTTCGTTTTTATCTTTGTATGTGAAACATTCTTTACCTTCCGCATTGAGCTTTGTTGCTAGAGCTCTATATATATCCGAATCTGGTGTATTGATTTTCCACACGTTATTGTTTAGTGACACTACTCTATATTCCTTAGCTGTCACTGATTTCATTATAGATTGTATACTAGCCAATACTGTTATGCCGATTACATTAATTGGCGGAGGAGCCTTTTCTTTCCGTACAATCTTTTGTTGCCGATTTTGTTGCTGTTGCTGGTGAGCTCGTTTGGTATTAGTATCACCAGTTACTAATACATTAGCTTGCGAATGATCTCCAACTTCAGGCGAGAATTCTGCTTTTCGTTTTTTTGGTAGATCTTTCCTTCCTTTTCAGTACCCAATCTGTTTCTCTCATGAGATCCTCTTCATCAGTATGGAACTCATTGTTATAACTGGTGTGAGTACTTGTTTCATTATAACAAGTTAGCGGGTTTTCAGAAATCTCCATTGGTTTGGGCTTCTTTAATTCTTCATTTTCTTTTTTTAGTTTTTAAATTTCGCTTCTTAGTTGGGTTAAAAGTACATCTACTTCACTGAGTTTTCGACAGAGTTCAGCGTTTTCGTCTTTCTGCTGATTTGCAGAGTTAGTATGATTGTTTGGTGATCTTAACAACATTGAACTTTTTTCGAATGGGTTTAGCAATAATTGGCTCACCCCAGAATCCATTGAGCCAGCCTCGTAAGAGGGTGGATTAGCCAACTGGGTAGTTGGTTTACCACCTGGGGTATTGTTTCCTTTTTGCGTTGTATTCATTGCTTTAAAACTGGTTATGTATCAACTACCAACCTAACCAGTACAAGTTGGTAGTGGGTCATTGAAGAGAACATCATTTGCTATGTTCTCGGTAGTCGGTTATTAGCAGGAAGTACCACGAGCAGGTGAGGTTGGCATTTGGGCTAGTATATTAAGACCATCTAAACCGGCGCCCCTTACCCCCAGAATTGCATATATGATAAATGTAACATTTATGGTTTCATGGTTAACCTTTCTCTTGCGTGGTATGATTAACCCTGTTCATACTGAACACTGGTATTACCAAATCAACTTTTCCTGATGCGTCGAAAATTGCGACAATTACGCCCATGCCAAAAATTCCGAACCCATCTACAGTAACTGGTTTTCGTCCTTTCAGTATACTACCAATATTATCTCAGGTTTTTGAACGAATCAGATCAGTGGCTTTTTGTTACTAAACATAACTTAATGAATGAACTTCAATCTGGGTTTCGTGCCAACCACAGTACTACCACTGCATTGTTGAATGTTACTGATGATATTAAAATCAAGTCTTAAGCTGCTCGATGAACCTTTCTCCGTCTTCATGAAGTACCGTAACATCGAACAAGCATTTTAAAGGCTTGAGAATGAAGTCATATGTTTGTAGGCGGCTTATATCATTGGATCAGCTGTTATTACTGTTCATCGTCTTGTCTTTGGCTAAAATGATAATGTCTTCGATTCATTGGAATGCATCTCCGATCAATTGTTAAAAGTGTCGAATCTGTTTTAACGACCTTTTGTGAACTTTTGACTTGAAACAGGCCGCAGTGAGTGTTGTTTGGCGTCAAACTCTTGGAAGGTTATCGTCCATTTCTACCTGCGCAGAAAAGAACCAAACTTCCCGACGACAAGGGTACGGTGTCTAAATGAGCTTAGACTTCTTGCCTTCTTGCGTTGGAAGCGGTTACTTATTTGACTCGAGCCCGTTAAGCTCCACAGGACTCTCCAGTCTGTATACTGATTGACTTAATGATACCCTTGCACTAAATCCTATTGAGTTTTTATGGTGAGATTTTGTTTCCGGCTTCAACGTCAGCTTTGCCTCTGCGGGAAGAGCTGCAGGAATTTAGTTATTACCTCTTGTTTGAGTCTGTCCTAATCAATTGGCTGCCAACCAATTGGCTTGTTCTAACCTGTTGGCTTTTGACTCAATTTTGAAGGGTGACGAACACGAAGATATACTGGGCCCATATTTAACAGATTAGAGTGAAGTTTATGCCAAAATATCAAAATATACACTATGTCGTAAAAGTGGAATTGATGGAATTGAAAATGAAAACTTTTCAATTACTTCAAAGAAAATCTATATCGATATAAGTTACTACGGCTCGTATCGATATGATCGAAATGGTTTCTAATCTCTTCAGAACTCTTACAGTATTTTTACTATTATTCAAAGAATTGGCCGAAATTGTGGAAATCTCAGAGATTTCCGATCATGTGCTTGAGTAGGATGGCGTTTCTAATCAAAATCTTTCTATGCAAAGTTACTTCGATTCGAACTGCAATATGTCAAAAATGAGAGCGTTCCAATTACACTCAAAGAATTTTCCAATTTCTAGAAATCTCAGGAATTTCGTATAGCTTCAGTGGTCTGGTTTTTCTAATTTAAATGTGTATTCAAAACCACTCCGACCTTGGAGACCATTCGATTTTAAATTCCACTCAAAATTTTTTCAAATAATTTTTTTTTTTTGTTTTAATTTTTTTTAGGATTTTGTTTGAATCGAAATTGAAAATATTTCATTTTCTAGTCCATTAGAAAAAATTTGTTGAGTGAAATTTGGAATATTTTGGACACAGTGTATATTTCATTATTTTGACATAAATTTAACTCCAGTCTTCAAAATTGAGTCAAAGGCTACCAGGATTTGGCTAGGATCGCCGGATTTGTATAAAGCAGTTCCATTGATGTTGAAGTCTTAACCATTGATATGTTACAGTTTAACTTTTGTTCCGTCAACATTTGTAATGATAAAGTTGGTACATATGTATGTGTATCGGTGTTACTTGAACTCAATTTTCACTCAATATCGCGTTATCCGGGCTGCATAGTTCTTCTGTCATCTTCGCCGCTTTCTCTTCTTATTTTGACGACCTTATTGCGAAGCGTGAAGCATAACTCCTTCTGTCCCCAAAACATTGCTCGAGTTCCTTGATTGCGGTCTCTGCTATAAAATCAAACTTTTGCTTGAGTTTAAAAGAGTCTCTGTATGCCCCAAGATTGTGAATGTATCCCAGAAGCCGACTAAGCCGCAATAAATTAGCAAAATTTTCTTATTCATTCTTAATTCGACCAATTCGAAATTACATAAAAGAAGATCATCAGATTAATCTTATTATTTTGTTAAAGTTAGCTACTCACAAATAAACTTGACCTAGTGATACACTGAATGCTTATTGTCGATTGCAAATATATTGACCCAATTATGTATTGTTATCAATTACAAACAAATAAATTATTGGTACGAGTACACTACGCGTTTATCTCATTTTCCACCAATTATATAAGACACCAAAAAAAAATTATTGACATTCTCACGGCATTTTCTTATCTCTTTATTTCCCCTGTTACAATTCATCATCGCTTCTTATCTGACTCGTAAGACAATACAATTTATTATTATTTTTTTTTGTATGTAAAATTCAGTTGAAATTAACCATCCAAACCATCAACATGGAAACGGTTCAAAATACTACACGTCTTCATGTCTCGGATATAATATCTGGGATGCGAGGATTTCAAACGATCGATTTTATTATTTTTATATTAATGTTATCCCTCTCGGCTGCAATTGGAATTTATTTTGGTTTCAAGGATAGGCAAAAAAATCGGAATACGATAAGGCGGCGTGATTCGGCCGAACTGGATTATTTAGTTGGTGGCCGTAAATTAAAAATATTTCCTGTTGCCATGTCGCTAACAGGAAGTTGGATATCTGGAATTTCACTACTCGGAATGTCATCTGAGGTTTATGTTTATGGGACCCAATTTACGTTTTTGGCAATTGCCATACTCATTGGTACGTTAACTGTGCATTATGTGTTTATACCAGTGTTTCATGATTTAAAAGTTACGTCATCGTTTGAGTATTTAGAAGCTCGTTATGATAAGAGATTACGAATGTTGGCAGCTGTAATCTTTGTAATCACCATAGTAAGAGATAAGGTATAATTTATTTGTTTGATTTATGTTAACTGTTTGTTTCTAAATTTTATAGATGGCTTGGCTACCGATTGTTTTTTATGTAACGGCCTTGGCCTTCAATCAAGTGACTGGAATTAATATTCATGTTATCTCACCGATTACGTGCTTTATATGTATCTTCTATACGTGTTTGGGTGGAATTAAAGCGGTTGTCTGGACGGATGTGATACAAACGGTTGTTATGTTTGGCACAATGGTTTTAATCGTGATTAAGGGGACAATGCTGCTAGGATTTACCGCAATTTGGGATCGTAATTGGGAAAGTGGACGTATCGAAATACCTGATTTAACGATCGATCCTACTGTAAGGCACTCCATGGTGGCTATGATAATTGGAGGACTATTTTACTGGACACAAACCATTTCGTACAACCAATTTTTTATGCAACGGTACGTTTCATTACCGACAGTACGGGCTGCTCGAATCGCTCTGTGGATTTTTGTTGTATCCGTTATATTATTTCTCAGCACGTGTTTCTATTGTGGCCTATTAGCGTATGCTTTATATTATGATTGTGATCCAATAACCACTAAATTAGCGAGATCGAAAGATCAAATTTTACCGGTACTCGTTTCCGATTTATTTCAAAAGATGCCTGGACTAACGGGTTTGTTTGTGTCGGGGATTTTTAGTGCGGCTCTAAGTACATTATCGACTGCGTTAAATGGGCTCTCAGCAATTGTGTTAGAAGATTTTGTGAAACAAATTATGACTAAACGGCCATCAACTCGCCTGACTAATTTTATAATGCGAGGAGTTGTAGTCCTATGTGGATCGATTTGTGTCGCGTTAGTATTTGTGGTGGAGAAACTTGGAAATATTTTACAGCTATCCATCACGATCATGGGTTGTGCAAGTGGACCAATGTTTGCTATTTACATTATGGGATTAACTATGCCTCGGATTAATACGAAATCGGCGATGACCGGCGGTGCATTTTCACTAATGGTAATGATTTGGATTACGATCCAATCGCAACTGGATCAAGTAGCCGGGCTTAATAAGGGCCAACCAAAACAAATTTCGGCTAATAACTGCCCTTACGATTTTGATGTTCTTCCAACTATAGGTTCACTGAATGTAACCGTAGATGAATCATCTAGTATCATACCACCGATTCATCGAATTTCGTATATGTTCTACACTCTCCTAGGTGTATCAATCACAATGGCGATTGCAACAATTACTTCGTTTATTGTTCCAGAGGATGAAACGGAAGTGCGACCTGAACTTTTAGCACCGTTTATGCGTGGCTCATACGAATCAAAGAAGTTTACCGACTACGATTTAGTAAACAAAAAAGTCGAGATTGTTCATCATTTCAATCAGTTGACGACAGAAGAATTTGGAATCATACCCAATCTTCCCACTATTGATAATAACCACCCTTATGATAAAAATAAAAATTCCGGATGAAATTTGCCGTGTGTTTTTATATCACTTCGTCCTTTGAAACCTCTTTGAATAAATACAGCACAGCCGCGCAGATGAAAAATTTTCTTTTGTTCAAACTGTGATCATCGGTGGAATATTGCTACATACCCTAAATGTATCATCCAACCAAACATGATCTCACGGTCTCTGGCGTCGTTTGTTGGGAAATTTTGATTGTTGATGCCTCCTGATTATATGTACCCTTGTTGCGGACCTCCTCGGATGAGACTATTGGTTCAGGGCGGTTCGTTTAGGCGTTGGCGGTTGGCCTCCTATCCACAATATTTTTTGTGAAGTTTTCCACTCACGATTACAGTATTAGCAAAATTTATTGTTGGCATTTATCAAAATTGTAAAACCGTCGAATACAACTGTGAGAGGTAAATTTGAACAGTTCGATGATAAAACAAAGAGTAAAAATCAAACCGGTAGTAGTTTCAAATCAGATTGCTGTTAGAGGGAGGGAATTAGTTCGCAAACTTACCTTATAATAATTTTGAAGGGTTTGTGCCAGACCGTCTTATCTGTGCATCTTTAAAATATTTCCTGATGTCGCAAGAAAAAAACACAACTTATCAAAGGCTATACTCGCTAATCGTCTGCATTTCATAAGACACTTTATTATATTTAGTTGCCTTCTTGCTGTCAATATATTTTCTAAGCATAGGGGCCACAACCACCGGGCTCATTTTACGAATATCATTACCACCGACAACTAATAATACTAGACATGAATTAATGGTTGTTACAATCACACCGGTCGCCGTCAGTCATAAATATGAAATGTGATAAACAGATCTATTTACCAATTTTGACACCTCATGCTACGGAACAGTGTAGTCCAGGACATTCAGCCACTGAAACAGGTTTTGCTACATGAAACACTTCGCTGATAAGCCGCCAATAAACACCGACTTTCCAATCACTCACAACAAAATCTCTTATAATGAGATTTGTTTGAAATCCGGTCAACGGCTGTTTAGAGTACTGTTTAATAAAATCCTTGAGCACGATGGCGGACAAACTGTTCAGCTCAGTCAATAAGGAGCTATGAACAGCACTAAATATTCCCGAAATAAAGAGGCCATCGAAACTCGGAATTTGATAAAAGAAATCTAACACAAAAACTGGTAATAATCGGTCTATTTCCTTGGCCCGCCCGGTCGTTAATGGATCACAATCATAGTATTTGGTATAAATCAAAGGTTCGTTGAAGCAGCATAACACCATCATACCAGAAATCAAAGCACTGAAAGTCCAAAGCGCTTTGGGAGCTGTTTTTATGTTGTGTAGCGCTAAATAACGCTGTAGCATTGATTGACTTACACAGTTCGCTTGGGCCCAAAATAAACTACCGCCCAGTATACAATCGAGAACATAGAGTGGCGAATAGTTAGATGGCGCAATTATTCGTCCCGATTCCATATTTCGGTGATATGTTGTTGAAAATCAAATGTTTTGTTAGGCCTATTTTGGTAGTTATCTGGAGTTCTGGTTATATAATCTTTAGTGATCGTATTGAGCGGATTCAAAACAAGTTCTTAATATTTGCCCTCCGAAGACTTCCAAGGTCAACTTCAGGATTTAGTTTACCTTCTTATGCCGGTCATTGTACACTTTTGATCATTTGTAGTCTTGAATTCAGAAGAGAGATGATTCATGCAGTATTTGCTCGGTTTGTAATTTGTGCTAAGATTGATTGTCCGGTATTGCTTGACTTATATTCATTTTACGTTCCAAAGAGAATTCCTCGTCCACGACAGTTAAGACTGAGTATTGCTTTTCATCGTACGAATTATGGAATTGATGAACCTGTCGCGCGGATGAAAATTTATTCTGTGCCATGTATGTATATTTCGGGTGATAAGGAACAATATACCCGAGATCCAGCTAGAGTAAAAATGGTTTAGTTCACAATTTTTAATGTAAATGATTTTAATACCAAACACAACAGCTGACCAGCGTTACCACAAAAATTGTGAAATCAACCCATACAAAATAATTGACGCAAATGCACTTTAACAACTGCAAAATTCTATGTCGACCCTATTTGAAGTGGGATTAACCAATTACTGACTCAACGATTGCAGCAAAACTTGTGATTTATTTGTATCTGAAACTGAATGTTGCACGATGTGGCACGTGCAACAAACATCAGAAGCAATAAACTTGAATAACACTATTAAGCTTAAATTTTTTATTTATTTTATTTATCACTAACATTAATATTATTGTTAAGTTCAATGTCATAAAAATGGTGTAGAAATCCCAGCTTTTGGTTATCAGGCACCTTATACTCGTAAACGGTTTTACGTATGAACGGTGCCAATAAATCAGGGCGCACCTCATTCGCGTCATGCTAGACGAAAAATGATGCAACCGTTGAAATGGCTATTGTAACGGCCATACCGAGTAGAATCTAGATAGATATGAAATGTGGTGAGATATCGGATCTCCCGAAATTGTAGTACTTGCATTCGTGATACGATCAATAATTGCGTCAAATTCGTAGGAACAATTATTGGCTGCGACCGGTTTTGGAACAAACGTTATTTTGCCAGAAACTAACATATAAATCATGAATACAAGGCCACATCCACTTCCAATGAATCACGATTTTGTATTAATTCGTCGCATTAGCAGGCCCATAATATAAATTGCAAACATTTGGTCTCCTGTATTATATGGCCCGTCGTACACACAGAAGGTCGTGTAGAACTGCAGTGGCAAGTGCATTTAAAGCAGTCGATAATGTGCTGAGGGCTGCACTAAATATCCCTGCTACAAATAGACACAGACCAGGGGAATTCCAGCAGATTTTTAAACAAGTCCACCACTAGTACATATAAAATTTGGTCTTTAGATTTTGCTAATACAATCATGGTATTTAGCGTACGCCAACATTCCATATATGTAACACATTCCGAGTAGAGACGCCACTGTAAATGCAAATATCCAAAAGAGCTTTTCGGACCGCATTCACCGTTGCCAATTGAACGTATCTTTGCACAAACATTTGGTTTGACGAAATGCTGTATGTAAAAAAGAACAAAACGCCTATTAATACCGAGGGCATTGAGTGCCTTATAGTTGGGTCTATGCTCATTTCTGGTATCTCATGACTGTCAGTAGGCTTCCGAACATAAAAATTGTTTGGATTACATCAGTCCAGCCTTGATAGAAATACAAATCGAACAAGTGGTTAATGTGATGAGATGAATACTAATTCGGGTCATTTGATTAAAGGCAAATGCACTGTGACGACAAATATTACGACCGATAATAAACGCAATTTCTTATCAAATCGCACTTCTAGGTACTGTAAAAAAAAAAATAAACAAGATAACATTTGTTGAAATATTTAACGTATACAAATCAGTCCAGCACACTATACATCTACCTCAAACGTTGATACAATCTTGAGATCGTGAAATACTTGAATAAATATGTAATACACAACACTCGATCCCACTATGATGGTAACCATTTAAAATTCAAATTGTGTTCCAACATACGTACACTTCTGATGACAAGCCCATAATTGCAAAGCCCGAAACCCGACTAGCGGCTATCGACATAGCTACCGGGAAAATTAGTAGTTTACGTCCTCCAACCACGTATTCCTGTTCGGCTGAATTGCGCCGCCCACTTGTTGTATTTCGATTTTCCTGCTTTTCTTTAAATCCAAAATATCTCCCAATTATGGCGAACATAGCCAACATTGCGATTAAAACGAAATAATCGACCAATTGAAAATTTTGCATTTGCGATACAAGTTCGTTGACATGAGCATGCCCGATAATTTTAGCATCGTTCAACTCCATCTTATGTGATGAACTATGAACATGAACGTTAAAAATATTTTCAGACAGATAAGAGGTGTGATTTATTAAAATCGTTTATCCTTACTTTAATATATGGATACTTATCGTATATGACATAATTTGTGCCACAAACCAGGTTAATGTGGTCGTGTGAATACTTTCGAAAAATACAGCTTAATCTTGATGTGAGCAGTTAAAACCTCAATTTTATTGTGTGTGGGAGTTACTTTTGTCTTCCAGTAAAAAATATTTTAGCTTAAATTGTTTTTTGGCAGCGAATTTTATCAATTCCACCAATTCTGTTACGGCTGTGTATTATTCCCAATATGATATCAAACGATAGCTTAACGATATGAGAACGATTTAAATAACAAAACAAAGTTATAATTTCCTTCGGTCATTGACCTTAAATTTTAATAATTATAAATCTCGTTGACTTCAGCTCTGCACAATGGAATTTTTAATTGTACATAGATACCTAGGTGTTGCGCAAACTGTATAAGCTATATATATACTTTAAGCTATGTATTGTACCACACAAACTGTATTAGCTATGTATAATGTATATACTTTGAGCTATGTATTGTAAGCAAATACATTTGATATTCAAAATACCTGTATATTGCTTAATATACAAATTAGGTAGCGGGGCATATTTAATGTACTTGTACATAATTATTTATTGGATTTGTATGTATACATAGGTAGAATTTTTTTTTTTGTAAATTTCTTAACTAATATACCAATTTGAATTGAGAGGCCGAAGTAGAAGCATTTAAATTGTGTCCTAAATTTTGCTTGGTTTACATATTTGTACCACACCACATAGAGTCATTTTGGGAATATACCAAATAAGTTTTAAAAGAAAATTTTGGTAAGTTATTCTGCCTTTTTAGCCATTGTTATATGATGAGCTTAGTGATTGATTTTTTTTAATATTTGTTTCTATCTATAATCTATCGTTAGATAAAAGTTAAAAGATTAGTGTCTGGTGTAAAGCTAAAAGCCCTAATAGGGGTAGAGGACAGGCCTCTCAGCTTCTATTCAATAAAATTTATAAAAATATAAATCGTCTTTAAAAAAAAAAAAAAATTGTTTGATGACGCTACACAACAGAAGTTGGTCCATTTATTAAAGACAAATAATAACACTGTGACAATGAGATATTCGGACTAGGGTGCCGCATCCTCAACAATATTGGATTAAATAAATACAGTGGATCAGTGACAAACTATATTATTAGAAATAGAGGATTGTGTAGTATGCTAGTATGTGTTAACATACGAGAAGCATTTTATTTTTCTTTGAAATGAACTGTTTTTAATGAAAGTTAATTTAATGAAAGTTAATTGTTTGATAAAAAAAAAAATATATATATATGTATAAAGGAAAGAAAAGAGAAGAAAATAAGATTACTTAAGAAATTTTAGTGCGTAAGGAAATGAAATTTTCATAAAAAAAAAATAATAACAGTGTTTAGAACGGTGTCAGTTTTTATAAATTTTCAGCACGAGGACAGATGGTTGAGGAGTACTCTTCGAACACATTGTCTGGTGAGTTTTTTTTGTTTACAACAAACTAAATTATATTTTTTTTTGGAAATTTCACGAAAATATTTAAAATTTAATCATTAAATTATAAAAAAAAATTTTTTTCTGGCAAATGTATAATTTTGAGCCAATTTTTTTTTGTCAAAAATTTCCTTTAAATTATTAAAAATTGGTTTTAAAGTGGAAATGAAGTGAATTAATTATTTATTGGTGATGATGATGTCTGAAGGGTGAAGCATTTGCAGCTATTTAAGCTTTCTTAAAAGCACGTACTTTTTGGTTGGTTCTTCCACAAGAAAATATAAGTGACAAAAACCCCCCAGCCGTTGAGCCTACCCGATACTCAGAAACGTGCAGTCACTTATAATGGAAGGTTACAAAATGGCGCCGAAACAGGGACCTGAAGGTTATTTAATAACATTAAATGATCCAATGGTCAAGCAAACCGCATGTTTGATTTGTTTTTTTTACATGTGCTTGTCTGGGATTGTGAACCATCAGTTCAAATAATGTGAATATAGCATTTTTATTTTTTGAGTAATAAGAGTAATTTTTGAGCTATTAAACATTTAAAGGTTGTCCTAATAAGACATCCAAACAGCTTCTCTGTTCAACGGATCTATCCTCAAGTACCGCTTATTTAGAGTTTTCCTATTTATTTATTATTATTTCATTGTTTTATTTTCCTAAATTAGTCATCATTTTTTTTTTTTTTTTTTTTTTTGCAATAGCGGGTGGTTAGCATCAAGTATTTTGTTTCAGTTATCCAATTTTTTTTAGTAAGTGCATGGAATACAAGGCGTTTGATTGAAAATGACACGTGATGGTTTCATGGTTTCTTTTTAATCAGTCGTCATTGTCTTCTGCACTGAAGAATTTTCCAAATTCTAATTTGTTTAAATTTCGTTAATATTTCCTTAAGTATTTGGATATTTATATACAATGATTGATTTTGCTTTTGGGATTTTCGAAGGTAGATACACAGTGACTCTGTGGTAATTCCCTGCGAGGCCTAAAAGTAAATACTCATTAGGTAGTTCAATATCCAATGCTAATGCTAATTTATGATTATTATTAAACGAATTATTCTTGTTATTCTAATCTGTGAGTGATTCAACCCAAAGACTCATCATCACCAAAACTATTTTTCTTTCTCGAATAAACTTCTCTTATTTTATATTATCAAACTTAAACCAAATTGATTAATTTGTTTTGGAAATATTTCAAAGTTTTTTTAATTTTATATTATTTTTTTTTATTATTATTTCTTTATTTGTAGTTAATTATTTCATTATAATTTGAGTTTCGTAATGAATAATTTTATTTGATCATAAATCTAATTAAAAAACTAATTTATCAAAAACTGAATTCATTTTGCTAATCATTATCGATTTTTTTTTCGTATTAATTTCTATCTTGAATTATATTTTTGTTACGTCAATATCAAGTTCTGAGTGAACCTTGTGTGTAAATAGTTCTCTACATCAATATTTAGTTTGGTTGTTTTAATTTGCAATTTCATAGTTTTTTCTTAAATTATATACATACGTACATATTTCTGATGGATCCAAACATTTATTTGGCTAAACTCTCGGAACAAGAACAGGAGGTCGAATATATTGTCCGAGGGTTGAATATTTTAATAAATTCTTTATTGGCTGAGAATCAGGATGAAATGTTAAAACCTCAAAACTCGCATATCAAAGAAAATGCTGATGTAGAAATTCGAATTTGTATCGATACCTTTGAGGAAATTTCACAGGCCACAAAGAAACAAGGAGTTTCACCCCCTGAGGATTTTATCATACTAGCACTTGCAAAAACTATACATTACAAACACCGAATTAAAAGATTAATCAATTCTTTCGGTGATATTCAAAACTTGTCTAATTTTCACAGTAACTTTCGTAGAATTTATAATTGGCTCTATAAGTTGTATCAAGAAAAAAACCATCTTGGGGCTCCAGTAGAACCAGTCAGTTCGCATCCAATATCATCAAATCCAACTTCTAGTCCACATACTAAAACGACTAATATCAACATGGATAAACATAAAACTCCAGTTAAAACTTTTGATTTAAGATCTCGACATTTAATTGCAGAGGGTAAGGAACTAAGGGACTCTGTGGCTGATTTCTTTAATAAAATAGACAGCAACAGGTTAAACCAAGGTGAAAATTTCCCACAATTATTAGACTTTTCTCGGCAATTTGAACAAGAACGATCGTCAAATAGAGTTAGTCATTTAGCAGATGACAGAAACAATTATCCAGAAATAAAAGCAAGGTTATCCGTTGATTTGCGACCAGTGCCACAGTTTAGGATGGATAATTTATACAAAATTAAGCAAAGATGGAACCTATCGTTTGATGGAACGGATTCACATAACGTTCACGATTTTATTTATCGTTTAGAACAAATGGCGAGAGATGACGGTTATCCAGAGGGCGCGTTAACAAGGGTACTGCATCTTTTCCTTTCCAAAAAAGCCGAGGACTGGTATTGGATTTTCAAGTTGGACAACCCAGGAGCTTCATGGAAAAATATGAAAACAGCTATGGTGTCTTATTTTAGCAGCTTCGATTTTGAGGAAGAAATTCGTGAGCAGATCCTCCGCAGACATCAGGGTAACAAGGAGACCTTTTCTGATTTTGCGTTGAGTGTAAAAAAATTAAATGCTAGGCTTCCAAATAGATTATCCGAGAGAGAAGTAATTTACCGGTTATGTCAAAACATGCTGCCTGCGTTACGAAATGTGACATTACCAGCACAAAACTTGATTAGGACAGTGGATGAACTTAGAGTGTTATGTCAAAGATATGAGCGTATGTGGGATCAGAGCGGGTATGATCCTAGAAGGTTCACTGATATTCCGTTGCGTCGAAGACAAATAAATGAATTGTGCCATGAACTACAGCGTACTAATATTGGATCACCAAACCGCAATTATCAACAGGATAACAGGTTCAGCATGCAAGTTATGGACAATCTCATCCAGTTGAAGCATTCCAAAAATATAATAATGCAAGCAAACCAAAAGAGCAATCAGGGCTACTTGTCTGCTGGAACTGCCAGGATTTAGGTCATCGCTACCAAGACTGCAAACAGGATTTTCTAAAAATATTTTGTTTTGGATGCGGGGCGGCAGACGTGCGTAAGCCAAACTGTACAAACTGTTTACGATTTTCAACGGAAAACGTTCGCCCGGGTGTGAATGTATCGAGGCTAGCACACTCGGGAAGAGAGACGAGTCCTCAGACAAAATCCAGAGAAAACAACAATCGGAACAGCTCCGAATAAACTCAATAGATGACGTATTTTAAACAAATTCCAATTTGAATTCGAACAAACTCCAACAAAATGAAAAATCTATCCTACGTGTAAATAAACAGCATAACCGAATCGTGACGTATATAAAGCAAAAACGTAAATTTATTAAACATTGTATCTCGTCTATATGTAACAATTTATTTAAAAACGATCCACGACCTTACGCGCAAATTATAATTGCATCTAAATCTACACCAGCATTACTAGATAGCGGAGCTAGTGTAAGCGTTTTGGGCAATGGGTCAATACAATTCCTTAAAGACAACGACATCAAATATTATAATTTAAACTCTTTCGTCAAAACAGCTGATGGAACCCGCAATAAGATAGAGGGATTTGTGTGGTTACCAGTTACATTTGGAGGTAAAACCGAAAAAATTAAATTTTGTATAGTTCCAACTCTGGAGTCTTTTGTGTATTTAGGTATCGACTTTTGGCAAAAATTTCATATTTTCCCACAAATCAATATCGATTCAATTGTTGATGAAAATTCCGGAGATAATAATGCACACAAATTGAGTAAGAAGGATGCAGAGGAATTAAATCGAGTGATCACGTTGTTCCCATCATTTATCCAAGAGGGGCTCGGAAAAACTAACCTATACGAGCACGAAATAACGATAATTAAAGACACAAAACCGATCAAACAGCGATATTATCCAATTTCACCTGCTGTTCAAAAAAATTTATACGCCGAATTGGATAGAATGTTAAGCCTGGGAGTAATAGAGGTCAGTAAGAGCGCATGGAGCTCACCAGTAACTTTAGTACCTAAACCTAACGGAAAGACCAGACTTTGTTTAGACGCACGTAAACTGAACGCTGTGACAGAAAAGGACGCTTATCCTCTCCCAAATATAGACGGACTACTAAGTAGACTGACGGAGACAAAATACATAACAGGACTAGACTTAAAGGACGCCTTTTGGCAGATTCCGCTTGCGAAATCATCACGGGACAAAACTGCTTTCACGGTACCAGGGCGACCACTCTACCAATTCAGAGTGATGCCGTTTGGGCTGTGTAATGCAGCCCAATCAATGTGTCGGTTTATGCATCAGGTCATACCTCACGAGCTCCATGACAGAGTTTTCGTCTATTTGGATGACCTGTTGATCATCTCCGCCACATTGAAGGATCACTTTGAGTTGTTAGAGTTGGTCGCAGACTTATTACGGACAGCAGGACTTACAATTAACATTGACAAAAGCCACTTTGTAATGAGGGAGATACAGTATTTGGGATACCTGGTGGGTGAAATGGGGCTCAGACCTAATCCTCAAAAGATTGAAGCTGTTCTAAATCTACAAGCTCCAGAAAATGTGAAGCAAACTCGACGACTTCTCGGTATGGCAGGATGGTACCGTCGATTCATAATGAATTTTTCGGCAGTAACCGCTCCGATAACAGACTGTTTAAAGAAGGGTAAATTTGTTTGGACGGAGAAGGCATAACATTCATTCACGGTGTTAAAACAATTATTAACTTCTGCTCCTGTACTGGTCAATCCTCTTTATGATCAACCCTTTTTATACGTTGCGATGCCAGCACAGAAGGAGTAGGTGCCGTTCTTTATCAACTAGACAACGAAAATAATGAGCGACCAATTGCGTATATGTCGCAAAAGTTAAATAAAGCTCAGCGACATTACTCAGTAACGGAGCTAGAGTGTTTAGCGGCAATTCTATCGATAAAAAAATTTCGACCGTATGTGGAAGGCCATGAATTCACTTTAATAACAGACCACGCGAGTCTCAAATGGCTTATGGGACAACGCGACCTAAGCGGGAGATTAGCACGATGGAGTCTAAAATTGCAGGGGTACAATTTTTCCATTAAACACCAAAAGGGTAGTGAAAATATAGTTGCTGATATGCTTTCACGTATTTATTGTGACTCCAAAGAAGAACACGTAGCAAGTATGGAAAAATTATCAGCACAAATTAATTTGAAATCTGATGTTTTCGACGAGAAAGAGTATGTTGAATTACGTTCAAAAATCAAGGCGGATCCTAACAATTTTCCAGCATTTCGAGTTGATAGTGACAGAATTTTTATACGGCTCGAGCCAAAGACCAATCAAGAATTAACCGACATACCTGTTTGGAAGTTGTGGATACCGGTTAAGGCTCAAGCAGAGTTGATAAAAAAGGAGCACGATGACCCGTTATCATCTCATGGCGGTATAGGAAAGACATTGGAGAAGCTTCGTAGGTTTTATTTTTGGCCATCTATGGTTAAACAGGTTAAGCTTTATATATCAAAATGCGAAACTTGTAAGGTAACAAAAGCACCTAATCATAATATGCAACCACCATTAGGCAAAATGTTTAGAATTGAAAGGCCTTGGCAACGAGTATATATTGATCTGTTGGGACCATACCCACGGTCAACGCAAGGCAATACCATGATTCTTATTATACTCGACCATTTCACAAAATTTGTTATTCTAAAGCCACTGAGTAGAGGTACGTCTCAACAAATAATAAATATATTAAAGAACGAAATATTCTGTGTATTTGGAGTTCGGCAAACTATTCACTCCGATAATGGACCACAGTTTAAGAGCGATGATTATAAAAAGTTGTTAGATGAATTCAGTGTAATTGACTCGAAAACCGCAATATACTCACCCCAATCAAATTTGTCGGAGAGAGTCAATCGATCAGTGTTAGCAGCTATAAGGTCATATATTCAAGGAAAACATATACGCATTGGGACAAACACCTACATGAAATCGCGTCAGCTTTGAGGAACGGGGTTCATGAGACGGTGAAAAATTCACCACATTTTCTGTTGTTTGGATATCACAAGGTTAATCATGGCACAGATTACAGGATTCTACAAGAATTTGGTGAAATATCGGAAGGTGAGATCATATTACCTCTTCCAGCAAGATTATCCTTGATTCATGAGCAGGTAAAGCAGGACATTGAAAAGGCCTATGTTAAAAGCGCCAACAGATATAATTTAAGATCAAAAATCAAAACTTTCGATGTTGGTCAAGCCGTATACGTAAGAACTCATCCCCAAAGCGATGCTGTGAAAAAAATTTGTGCTAAATTTGCTCCCCAGTTTATGAAAGCCAAAATAGTAGAAAAAATCGGAAACGTAAACTACAGAGTCGAAGATACTAATGGGCAAATACTGGGAGTATTTCACGGAAAAGACATTACAACGTGATAGGATTACTGTATGTACCTACACATATATATAGTTACTGTCTCAAGCAATTAATTCTAATATATAAATCAGCCAGTTGTTTTCAGCTTCTAGCAGGCTATACTTTTCAAATAAACTGTAGAATCTGTCCTGTTACGGCTGTGTATTATTCCCAATATGATATCAAACGATAGCTTAACGATATGAGAACGATTTAAATAACAAAACAAAGTTATAATTTCCTTCGGTCATTGACCTTAAATTTTAATAATTATAAATCTCGTTGACTTCAGCTCTGCACAATGGAATTTTTAATTGTACATAGATACCTAGGTGTTGCGCAAACTGTATAAGCTATGTATATACTTTAAGCTATGTATTGTACCACACAAACTGTATTAGCTATGTATAATGTATATACTTTGAGCTATGTATTGTAAGCAAATACATTTGATATTCAAAATACCTGTATATTGCTTAATATACAAATTAGGTAGCGGGGCATATTTAATGTACTTGTACATAATTATTTATTGGATTTGTATGTATACATAGGTAGAATTTTTTTTTTTGTAAATTTCTTAACTAATATACCAATTTGAATTGAGAGGCCGAAGTAGAAGCATTTAAATTGTGTCCTAAATTTTGCTTGGTTTACATATTTGTACCACACCACATAGAGTCATTTTGGGAATATACCAAATAAGTTTTAAAAGAAAATTTTGGTAAGTTATTCTGCCTTTTTAGCCATTGTTATATGATGAGCTTAGTGATTGATTTTTTTAAATATTTGTTTCTATCTATAATCTATCGTTAGATAAAAGTTAAAAGATTAGTGTCTGGTGTAAAGCTAAAAGCCCTAATAGGGGTAGAGGACAGGCCTCTCAGCTTCTATTCAATAAAATTTATAAAAATATAAATCGTCTTTAAAAAAAAAAAAATTGTTTGATGACGCTACACAACAGAAGTTGGTCCATTTATTAAAGACAAATAATAACACTGTGACAATGAGATATTCGGACTAGGGTGCCGCATCCTCAACAATATTGGATTAAATAAATACAGTGGATCAGTGACAAACTATATTATTAGAAATAGAGGATTGTGTAGTATGCTAGTATGTGTTAACATACGAGAAGCATTTTATTTTTCTTTGAAATGAACTGTTTTTAATGAAAGTTAATTTAATGAAAGTTAATTGTTTGATAAAAAAAAAAAAATATATATATATATGTATAAAGGAAAGAAAAGAGAAGAAAATAAGATTACTTAAGAAATTTTAGTGCGTAAGGAAATGAAATTTTCATAAAAAAAAAATAATAACAGTGTTTAGAACGGTGTCAGTTTTTATAAATTTTCAGCACGAGGACAGATGGTTGAGGAGTACTCTTCGAACACATTGTCTGGTGAGTTTTTTTTTGTTTACAACAAACTAAATTATATTTTTTTTTGGAAATTTCACGAAAATATTTAAAATTTAATCATTAAATTATAAAAAAAAAATTTTTTCTGGCAAATGTATAATTTTGAGCCAATTTTTTTTGTCAAAAATTTCCTTTAAATTATTAAAAATTGGTTTTAAAGTGGAAATGAAGTGAATTAATTATTTATTGGTGATGATGATGTCTGAAGGGTGAAGCATTTGCAGCTATTTAAGCTTTCTTAAAAGCACGTACTTTTTGGTTGGTTCTTCCACAAGAAAATATAAGTGACAAAAACCCCCCAGCCGTTGAGCCTACCCGATACTCAGAAACGTGCAGTCACTTATAATGGAAGGTTACAATTCCAACAATCAACAACGTTTAGATTTGATATTCTTGGATGAAACAATCAGCCTAATTCGTTTTGATTTTATTTTTCCGTTCGTATTAAGCGTAAAAATTTGATTTCGTTCATCTTCGATGAAAGTAGACTAGAAAATTGTTTCGTTAGTATTCCTTTCCTTTTAATTTCAATATATTGTACAAACTAATCAACGATAGCTGTTATTAATCATCACAATAATTCTTCAAATCAATTAAAACACTTTTATAACTTAACTCATTTTAATAACAATATAACTCTGTAAATAACAATATAACTGTAATGACAACATACTCTACTCGTAACTCTGTTGTGTTCCAAATACCAATCATAATTCAATATCGATCGCCTTCACCAAAATCATTGTTCTTGAAAATATGAAATTCAACATGATTATTCCTGTATCATTATTCAGCTAAATGTCGGTGTACATCACACCAGAAATCCCATTTTAGAAAATCCAAGATTTCTATAATAATTCGAACAACTGGGATTGTGCAATTTTGTGCCTGTTATTAGAAAATTTGTGCATAGCGTACTTTAGGAAATAGGATGTGATTTCTCACGTAATTATCACACCAGAAATCCCATATATTCCGTTTATATAATAAAACATATTTTTCGAAGTATGATGATTGTGCAAAATTGTGCGTTACTAAGCTGACCTTGAAAATAGTTTATATTGCCCAGAATCGGCCATAGAACATCCACAATTGATCAAAATCGCGATTTTTCGAAGAGGTTATATAGGCGATTTCCAGAAATCCTACCTTTTATTAACATTCACCAAACAAAGTGTGGTTAGTATTCTGACCAAGTTTCACGTTTGTGCATATTATACTTTAGCCAGAGTCGGCTATTATTCTTATTATTATTATTGGAGGGCCATGTGGGCGATCAGCCACTTGGCACTGCGGCCTAAAAGATCTATTGTGCTGGACCCTGCTTAATTATCCGTCCAGCCAATATTCAGGTTCTTAATGAACCTGACATTACTGCCTCCCGGTACGTGATACATACTATCTGGGCTTATTGCTCTCCCTGCTAGATGTTGACTTCAGCATGTAGTTCCGCTAGAAAGACGGTAGCATTGGAGCCGAAGGACCTCGAGAGGGTTGTCCCACTCCCGTATATTCCTACTCCTGCCCCGTATTCTGTTGTATTTTATTCTTACTGGTTGCTGGGAATTGCAAATCGCCTGTAGGTCACCCAACTTTACTACAGAAAGGCTAAATAAAACTGGAGGGTGCCTGCTATCCAGAGTCCGCATTTTTTGGACTGATTAACCTATCAGCCATTTATCCATCGCCATATGCTGTTCCACCTTAGATTAGGGTTTTTTGTCAAGCTTTTATCCTTTAGCGCCGTACTTTAGCCTGTGCCAAATGGCCAAAAATGTGCCAAATAGCCTTAGTTACCAGTGGTTGCCACGAGGAGGCAGTACGTACACTTGCGAATTGTGAACAGGTTACCGCTTACACAATTGTATCCATCACGCAGCTGCCTAACGACAAGACCAGAACAGCTCACGTGATGTGCACCCTACTGGAAGGTTACGGAGCTGGTATCTACTCAAATTTGTGCCCCCCCCAATAGACGCCAAACCACCAGACTCGGGGATAGATCATCCACAATTGATTAAAATCGTGATTTTTCGAAGAGGTTATATGGGCGATTTCCTGAAATCCCACCTTTTATTAAAATTCGAATGGTAATAAGAGGTGGGATTTCTGGAAATCGCCCATATAACCTCTTCGAAAAATCATCATTTTAGTAACGCCCAATTTTGCACAATCATCATACTTCGAAAAATATGTTTTATTATATAAACGGAATATATGGGATTTCTGGTGCGATAATCACGTGAGAAATCCCATCCTATTTCTTAAAGTACGCTATGCACAAATTTTCTAATTACAGGCACGAAATTGCACAATCCCAATTGTTCGAATTATATATAGAAATCTTGGGTTTTCTAAAATGGGATTTCTGGTGTGATGTACTCAAATGTGGATCCATTTTTATAATGTTGAAATTGTTATAATATTGATTTTACTGTTAGACCTATTCTAACCTAGGTAATTTGGTATTTTTGGTATTTAATAAAATTTTTAAAATTTATGGAATCGCCCAAATATATGCATTTCATTAATAGATGCTAGTTTTTTTTAGATGTTGTTGTTTTAGAAAAAGTTTCATAATGGTATTTGTCCTTGTCCTAGATTTTCAACTTAAAACAAAAGATAACTGAAAATATCAGCATTGGTGTGCTTAGTACTGCTGATATGATTTTCAGAATTACAGTAAACGTGTGCAAACATTTGGAAATTATTATGAAGAAATATTTCAAAAATTGTTTCCACTATTTACCCGAGTTTTTTTTACCCCACTAAATTCACTTCAACAAAATACTCGAGTTTTTTTTTTAAAGAACTTTTGCGAAAAAATTTTAAATCACAAAGGTATTCTATATGCCGCAACCGGCTGATGTAGAGGCTTAAATAAAATACAACAATTTCCACTGGTCGAATCTAGCTCGCAAAATACAATCTTTATTTTTATCATTTAATCATGGTTTATATCAAATGATAATGATGTAATACTACATAGAAATCATTCAATAAACATTATTAAATCAGGATTGTATAACATTTGGTATACATATCAACTCCTCCTCACTTAAGGTTTAGACCTAGATTTTTTTTTATATAAATTTAACGTTAGATTCCAATAATTCAATCTTTATAATAACGAAATTCGATAAGATACAAAGAATAAGAGATACGTTTCAAAACTTTACCCGGCACCCAGTTAGCTTCCGTTTCAGTGGGATTAAGATACAAAATGCTTTCCAATGGGTTTAAATCAAAATAAATAATTTTCGAGCTATTACAAAATTTTCACAAATTCTTTTTTTTTTTTTTTTTTTTTTTTGTAATCACTCTTAACAACTTCCTTTTCATTATCCTTATTCTAACAATCAATGCCGTCTAGAATATACAAGCCATACTGCCAAAAGCAAAAATTATAATTTTTTATTTCATCGAGATAACCTAGATGGCAGTATAGTTAACTAAAAATTTTGTTTTGTAAACAAACTTTTTGTTTTTTTTTAGTTCAAAATGAAATTTCTCGTGAAACAGAGTTTGGTAATTTATTATAGAATTAAACAACCACAGAAATAAAAACCGGATTAAAAATAAATTGTAAGTATTAATTATTATAATATTAGGTGCTAAATTTTAAAATAAAATAAAACATTTGTATTGTTCAAATACGTAGCCTTACATTTTCTCTATGCATAATTTATACGTGATATTCATTTTGTCTTATAAGTTGTCTAGCATGAATCTTTTGTTTAATAGCACTATTACATACATTTCAGATTAGATAATTAATATAATAATAAGCAGATTATTATGAAATCTGCGAAATAAGTGTGCTTAAAGGAGTAATCATCAGCGAAAGAATTTCAAATTTATTGTGAAATTGGAAAATATCAACAGCAACTGGGAAGAACTTATGAGGGAAAAATTTTCGAATATCAGAAAAGGAACTTGCGGAAGTGTCTTATCTAAAAAAAAAATAATAACATATATAATATATAATAATAAAAGAAAATTGATATGTACGTATGGCATTTTAAAAAAAAATTATTTAATGCAAATATTTTAATTAGACATTTATTCAAAAATTCCTATTTTGCTATCCTACCTAAGTCGAAATTTCTGGAGAAATAAAATATGTGTAGGGGAACATGTTCAACAGTGACACACCATAAACTGTGAAATATGCCAAACTTCTCTGTCCTGTCATTCTTTTTTAAGTTTAATTTACTTTCGCATCCTCCGAAAGTAAGGTGAACCAAAAAAGGAAGTTACATGGTTGAGAAAATTTGGCGTATGCCACAGTCTATGGTGCGTCACTGTTAAACATGTTCCTCTAACTAGGTAAGTGCGGATAGTTAATAATTGTTTAAAATAATTTGTCAATTATAAACTAAAAACATAAAAAAAATGAAATAAAACAGACAAATTTTAAAAAAGAATTTTAATGTTAGGTAAATTATTATTTTTAAATTTTATTTAATTTTTCTTAAATAACATTAAAGGAGCTTTGAACATTTTCAAAATTATGCAGTTATTCACAATTGCATATTATTAATTTAAATGACAAAATTAAATTTATTAATTATTTTTAAAGTTATAAATTTAACAATTAAGTTACAATTTTTAAAAAATTTATTTACATTAAAAAAATATATTTCTACAGAATATTTAATATATTTACATATAGTATTGTATTAATCGCAAATTTAAATAAAATCACGGACTTTGAAATTAAATATTTAAAACAATTATTTTGTTAGTTATTATAAGTTATACTTTTATTAATGTAAAAATTAAATAATTAACATTTTCATACAAAATTTATTTACATATGTATATTGAAACAATAATTATTTTTCTTTATATGTATAATAAAATCACAATTAATCACAAATCCAAATATAATCAGTATCACACAATTTGAAATTAAATATTTAAAATTATTTAAAAACTACATTAAAATTTTTATTTGATTAAATAATTAAGGTAAACTTTTATTTTTAAATTAACATTTCCAAAAAAAATAAATTATTCACTTAATATTCAATGCAACAATCTACTCCTAATAATATATTTATATATAAGTTACATCACAGATTTAAAATAATTAAAGTATGTACATATATTAAAAATTTATATTTTGAATATAATTTTTAATATTTTAATTAAATTATACTTTTATATTCATCACTTATAAATATAATAAAATAAAATTAAATAGAACCTACATATATTGAAACAATAATTATTTTTCTTTATATAATAAAATCACAAATTAATCACAAATCCAAATATAATTAGTATCACACATTTTAAAATTAAATATTTAAAATAATTTAAAAGATAGATTAAAATTTTTATTTGATTGAATAATTAAGGTATACTTTTATTTTTAAATTAAGGTTTCCAAAAAAAAATATTAACTTAATATTCAATGCAACAATCAACTCCTAATAATATATTTATATATAAGTTACATCACAGATTTTAAATAAATAATGTATATTAAAAATTAATATAATAAAATAAAATTAAATAAAACAAAAGTATAAATAATTTCAAAGCAATTCAAAATAATCTAATTACTAAGAGTTAGTAATTTTCTTTTGAATTTATTTTTAAATGTGGATGTTGTCAGAGCATGAATTGCACTATTTTTATTCTTAGTGTAATTTTTCAACAAAATATTGCACCAAACGGCTACCGATTTTTCCGCCAAAACTAAGTGGTCGTTAGAACAATTACACTTATCATCAATCATATAGTCAGTTTTTTCTAATATTAAAAATTTTAAAAAAGCATTTTGATTTGGTAAATTTAAAAATGTTCTCTCGAAACTTCCGATTAATGTTTCAAACACTTTAAAAGCGGAAACCCCGATATTCAATGAAAATTGTGATCGATATTTTAAACCGCCCCGATCTAATTTTAAAATATACTCTAAATTACTTTGGGAATCTAAATTTAAATCTTTATTGGAAATTAACATTTTTGTACAATTAGTGCATTTCACCTTCTCACTCACCTTACGCCCAACATACCCCGCAATGAATATCAATGTTGAGACGTTTTCTTCTAAAACTTCGAGGTAATCTGAAGTTTCCAGTACTGCATCCGCTAAATCCTGGTCGATGTCCACATCTAATTCATCCGATCTAAAATCAGCAAAAAAATCTTTTAAGGCAATTTGGTCCTTTTTTAAATTTAGTTTTAATAGGCTAGAAATTTTTAACTTTTTTTCAGATTCAATTATATTTTGCACCGAAATGTGATAGTTTGTTCCCGACATCCGTCGATATTTTCCGAATCGAGCCTCTAGCGGACCTGTTTGGAATTTCCCGAGTAAAATGTACTTTAATTTAATTTCATTAAACAGATATGGAATTAATAAAAGCATGCTCGATGTTGTATGTAGTAAAGCGGAATAAGTCTCTTTACTTAATTTAAATGGATGTTTCTGTTCAGGACAATTCCAAGATTGAAGCCACAAAGCAAAAGTTTCAAGAAATTTATAATTTGATTGATCTAGACTAAACACACGCCGCGCGAATTCGTTTAGTTTATGAAACCCCTTAGAATAATTTTTTACGTTAACAACGCTCCACCATTTCCAAATAATTTTAATGAAATTCGCGGTACCCGGATTTAAATTTAAAATTTTGTTTTTATAATAATAATCTAATGCTGAAATGTTTTTGTCATCAAATAATTTAATTGCCAAGTGAACATTTTGTTTTTCGAAGGAATTTGGAAACAGAACTTTATGGAATAAAGCTGGAGCTTGCCTGACTGAACAGTTTTCGTGATTAAATATTGACTCGAGATCTTTAACGTTGGCATCGAAATCAGTGTCAACTAAATCAAATTTAGGGCACTGAAAGGTTTTAGCCTTTAGCCAATTATTTCTTACGCATTTGAGTAAATGCACAGAATCAAACAAAAGGAATATTTTCTTTGTTGAATTAAATTTTGAAAAAAAAAATATGACTGAAATTCCCGACCTCCACAAAGCTCTTTAAAAAGTTTACGATTAATTTGGTTGTTATCAGTAATAATAGATACAACCTCATACCCTGATTCATTAAGAAGATTTAAAATATTATTTGTGCAATTAAGAAGAAACACAGTGTCTTGTGATTTACATGGAAATAAACCGACTATATCTTTGCTTTGGGAGTATAACGAAGTGATCATAAACGTTTGTACCGTATTTGCAGCTTCAACTTCGGAGTTGCCTAAATATTCATTTTGCGCGATTCCTTGAATTTTGTTAGCTTTATATGTTATGGCCGACTTTACATATATTTCATCTAATAAAAGATTTACAAATTTGTTAGATTCGCCAGATTTCAATAGTTTTGATTTTAAATAATTTAAATGAATAGAACCCGTTTTTGTGCTACCGATATTGAAAGATTTTAAATATCCTTGAAAAGGTAAAACTAATAATTTAGATTCGCGAAGATAATTATATGCGGCCGGAAATGTATATAGAAAAAGTGCCGAAAAAAGTAAAGTGTCCGAGGAGTATCTAGGCGATTTTAAATTAACTAAATTTATTTGTTCTTGAAAAAAAGTTAAACTCTTACGCTTATCTATGTATTTCTCATCATTTATTAATATATTTAAATGTTCATTGATTTTATCAAATGCGTCGCGAGAATCTACTAAATCATTTGCATTATCTTCTAAATGTGTAATAAATGAAATAAATTTTGAAAAAGTACTAATTTTTAATTTAACTCCCAATATTGAATAAAACTTGAAAGTTTTTATTTCACGATCATTTTCAAATATTTTAGTGACAACAAGGTTACTATCAATAAAAAATGAGAAGCACATAGACGGAATTCCTTCAGAACTAATTTTAATTTTATAAACTAGTAAATTGGAATGCCACAATTGAATAGTCCAATCAGGAAATTGATACTTATCTTTTTTATCCAGAATATCTTGAGGTGTTGTAATGCGGTCCTCTATTTTCTGTTGGAATTTCTGAATTTCTTGTTCTTCCATTATTTTCCATTTAAGAATATTTTGTTGGATATTATGTTCTTTGGAAAAAATAGTTGGAACTGTACCGTTTCGTAATCTCCAACGCAAGTTCGGTACCATAACACGTTTGCCTAAGACAAATAAATTCATCAGTTAAAATATTTTAAAAATATATTTATACAAATTTCTATGATTATGACTCGAATCTAAATATCAGGACAAATAAGATATGTATAACGTGTGGAATTGTTTTAATTTAATTTGTCTATAAAATGCTAATAACTTAAAAACAATTAAAATAAAATTAACAGACAAATCTAAGGAATATCTTCTGTTTTCAAAAATATATCCATATTAAAATATGAAGGTATAATTAAAAAATAAAGTCCAACAAACCGAAAAAATGTTTAATTGCTTACCACTGGGCAGTTGTTTCACTACAGTCTTAATTATGTTTTCGTCTTGGAAGTGATGCTGGCAGATGCGGTGATTTTTATTTAACGGCCAATATTTCATCCCAATTAACTAAAGCCATTTTGCACGGAGTTCAGGTTCTTTGCGAAAGCTGAAACCGCGAACCTCTGAATTATATACTATTGTACAATAAGGCACAATACAAACTGGCATTTCTGAAAAATTAATTTTAATTATGTTTGATTAAATGATTTAAAACCTAAATATACACAAAACATAACATTTTGACTATTCTCGTCCAACACACCCAACCGTTTTTTGAACCACCACCCGATAAATAAACAATGTAACAATTTATTTTCGATACATTTAGATAAATCCACAATTTAATTTTCGGACAGGCCGAACTCCAAATGCCACTAAATGACTTTGTGTATATCTAGACAAACACAATCACTTAACTAAACATTTTACAAATTGAATCCTCTCTTTTGGGAATTATAACCGCCATCAGTAACGCTTGCTTCAGTAAAATTTTGCATGCGAACGCTTTTTAACACATTTCTAACCTTTTTCCTTGTTTATTATTTAAACAATAAAATTTATTTAAATTAAATTAAATTTAAATTTAACGATTTTGTCACAAAACTTATTCTATTAAAAACAAATTTATCGGAGACATTAAAAACGGTGTCATAACGGTTCACTAGATTGGATTGCCACAAATTCATGTAAGCTTAGTTTGCAACCGAATTAATAAACGATAAATATTATAATTTTTTTTTATATTAAATATATATAAATGGCCACAAACAATTTCAGTTCTACTTACCTGAATTTTAAATTATAAAAAAAACAGCAAAAATTACTCGAATTTGTCGATTACGAAAAATAGAAAAAAGCTACGCAAAAATTCATCTGTTTCCTTTTTGCTGTTTGAAATAGTACTAATTGTTTTTAAATTTTCCACCATTTGTTTTATTATTTTTCATTTTTTTAGCATTAATGCCATCTGTAGAAGATTAATGGAACTGTCGACATAAATTGAGTGACGTAGACAACAGTATGGCTTGTATATTCTAGACGGCATTGTAACAATCCTCTGATGTCTTAAAACAATTATTTTCTGGAACTACATTTAAAAGTGTTAATGGTTTGTAACGGAAAACCAGTTCAGCGGGTGAAATCTCGGTAGTTGTTGTTCGGGTATTTCTGTATTTGAAGAGAAACTTTACAATTTGGGTTTCGATTGACATTCGGTCCGATTTCTTTTTTTTCCAGCAAAAACGCATATATGTAAGTTACTTGAAACCTCGCTCCGCTAACCCATTGGATTGTGGACTGTAAACAGGGGTAGGCATATATTTAATATTATTTATATCACAGAATTTAGAGAATTCACCACTTGAAAATTGAGGACCGTTATCTGATACTATTGATTTAGGTAGTTCAAAAATTGAAAACTGGAATTTTAACTTCTCTATCACAACTTTAGATGTTGTTGAGGACAGTAAATAAATATCAATCCACTTTGAAAAATCGTCTACCGATATCAAAAACTCAAACCGTAGAAACGTTGTGGCAGGCCAAGTAAAGTGTGGGATTTCCTTAATTTCATTACGAATTTGTCTACATATCACACAATTATTTACATACGGCGGTTGGCGATGAACGCTCGATTGAGATGGACGTGTTTTAGTCTGTCTCCGTAAGTGAAATTTATTTTATTTTATTTAAATTAGATTAAATTAATTAAATTAGTGTTACTATGTGTTGTGTTGTTATGCAGTGTAATAGTGTATTGTAATAAAAGTTTTAGTGTTGCATTATGTAGTGCAGAAATGTTTTGTAGTGTAATTAATAGTTTTAAGACGAAGTGATTTTGATCAAGGAAAACGTGATCAAACGTGCTCAAAAATAAATTAACGGTACTCTCTAGTACCGTTAGACAGGTATTTTCGCATCAGACGTATTGGAATACATATGTCTGATGACGAATTGTGTAAAATTTGTCTTTATACTAGGTATATTTATTAAATGATATGGCTTGGGTGAGGGATTTTTTTTTTTGTTAACTTTGTTGTATAAAAAATAAAGAAAACCACTATACATGGGGTATACAAAGGTGCATTAGGGTATATTAACATTAGTATCTACGGTAAATGCTAGTATCGTGAATTTCATTCTAGTAAATACATATAATGTATCTCAATGATGTTGTAGGTATTTTGCGATTCGTGCGTGTGTAGGTGTGTGGATGTTTATTGTTGCATTGATGAAGAATCTTGGTTGTATTTTGGATGTGTTACTTATTCTAGGACTGCCGTTATTCATAGGGAGAGTTTCCATCGGTTTTGTGTGTATAAGTATACACATTTTTATAAATATGTACAAACAAACACATTTAAATGCGGTTGTATTTGTATGCATTGTTTTTCGTTTACGATTTGTTATTCAATTTACTCCTTATGCGGTGCAAGTGGAAATGTTGGGGCATGGATTGAAAACAGTTTTTGTTGGATGAGATGCAGAATTTATATTTTATTATGTTATATTTTCATCGTTTAAAGTTTATCTTGATATTTTATATACCAATTTTGAATTTTTATTCCAATTGTGTTTTGTGAAACTGATATATAGTATTTCATAACTGGAAAAATTGTATGGTGCTTCTAGAGTCATTGTTTCTGCCATGATGTCGTGAGCGACAGTGTCGAGATAGTAATATAAAATTTAACCAATTTGCTCTTCAGCACAATGATGCTCCCATACATAAAAAAAAATCATTGTCATGAAATTAAACAAAAATTTTAAATATAATTATTTGTCTTGGCCAGGGCAGAGTTTTGATTTAAACTTGCGCAGATTTAAGTTAAAGTGGAAGATATTTATGATTAAAAAAATTCAAAAATTTGTAGCAAGGTGCCACAAAAATCGAGAAGGATAAGAAATATTCTAGGTGATGTTAACAACAAATTTTGGAACCACTTGCTAGATGTTGTAGGGGCTAAAGTAAAACTGACCATCTGCATACAAAACATGAGTGACTATAACAAAAAATTAACTATAGCAACAAATTTAATTGATTTACTATTTTATTTTGATTTTTACTATATTACACAAATAATAATGAGAAACAGTACGCTCCTCATTATTTGGTCAACCGTATCATCAAGGCATGTTTCTGGGAGTATACCGCCATCAAATGGTTTAACGTATCCACGTCTAAGATTAAAAAGAACAAAGGAGTCAAACAGGGGTGTCCACTCCCCCCTCGAATTTTTAATTTTATTCTAACCGAAGTACTCATGACCGTTGCCGACTAATTCCCCGAACTTAAGCTGGAACAAAGCGTAAACCTGCAGTTGCCGCTCATTCTCGCTTACGCCGATGACATCATTCTCATCACATGCAACATCATAGCTTTAGAACCCGTCCTCAAGGAACTAATCGATGCCTTGGGATCTGCTGGCCTAAAAATCAATCCTCAAAAATTCACCACACTTATCAGAGATCCATTACCTGCTCTAGCATAGTTTTAGCTGGTATAACCTTCACCCGTATCGAAGTAATGCGGTATTTGGGCACCCATCTAACCTCAGGTCTAAATCGACAACTCACCATCCGAACTAGATGTCGTCAGGCAATCGGCATCGCCCGGCAAATGCAACAGTTGATCAAAAAGCACAAAGTGCCTTTTAAGACCATCCTTACCATGTATAATACCACGATTGTACCCATGATCACATATGGACTAAAAACAGCCACCCTCACTCAAGTAAACCGTCGCCGATTGAGGCAGTATGAATTATTTTTCCTGAAGATGTTAGCTGAATTTAGCACCAATAAGCCAAACACCCAACGCCTCAAGGAAGTTTTAGTTGGTAGAACTATTACCAAACGGATAAAGGTACATCGAATCAATTACTGGGGACATATCCATCGCCGCGGACCAACCCATATTCTAAGCACCGTTATGAGATACACTGACGGACCCAATAAGCCAGGACGACCATGTTTCACCTGGAAAAATTCTCTTAATCACGACTTAAGTTATTATGACAGAACTTTCACCGAATGGGAAAACCTTCTGTCAAAATGGAGTGAATTAAAGAAAGCCGCAGAAGAGCTGTATTTACTCGAAGAATCTGATTGCAGTGAAATGTTCGAGAGCGGAGACGGAGAGGATGTAACCTCACACCCATTTAATGCACCATAGTACAAGTCGAGAGAGGATAAAATAAAATGAATGTGAAATAGTTAAGATAAAATAAAATGAACTAAGATCCCAACTAAGGCTCTCTCCTCTTTCATTCGCTACTTACAGACTGAATTATTATAATTTATTATCATCGACATTATTCTCCAATCTACCAGTTAATCTGCGCTGTTTGTAGAATGACGCTCGCTGTTGATGGGTTGTTGATGAGTTGGTTCAGGAGCAAGTGTGTGTCTTGTGTAGTTATAAATTTCAAGTACTTTTCATGAATATCTTATCGGTTTATCCGGTGTAAAACCGACTATGGTAGAAGGATGTAGTCCTGTTTAGCTTTTGTACTGTCGATGGTGTAAAGACAATAAAAGTTGAGCCGAGTTTTGTGCTGGGAGTTTGGCGTTGCATGGCGGGTGGGGTAGCTGGATGTAATATTGCTGGTTTGTTTAGACCTAGGCAGGGGTGACTAGATGTTTCGTTCTGTCAGTGCGGACAGGTTGTGGCCATCATTGACCATTTATATTGCAATTCTTTTAAGTTATCTAGATTTAAGCTAAATTAGGCGATTTGGAGCGGGAAGCAGTAGAAGTCGCAGATGTCTGAATCGCCGAGGCGCAGAAGTGGCCGGGAATTTTTGGTGGTGGAGCAGTGCGGGGTTGCTGATATCAAATTCATATGGTTGTTAGAAATATTAATCGTAAATTTGTTCCAGGGATATAAATGTAAATTAAAATATAAATTGTGTTTGAGTCTAGATTATTAAGCAGAATTTAGTAAAAACTGGGTCTGTGTCCAAAAGCGAAAACCACATAAGTGCACTTAGCGATTAAACTATTTTTATTATTTTTGGCCTATGTAATACAATTTTGGTCTCCATTACACTGGCCAATTTTTTAAGACACTTATAAGTCATACATTTTGAAAGAAACACTATTCCAGTTTTTCAGAAACCGATTTAAATCTTTATTTGGCGAAAACTTAAACAGCAATTAAACTTGCAGTAAGAAATTGCGTTGTCTTTGCTAACTTATTTACTATATTTATTAATAACAGGTTTGCTAACTATCAGCTACTTAGGTGTCTGGAACCGGCTTGTTTCTTTGTGATTTATTTATTTAAATGTATGGGCTGTACGTTAAAAAACTGTAATGGAATTTTTTTGGTATCAAGGTAGGATGCGGGATTATTTTGCATTTTAGGTTTTACTCCTTGGTGTGAGCCTGGAATGGATAGATGGCGAGAGCCGTGACAACAAAATAATTTATGAAAATTGATATTTATTTATTTTTATATATTTTTTATTGGATGTGAGAATTCGGAAGATTAATATTAATTTAATTGTAGTACATAAAGATTAATTTATAATTTATTTCAGAGAAATGAATGAGGGTTTCATAGTTTAAATAATGCTTTAGTTTAACTTTAAAGTAGCAGATAGCGATAATTGATTAATTGAGATTTGGATTTTCAAAAATACCGGAACAACCTCGTTCAGCTTCCAGAAACATCGAGCATCCAGCGATCACATAGTTTAGAAATTGTATTGTCTTGTGCTAACTATTTTATCGTATATATTACTAACAAAAACATACTAACTATCGACTACTTAGGTGCCTGGAACCGGGTCGATTCTTTGTTACTAACATACCTTTCCTTTCCTTTCCTTCGGTTTTGTTTATATGTGAAAAGGGTGTACGGTGGACCCGGCGTCTTTCCGGGAACCTTGCTTAGTCTTGATCGTACACTCAAATCAATCAATCAATCAGTCAATATCACACAATTATTTACATACAACTCTATGTCTTGATGAATACCATTCCACCAAATAAATTGTCGGGCCAATAATTTCATGCGAACTATTCCAATATGTTCTTCATGGAGAATTTGTAACAGTTTACTCCGCATACCTACCTGTTTAAGAAAAACATACAACTGTTATCTTCATAGAGGTCTTTCCGATTATTATAGTATGACCTATATTGGAAATTGGTTCGTATTTCTTTTGGCCAGCCTATTTCTAAACACTTTATTACTTTTTGAAGAAAAGGATCCTCCATCATTGATTTTTGAAAATCTTGAAGAGATAAAGCAAATTTATTAGTAAACTCAACAAAGTTAATATACGATTCTTCATTTTCTACATCCGTGCTAACATCTTCCGAGAGTCTGCTTAATGCATCCGCGTTTTTTTGTTTGTATGCTGGGCGACACTTTATTTCAAAATTATACTCCGATAAGAAATCTCACCGTCGCTTATGATCAGTGTACACTACAAAAGAGTATCCATAAATATACCGATGTAATTTTTTAATTGCAAAAATAACAGCAAGTGCCTCACGGTGGAATTGCGAATAGTTTTTTTCAGCCGTTCAATTCTCTTCTGATCTATGTTACTGAGAATAGCACCTACACCCGTAGGACTAGCATCACATGAAACAACAATAGGCAGTCTTGGATCAAAATTAACTAGAACATTGTTGTTCCTTAATAATCTCTTACAAACTTCGAAAGATTTTTGGCATTCGTTTGACCAATCCCAAATAACATTTTTACCTAATAATTTATATAGTGGGAATAAAATATTCGAACAGTTGGGGAGAAATTTTGAATAATAATTTATAAAACCAATAAAACATTTTAACTTTGTAATATCAGGGGGCGGCGAAGCATTTAGTATTGATTTACACTTGGTTGGTGATAGTTTAATGCATTCTCCTGAAATCACATGGCCTAAATACTGAACCAGCACCCGAATTCTGGTTCAATGACAAATGAGAATGAGAAATGACTTTATTTTTTATTTCGCTTACTCTAACTAAAAATGCAACCGACTAGTTGAAATAAAAAAATCAACTCATTTCTCATTATCATTTGTCATCAAACCGGAATTTGGGCACTGATGCACAAAAAATTTGCATTTGTCTAGATTCACTTTGATAATATACATAATGAGGCAATCAAACACTAATTCCAACCTTTTACGACACTCCTCTATTGTTTTCCCTGCAACACAAATATCATCCAAATAAACGCCTACACCTTCAATGCTTTGAACTACTTGGTCCATTACCTTTTAAAAATCATAGGGGCTGAGCTTATACCATATGGCATCCGCAAAAATTGATACAGTCCTACCTCATAATTAAATCATCTATTAAGAGCATTGGATATATGTCGAATTTACTCACCTTAAAATTTCCACATAATCGTATCGAGCCATTTTTCTTCTTAACCACAACCATTGGGGATGTCCACTCACTGTGCCTAACCGATTTAATTATACCTTCTTGCACCATTCGATCCTATTTTTCTCCTACTGACTTGTCTATTGACCAAGGTACTGTATTATAGTTTAAACAATTTGGGTGTCACCCCCTCTTTGAGGCAAATATCGGCAACAAAATGCCTAATCGGTTCGTTCGCTTAAATAGTTTATGATATTTTTGCTACAACTCGGTGATTAAATTATGTTCCGCATTAAACTTTAACATGTTACTGTTGATATTAAAATCTATTAGCCCATTATTTTTGAAATAGTTTCGCCATCCTGGAAACAAAATGTCAATCCAAAACGTCCACTTGTTGTCCCATCACAACCAGCAAATTTGGATAACTTTTAGTTTATAGCTTAAGATTGGAAAAATAGTGTAAATAATCAATGTTACTAATAACTGAACAGACATATGTATGTCGCCCGTGTCTATTTCAATAAACAAATAGTTATGGCACTTCCATGTTCGAAACCACACAATAACAAGGGAACAATGAACAAGGAAACCGAATCACACTAAAGTTTATGTTACACACTATATATACAAAATATTTAGAGACACATACTATTAAATTATTATTTGTACAAATCATACAATTTTATTTTATATTAAATATTTTTTTTAAATTGCAAAATTATACACAGAAAAAAAAAAACAAACGTCCATTCAGTTCAAAGCTGGCTTGATCTTTTATGTGAATTAAACGAGTCCGTGGAACGGAAACACATGGATTCTTCAGTTGATTTTCAAGGATGATGATAAAGAGGTATATCGACGCCATGTTCTTCATACACATTTTAAATATCGTTGAATATACCCATAAACAAATTACAATGTAGTATTAAAACCCGCAATTCGTGTATAACACTTTGTTCGTTGTCAGCCACTTCAGTGGCAGCTGCTAAGTCTAAGTTTCCCGTTTGTACAAAATCTTCCTAGCTGATCATAATCCTTCTACTATAGTTAAGAAGACCAAAACGTGGGGTAGAGGACGGAAGGGGTGCGAGTTTGATAGATGATTGATTTTAGCTTATTCTAAACATAGTTAAAAGCTGATTAAGCGTTTGATGTTTTAGGCTTGGCTCCCTAAACAACGAGAAATGTTGCCAAAAATATAATTATACATTTATTTACATTTTATACGTTTAGACTTCGTTTTTTTTTTTACTATTTATAACCGATGCCAAGTTTGTTCACAAAGCGAGATCTAAGTCAAGCGTAAAACCTGTTACTGTTGAATTTGTCACAGACAGGAGTTTCCATCAGTAATCAAGCGTGCACACATAAAACTTTTGGCATTCAAAATGCAGAAATGGACCAAAGATCTTACCGTGGCACAGAAAAATTCTGTACATCAACTATTCAACCGGTACAGGTGTATATTCTGCAGTACATCGGTTAATAATGGAAGGATCACAATGTCAAAACACCGAATTGATAAGGGGACGGAGATACCGATTCGCCAAGCACCCATGAAGTTACCATAGGCAAACCAAATAGAAGTCGACATGTGTAATCCTACCATCTAACAGACCATGGAACTCACAAGTAGTGTGGGTCGAAAAAAGGTCGGTAGCATGAGATTTTGTGTTGATTACCGAAAACTCTGTGACTGAAAAGATAGGTAGCCACTGATGCCTTTCGGATTATATAACCACCCTGCGACTTTTGAACGATTGATGAAGTACGTGCTTAAGGTATTACATTGGAAGATGCCGCAAAGATTTTTCTCCAGTTAACTTCAAGGCATTCGAATGGAACGATCACAAGGAAGAAGCATTCCGTTAAGTATTTCCATAAGTAACTCTATGGTGAAAAATTCCATTTACGGACAGATCATGTAGCTTTGAATGCTATATTTCATGAATCTGGGGTGACAAGTAGCTCGTTAGGTTGAATGTCTTCAAAGCTACGATTTCCAGATTGAATACCGTAAGGGAAGGCGACCATACTCAGTAGAATGCAAACATTGTGGGCATGTTAATGATCAACAACTGGACTAGCAGATTTGGAGAATTGGTGGTATTTCATATGTCAGATGCTCGGTAAAAGTAAAACGAGAACAACGTCTTTCTCACTTCAATTTTCAGAGCATGGTTGAAGTTCGTTCAAAACATGAGTCACTTGAGTAATGACGGCTAAGACGACTGAGGACTTAGGGGTTTAAATTTTAACTGAAAATACAAATAAAAAATTTCATTAATTTACGTTTTTATTACTAAATAACGGTGTTGAAATTTCATGTGGCGTTTTCATCATTGAGCTCGTATCGTTCATCTCACAGTTCTCAATTTTCACCGATTTATGTTCTTTGTTTGTAAAATATTTCCGTATGCATGGCGCCAAAAGTGCCGACTTAACATCATGCGGATTTTGCGTACCAAATACGAACGAGGCTAAACCAGCTCCAATTAATGTTAATATAGTACCTATAGGAACGTACCACAAATACGATACATGATAAATTTGTGGCGCAACTGGATCAGAATTAAGCCCAATTATGGATTCTTTCATTACAGACGTATAATTATAGGTGCAGCCAAGTGTCGAGGTCGGTTTTTTTTCGAATACCATTTCCTTTCTTAATATTGCAATTTTACTTGTTACTGTAATCCATATCATTATGATGAAACTAAATAAGCTACCGAATAGCGCACTATTACTGTTGATCCAAGGCAGAAGAATGCCAATTAAAAATATGCCAAATAATGGCCCTGACGTACAACTTCCTATTGTCATTTTCAGTTGGAGCACCGCACCAAATTTCTCTACTATGAATACGAGACCAATACAAATAAGTCCCGAGACGATTACGACTCCGCGCATGGTGAGATTTGTAATAAAACGAGTCAGTGGCTTATTTGTAAACGTTTTTACAAAATCTTGTAGAATGACAGCCGAAAATGAATTTAAAGTGGTCGACAGGCTGCTAAGTGAAGCACTAAAGATCCCGGCTTTTTTTTTTTTATTTATTTATTTCAATTAATGATGTACAACACGTAATATAATAATATTAGAATAAAAAAAAATTACATAATGTTAACAAGTTTCTAAATTTAATAAGAACTAAGCAATAAAAAAATATAATTTAATTGAAAATAATTAGAAAATGCCTTTTGGACAAGAAGCCAGTGATAGGCATTCCTTCAGTTAAGAAATTAAATATGTTTGGGCGTGATTAAAAAACAGTACAAAATAATATATAAATCTACATAATTTTTACAAAAGTGAATATAAATACTTAAAGAATGTAATATAAAAAATTATGAATATTATACAAAATAAAAAAATGTGAGAGAACCATAATACTTATACAACCAAATCAAACAAGAAATCTAATGATTCGTTGTGCAATAACCAGGTTTTAAGTGACGCAACAAATATTTTTTTTGAAGTTGATTCACGGATAAATTTAGGAAGATTATTAAAAATTCTAGGTGCTGTTACTAAAAAGTAATTGAGGAAATGAGTTTTAAAAAAATTTAGGAATAGCTTTCAAACAAATAGAGTTCCTGCGCAGATCATAGTGACAACTTAAATTCCGATTAACACTAATTACGAAATAAATCTTCATAACTTTGAATACGTATAGATGCTTCAATGGAAGAATTGAACACGTTACAAACAATGGCCACAAGTGAAAACGTTTATTTTAAAGAACATCAACTTAACTGCATGTTTCTGAGCGATAATCAGTGGTTTAACCGTCTCATAATAAGTTCCACCCCAACAGCAGATACCGTAACGTAAATACGGATAAATTAACGCATTATAATAACTTTTTAAAAACCCAAAAGGACAATGTGAACGTAACAGATACAACATCCTGATATTGGAATGGAGGGAACTCTTCCAAGCAGCTACATGAGATTTCCAATCTAAATTACAATCAACATTTAATCCTAGGTATTTAATAGAGCTGACTGATTCAATTGCCATGCAATTAACGGTACAAACACCACTTTTTGAGCAGATAACGTCGTGGAACATAATATTACGGTTAAACGACGGATTACTCGTGCTTAAATTAAGCAATACAACTTTAGTCTTTGCACTAAGTACAAGTTTGTGAACAGCAAACCATTCACTCAAAATATTAAGATATGTATTAATACGAGAGACAGCCGTTGAGTAGTTGCAGCAATCATAAGCAAATGCCATATCATCCGCATAAGCAACAACTTTGCCAAAAAAATTTTGTTTAAAAATAGAATTGACATAAACAAGAAATAAGATGTGCCTCAGAACGGAACCTTGAGGCACACCTACATTAAGTTCAATAGTGCGACTCAGGCAACCACTAATACTAACTCGTTGCGAACGACCTTCCAAAAACGACTTAAGCCACTCATATAAGCAACCTCTAAATCCAATGTGCCAAAGTTTATCCCAAAGTATCCGGTGGTCCACCATATCAAAGGCTTTACTTAAAAACTTAAACAAATAGAGCTTCTAGATCTATGAGAATTATTAAGACCTTCGTGTAGCGGATTCATTAAATTAAGAAGAGCATCAGACCTGAACCCAAATTGACAAGAACTAAGATAATTAAAAAGTTTATGAAGTCAATAAAACGGGATTTTACCGATTTCTCAAAGATTTTTGAGATAACCGGCAAAAGCGAAATCGGCCGATAATTGCATAATAATAAGCGATCACCTTTTTTGAAGAGCGGAATGACCGTCGCGTTTTTAATGCTTGCGGAAAAATACCTTCAGTAATACTACGATTAAATAGTTCGCACAAAATATCAACAATGTTGTAACCAATTTCTTTTAAGACAGTACTGCTTAGTCCAATATTATCGGTCGTTAATTTGGATTCCAAAGAATTTACAATAAAAAATAATTCGGTCGACGTGATTGGCCGGAAGAAACAATTTCTATTGGAAGGATTATCTAAAATCAAAGTACTCGCGCGATGTGACTGAGTATAACTACTATTAGATCTCATCGATGTAACAATATTTTGAAAATACAAATTGAAACAATTTGCAATATCAATATGTGAAGAAATTTGTGTACCCGATTCATAGATTATTTCAGAGATTGCGTTGCAACGCGTCCCTTTGTTCAGTATTTCATTTGCCAATTCCCACTGCTTCTTACAATTGCCACCCGCTCTTTGAAATTTGTTAAAATAGTATTTCGATTTTTTTTTTGATTTGATTTGATTTGGGTTGTACGACTAAGCCTTTAGCAAGATCTCCCGGATGACGCCGAGCCCACCGTACACCCTTTTTACATTGACTTGGAAGGATTGGATAGGATTATTAGTATAGGATTGAGTTCGACCCGGTTACAGACACCTTGACGGTCAACAGTTAGTAGTATAACAATTGTTAATAATAATAATAATAATAATAATAATAATAATAATAATAATAATAATTTGTTATCACAGGACGGCATAATTTCTATCTACAAGTTCTTATTTCCTTAAGACCGGTAACTTTGCTTTTTTTCCTTCAGTCCTGAAATTTTAACTTTGTATTATTGTTGTAATTTATTCTGACAGAATAATCTAATCTATTGCTAATTTCCTGAGGTCCAACATGTCATCATTTTAATCACTATTTATTTTAATAAGGTTAAATATGTTTCTCAGCAATCCTCGGTTAGTTACTTCCTAACCTAAGTTATACTAAATAAATAAATAATTATCTAGTAACAATCCTGTCCAGGAGCAGGAAAAATCTATTAATAATATTTTATTTAATCCATCCAGACACTTGCATGCTCCATCAAGTTTGATCATTTCCTATATAAATAACTAAATTAAACTAAATTAGTCTTAATTCGCTACTTAACTTTTTGGAGAGTAATAAATTCTGCAATATACCTGAAACAGTTCAAACTTTGAACCCAATTAGCATGTTATGAATAGTCCACCCTTCCCATATAAGACCACAACCAACTACAAATTTGTTCCCATCCGAAAACGCCCACAACCACCATCTCTCCCACCTTGACGTTACAACCGCAAACCCTTCGTCAATTATAAATTATATCAAATAAACAATACATATATGTATTCAATTATTTGTTTACTATGTCAATCCATTTATATCTATTTATTTTACCTCTACTTAACTTAAATAAATTTAACTACATTTGTTTAGCAGTTGATTAATTAATTAATTACCCATTAGTTCCTTGCTTGACATCGCTCTGATGTACGTAAGCGATGAATATTTGATAAAAGTTGTAATATCCAACCTACATTACTTTAGCTATCTCTTCTTCCGAAATTTCATCTTCAAGTAGCTCACTTGAATCTGATTCTTCGCATTGGTAAATCCCTTCAGCTGCTTTCCGTAAATCAACTCGAGAGGATAAGAGAGGTTCCCATTCATTATGCGATCTGTTGAGATAATTTAAATCCTGGTTTAACGAATCATGCCAGGTAAAACATGGTCGTCCTAGTTTCCTAGGACCAGCACTGTACGTGAAAGCAGCCTTAAGTTTATGGATAGACGGACGGCGGTACACATGTCCCCAATAATTGATCCGCTGGAACTTAATGCGCTTTGTTATTGTTTTACCGTTCAAAATTTCTTTAATTTTCCATGCTCCGAGGGTGGATTTATCTTTACTAAATTCCAGTAATCTTCTCAAGAAAAAGAGTTCATATTTCCTTAATCTCTTCCGATTTGCAAGTGTAAGGGCGGTGGTTTTCAATCCATAGATCATCATGGGAACTATGACAGTATTATACATCGTGATGGCTATCTTAGAAGATACTTTATTTCTTTTAATGAAAGATTGCATTAGTTTTGTGACCCCGAGCGCTTGGCGACACCGGGTCCGGATAGTGAGGGGCCTACTAAGCCTAGTTGTAAAGTAGGTGCCCAAGTATCGTAATGTTTTCACTGAGGTGAAAGTAATTCCACCCATTCTGACATTGGATGGGATGGGTATTAAGGAGTCTGGGTTTCTAATAAGTACAGTGCATTTATTTGGATTCACTGTTAGTCCAGCAATCTCTAATCCAGCGATCAACTCAATCAGAATGGGTTCTAAGCGGGTCCCGAAAGACAATTAAAATGTCATCAGCATGTAACGATTTTCAGATGACATTACACGTAATGATTCTAAAGACCGTTGCAGACTCTCATGTGTTTACCCCAGGCAGCATTTTTCAGCCGGCTAGTTTGCAGTCGCGAGGGAGGGTTCTTTCTGGGAACACGAGAGAGCTTGAATTTGCTGCGTTTGTAAAATAAATAAAAAAAATACTCTAAATTACATGATTATTGAGGACTCTGTATAGGTTTATAATACTTCCATCACCGAGAGAGGCGAAACAAATCACGAAACAATTAATATTACCCAATTCGCTATATGAAATAATAACAAAAATATGAATATATTTTATAAAGATAAAAAAAAAATAATCTTAATAATTTATTAAAATAAAGAAAATATTTGTGATAATCAATACAATTTTGGATTTAACATAAAATAATTATTTGTAAAGAAAAAAAAAAATAATTACTACCAATTTTTTTTGTATAAGGTGAAACACCGAAAAACTAATAATAATAATAATACAATAATTAGGCAAAAATAATTAATCAAAAATGATAAATGAAAGAAATATAATTTTAATATATAATGTACAATAAAAATCTTATCTTAGTTGCGGATCCGTTCCCGTTATTGCAATAAGTTTTAGTTTTCAAAAAGGATTATAACGCAAAATTATATAGTGCACTATATCGTCGATTACGAAGAACACATTTTAATACATAATATTATAATTAATATGCACTGTTAAATTACATATCTTTGGCCAATAACTGTCTATTTTATATGTAGTCTATATAAAATTTGTTTCAACAATTATAATTATAATTTTTCCGACTTAATTCGAATGATTTTATTGTTTTAGTTTAAATTTTATCACATATGATTTTGCTTTACACTAACACTTTATTACGACACTGTTTAGTTTTCGTTTTAATGTTTTTTTTTTTTATGTTAAATCACCTGTTTGTCTTTAATAATTAAATATACAGTATATAATATTAACACGTGATTTATTTGTTTATAAAACTATTATTTACTATTTTTAATAATAAAATTACTAGTATTAATATATTTAAATTCTTTTATTTTGGAACTTTTGATTTTTAGTCTGTTTAATATATTTTTTTTGTTTTTAATTAACGTATCGTTTTTTTTTTTTTTCATATATTGCACTGCAGCTTCCTTTCGCTACCAAATTCCAAACTCAACTCCCCGTTCAATCTTTTTGACCCGTTGTCCAAAATCTCGTCACAATACTTTTTTGTTCTCAATAATAATATGTATGTACATATTTACAAAAATTACAAAATCGCTTAAGTACTAATAAACCACCACCAATTACTTAAAATACAGTGACTCAGTATTATGTTATTATTTCAATAATATCGAATTCGAATATGATTTAAAAAGAAGTTTAAAGTTGTATTATTACAGTAGCATTCGCCACAAGCATATGCTAGAATTAAAGGAAGCTGCAATGTCCCTCCTTGATTTAAACATAATTCTGGATACTGATCGGCAACAGTTACCAATACTTCATTCAAAATGAAATTAAAAAGTCTTGGTGATAGAGGACAACCCTGTTTTACCCCTTTGTTCTTTTTAACTCTATCTGTACAGGTGTTAAACCACTTGATGGAGGTTTTCTCCCAGAAACAAGCCTTAATGATGCGGTTTACCAGATAATGAGGCACATATTGTTGAAGACATTCGATTACGACCTTTAGATTGACTGTGTCAAATGCTTTTGCTTGATCATCCAACTTTTCAAGAAGAAGCTTGGCATAGATCTTGTATCCTACATTGCATAGGGTTATGCGTCGGAAATCACTGGTTTGACGAGGATTCTTGTTCTTAGGAATTGGAACCTGAATGGTCTCCAGCCACTCGGTTGGTGGGTCATTGTTTATCCATGCAGTTTCTATGACTTTATGAAGCGCTTCAACAATATTGTTGGGTGCATATTTAAATAATTCAATGTGAATTTGATCCGGCCTCGGGGCAGTGCCTGGGCGGATGAAACTCAGGACTGACTGAATGTCTTCCTTATTTGGAGGAGGACCTAGAGGAAAGTAGTCCTGTTCCTCTATAAGGCTCGGCCAGGTTCCTTCAATGGTAGAAAGTTCATTTACCCAGGAGGAAATGGGTATGTAATTTCCGCGAAAGGAAGAGTAATCTCGTTTGAAAATCTTAAAATATGAATAAGTTCTGCGAAGACGTTCTGGAGGAGAATAGTAAGTCAAACGACTAAAAAATTGTTTGCATTCAGAAGATTTGTCCCTGGAATAGGCATCAGACAAACGTTTCCTGGCACTTTGTAGACGCAATCGAGAGCTCATCTCCTGTGGATGAGCATGTTTGTGAAATTGGGCCTGTTTAAAGAGCGCCAATGCTTTCCTACGCTTAGGTGTCAGGGGCGTCTTGGTGGTGAGTAACTGTTGGGAGCTTTCCTTGATGCAAGTAGTTATCAAATGCCATAGATTACAATCATTTATATCAAAAAGCAAATGATTTTGCTAAAACGGACTGATATTGTTTGTGTATCTTTACTCCTTGCAGTAACGAGAGATTCAAAGATTTGAATGAATAGGTCATAGGTGGCCCTGCAGAGATCAGAACTGGCTTAACATTAGTAGGACAGGCAAGCGACCGCACTTTTCGCATGGTGCACACAATCCATATTAAACGATGATCGCTTAGTGACGGGTAAAAACAGGCGGCTTTCACCGACTTAACATAAATAACCCGATTGCTTTTACGGGTTAAAATATAGTCCAACTGGGAATACAATCGACCATCAGTCCAGGTCATAAGTTTTCGCCGACGTCCATGAAGGGTGTGATTAAAAAGTTGAGTCGACCGGGTTAGTAGTTCTAGAGAAACTCCATTCTCATTCTTCGACTGCAAATCATCTTCTTTTAGATGAGCATTAAAATCTCCAAATAAGACGATATCGATCTGTTGCGGGCAACGATCAATTATCGAAAGTAACTTTGAGAATATCTTTGTGGAAAGACAACGATTGTATTGGGAAGTGTGAGGTGGAACATAAACGGATATGGCAATGATCCTCCTATTCTCAATTCTGCCGTTCAGAGTAATTATGGCACCAAAATATTTTCGAATTCCCATGGTCCGAATGAAGGTATGCCTTTTTATCAAAATTCCCACTCCACGTCTTTTTGTCTTGGGATCGTTTGTAAGGTGCCAAATGTAATTTTTTGAAGAACAGGTTCCAGAGGGCATATTTGTTTTTGAGACACTACATATATGGACATTATTTTCTAATAAAATTCAGTCAATGGCGTCACGTTTCTGGGAGTTATTAAGGCATCGAACGTTCCAAGGCAGAATGAGTTGACGGGAAGGTCCAGGATTGGTGACTCAATTAACTGTGATTCCTCAATTAGTGTATAAGGATTGTCAGTGGTGGAAATTTTCCGGTGGACATTCTCTGCTATGTTAGGCAAATCGGAATATTGTGCCGTGTTAGCAAGCAATGGGGTATGTTCCTGTTGGAACATTAAGCTGTCATAATGTGACTGACAATTAAGCTATCATAATGTGTTATACGTTCTCCTGGTCGGTGTAAAAGTGATTTGATGTTTGACATAATAAATATTTATTTTTAGTTTTTTCAAATTAGACACGGCCGAAAGACATTCGGCGCCACTCCAAAATCCAGTCTGCTGAAGGTCGGATAGATATCTTAATATTAATTGATTTCCAGTGTGATTCAAAATTTCCCTGGGATGATAGATCTGATGACATGCATCCAATATTGTGTGAGAATAATCATCAAGATTACCGCGTATAAAGCCGACAATTTCAGCTCGGAGATCACTTGCTGAACAGGTTGAAGAATGAGAATCTTGTAGTTGCAGCTGATGGATGATTACATTGAAAAGGCAATTTCCATCACTTGGTATTTTGTGTACTTCCATGCCTAACAGTAAATACTGAGTGTGCAATGTATAATACAATATTGCCAATTTACCGATTTATTTAACTTAGCTTACCTTCCAATTTTCTAGTTATTAATTCCAGCTATTCCACTACAATTGTAAATTCTAAATTCTTAACTCAATAGCATACTAAATAATTTAATTTATGAATTATTTTAATTTTAATTTTAATTGTATTTCATCACACACTAATTTCATAACATCAACTCACTACATTTCATATAACCCTACATTTCAAATAAATTCTACACTCTATATTTCAAATAAATTCTTTAAACACATAGACACTAGTTTAATAATTAGTTAGCCATTTATCATTTATGTACTTAATTATTCCTTTATTAAATTCGGTACCCTTTGTTATATCCACTCTGTTATCTTTTAATCACTAAACACCGTAACTCTATAGTTTGCTCTAATAATTAATAAATTATCTAATTTTGTTTTATCTTTTATATTTTCTTTCATCACACATCACCAATAGTTTCATTACATCAAGGCTTCTTTTAACATAAAGAGACAGACTTCTTAATTCTTAGTTAGACGTTTTTTTTTTTTTTATAAATTTTTTTATAAATTATTCATTTCCAAATCAATGCGTTTTATTATATTCCAATTACTCGTCATATACTCTTTATATATATGTCCACCAATAATAATGAGAATATATATTGTATTACATATCCACCCATGCAAGAGAGTTTGAAAATATTGACAATATTATTAATAACAAAACAAACAATTACAAACAAAATAAATATAAATATATCAACAGCGCACACACCTATACTCATTGCCTTCCATTTCAACATTGCACCAACCATGAACTTGTCCCCTTCCAGTTTTATCTTATTCGCGTCAACATTTACCATTGAACATACACATGCATTTCCTGTATAATGCATTTGTTCTATGAGATACATACAATTTAATTTACGACACACCCTATCATTACTGAATAAACACCAAAACTTATCCATGATTGCTATCTATTTAATAATTTCCCCTCCTCACACACACATATACACACCGCTTACCTGGCTAACGGATACGTATAGTACCGTTATATATATTTTAAACCAGAATTATTTTTTTTTAAATAATTACGGCGTTTATTTGCACATAAAGAACACGTTTTCACAAGAGTTAAAATAAAATAATCCCAATAATAAGGCTAAATTCACTAATAAACTACTTTACACTATTTCACTAGCACCACACTAAACTAATCACCGCACATGTTTTAACTGTCCCATGCACACGAAAACAATCCGGGGAAATTTAGAGTTTTAGAAATTTATCCCTAAAATTAATTCAAACCAACAAATCCATATTATTTAATTTAATTAAATTAATCAAATTAATTTTTTTAATTTTAATTTAATTTAATTTAAACACATTAAACAACATTTCAATCTATTTAATTCTAAATTTATTTTATTTTATTTTATTTGACAGAGGAAACAAAAACACGTCTTCCTCCTTCGACTGTCATTCGACCACCCGTTAAAATAGTATTTCGATTTTGCGTTTAAAATTTGTTTATTCAATTCAGTCGAATACTTATAATAGTACTTCTTCAGATTGGAATTTTGACTATGTTTTTTAAGTTTCTTGCGAAGTTAGTTTTTCTTTATTACCTTAAAAACCAAAGCATCTGTAATCCAAGGTTTGCGTTTTACAGTTTTTTTACGCGTTGCAAATACATATTTACATTTAGTGAGATAATTATTTAAAATGTAGAGTAACAAATCAAACTCTTCTGAAATATTAACTAGAGCCAATACAGAGGACCACGATTCTTGAACTAACAAATTATTTAATAATTTAAAATCTATTTTAAAATTAGTAGTTGTAACTTTCGGAACAGATTGAACAATAGGGTTGTCTTCTAATAATAAAGTTAAGAATATAGCGCAATGATCAGTAATTCTCATTTCTAAGACAGATGATCTCACATCAACATGAGAGCATCTGAAATAAACATGGTCAATACAAGTAGAAGACAAATTAACAATCCTAGTTGGAGCATTGACATCAGAAGTTAAACCATTACTTGACATCAAAAATTTGTAGTCATCTATTTGCGTTGAATTATCTAGTAAATTAATGTTTAGATCACCAAAGACTAAAAGATTTTTGGATTTAAGTCTACACATAAAAGGGCCCAATTCAATCAAAAAGCATCTATATTAAAAGATTGCAACCTATAGACACATACTCGTACTATAGTAATTTTAAAACGATTCAAATAAATATCTACCATTAAGACATCGGCAGTATTCAAAACAAAATCGGTTGTAATTTTCACATTTAATTCATCAGCTATGTAAACTGCAACACCACCAGAGCGATATTTAATATTACAATTAGGATACAATTTGTAGCCTAGTATTGCATAACTGTCAACCTCATTATCATTTATCCAAATTTCAGACAAAGCTATTAATTTAGGCATTACACAAAAAGATTGCAGATGGCAAACTAAACAATCATAATTTTTACGCAAGCTACGTATATTTTGGTGCATGACACAAAAATTGTGACCTTTAGAATGAGAAGTCATGGAAGGATGGGAAGGTAAAGGCAAGTTAGGACCTAAAGATTCGTTAAATAAATTACTCATAAATAACAATTAATAAAAAACATAAATATACTAATTAGAGTTTGTTTAGGTCCTCCATTGAATTAACCAGCTTGATTGGTTCACCATTCTCCTTCCTCATACGTATCGTAGAATTCCTAATCCAAAGGTACTTATAACTGCGATCAATTTTAGCCTTTTTAGCTGCCATAAATAACTGCCTTTTCTTGTATGTCAAACATTCGTTAATGAAAATTGGAGTTGCATCTTGAACATCAGCACCAAATGAAGTTGTGCTTAGTTTTAGTTTTTTCTTGTATTTCGTATCCATAGTCAAATCCTTGGTTTTTCTTGATAAAAACTTTACAAACACTACATCCTGCGGTGATTTAGAATTACCAATGGAAAATGATTTTCTCTTTTTTATAAAGCAATATTCGATGTCAAGAGTTGTAAATGATGAAACACCGAGCCCGTTATTAAATAATTTCACAACGGTATCATCAATATTGGAAGAATCAGTTGTAGGCAAACCGGTAATTTCTAAGCATTTTTCCTTTGATAATTTTTCCAAGTATTCAATTTGCTGTTGGTTTTCGTTGATTATTGTTTTCAGTTGTGCGTTTTCAGTTTCTAAATTTTTCACTAGAGAAAATAAGTTCTCGTATTCCTTTAGCTGATTAAATACTTTAGAAAAATTAGATTTGATGTCATCTTTCATACTGATGACTTCGCCTAACAGCATTTCCAAGGTCACGGTTGAATTAATTATACCCGATGAATTTTTATCAGCCATACTGCCACCCCAACTATTTGCACATAATTCACAAATCCAAGATTTAGAAGTTACTTCAATATTATCAAACTTGGCACTGTCCAACATTACACATTCGAGATGAAATAATTTGAGGCATGCTACACATTTTATGTTATTTTTGAGTTCAGCACCACGAATAATTCTAACGTTACATTTATTGCACGACATTTTAAAAGTTATTTATGAATTACGTTTCAGTAGCTTATTATATCCACAAGTAAAATTCACATTGGATTAAAAGATTTAATTCATAATATTAAAATACACTTTAAATTTTACACCTAAACCTGTTTTTACACGGTTCTATTTTATACGAATTTTTTTCGCGTTGGAACTTATCTACCGTGTAAAAATAGGTTTAGGTGTATATTCATTGTATCGAAATCCAATTGAGATAAACGACCGTACCTGAATCATACAGGCACTACTGGAATTATGAACCTTTCAATTTACCAAAGGATTTTTGATTTTTATGTATGCTTTTGTTAGTCATCATGATGAGTACAGCCTCGCATCTTTAGCGTTAATCACAATTATAATACGGGTTTCACAAGTTATTGTCGGCCCAATGAAAGATGAGGTCGTTTTTAGGGCCAAATATCATACGCACCACTGGTCTTTCGAATGACTTTACTCAGCTAATTTTCATTATCATCCATCAGTGTCCAACTGTCACACCCAAATATGACGACGCGCCTAATCAACACTCTGAATTGGGAATGTTGCACACAAACCGTCCTTTTGAATATTCGATTTTTCAATTCGATCTTCGATTTTATGAATCGATTTTTTTTTTATTTAAACACATGAACATGACAACATGAATTAATTAACATTCAACAAAAACATTGATAAAAAGTAAAAATTAGCGTACACACAGAGCAGTGTGAATATCGTGAAGAAGAAAAAAATTGTAAGAGAATTCATCTGTATTAGTACGATTCGCTAGTACTTAAATCACAGCACATTCTGTATATATAGAATGTAAGTTGTGGTATAATCAGTCCAGTCGCCGCGGCCTGATGAAAAGATTGATTTTTTCATAATCATAAGCTCATCAGTTCGAAACTGGATTGGATTCTCTTACAATCTTCGAAACATATTAAACTCATTTAATTAAATAAATAGAATTATGTCTATTAGTCGGTTTCGTTGAATTACTGTTCGTAAATACTAATATACTTCTCGTGTTAATCGAAACACAATTAAAAGGTCTAACCACCGGTGGCATATTAGAAATTACATGAATTAATTAACATTCAACAAAAACATTGATAAAAAGTCACAATAATCTTAAAAATGTAAAATTGTAACAAGCAAACCGGCTTCAGAATTGGCCAAGGTGTAGTCAATGTGACCATTATAAATAAAAATCCTGTGATTGGTGTTTTCACTCGTGTGAAAAGTCTGGGAATGGATTTTAATGCTCTTACACTTTAAATAGTGTAGAAAAAAAGACTGGGATGGGTTTTTACGCTCGGAGATAATTTTAAATTATCCTTTGATGAAAGTCTCGGATAACTTCAAGGCGATAAAAAATCTCAAAAGCTGACAGAATCGAACAAAAATGATCGAAAGGGTGTTTTCAAGTGAAAAGCAAAAGTTTAAATCGTTTTATTACCGTACAAACGGTTAACATCTTAAAGTACCTTAATATATCTTCTATTGGCCTTATGTTAGGGTATATGTACCTCCTTTCGGGAAGGTTATTTATATCAGGATACATCTTGAAAGGTTCAATTTGTTTGAATTTTTATTTTTCTAATGGTACTTTACGAATGTTTCTATTAATCCTTTAGACAGCAAATATTTTAATATTGTTTTGATGTTTATAATTTTCAAAATATGGCTTCATTTGTTTTAATTTTTATGAATATGTCGGTTTGTTTGCGATCTGAATCGATTCAAAAAGTCGATCTTTTTAATAAATTGCAACATTCTTAATTTGCAATCCATTACTTCCTTCCATATGTATTTAAAACTTCTAAAGTTCACAGTTGAATCAGAAGATCAAAAAGCCCATTTTACATCACACGATGCAGATCCCACAGTATCATGTCAGCGAAGTGAGCTATAATGCGCGCTGCTAAACTATTTTGATTGGTTAAATTATGATTTACTTCCGTCTAAAAAGACGAGAAGTATTGAAATCCTGTTAAAAATGACCAAAAATTTTATTGGTCCAAAACTACTTTTCTCGACGTTTTGAAAGTCCCTGAGTCTAAACAAACAAAAAAGAAAAAATGTCAGTCCCTCTGTCTGGACATCTGGATGTCTGGATGTTGTTACGAGACGGGAGAGGAACAGCACAGCCCACAGTCCAATTTGGGGGACCGCGGATATGGGGCCCGAACCCAAAACTCCAACTCACCTCAGCAGCCAAGTTGCCCAGGCTACTCCTAGAAGTGAGTTGGCATCAGGAACGAGTCCGCACCCGGTCATCGCTGAACCCCGAACCAATCATCCACTACATGCCGCACGTTGCCGTGAACGACACTCTTGTAGTGGATGATGGATGAACTGGACCGTAAGATGTGGGTCCCGTCCCATCACGCAGACAGAAATTTTTGTCCACGGAGTCCTTCACCTGCAGCTTAAAGTCTGGCTATAGCTCAGTCCTGAGGGAGTAGGTGGGGTGGTGAAGGCCCATCCGCAGATTATGTCGCTGCTAACTCCTGTTGACACAACACTTCACCTACACTATCACAGCACACACATTCCCACGATGATTCTCACATGTTTTTTTTTTTTTTTAATTAAAGACACATATCTAATATTTCACGTTATAAATAAGAATACATTTTATTGGGATTTGGAATTTTAACAAAACAAAGTACCAGTAGTATCAGAGGCACGATATCCTCATTCCAGATAAGTAGCTGAACCGCTACGGGCACGGTGGAAACCGCGAAAACGATGATCTGCGGACTATGAGCTCAACCATCCGTCGATCACTAGAAATATAAAAAAAACTATGTCTGCGCCACCAGACTCGGTGCCAGCGATCAACGATTATCGACCGAGGATTCGGTCCTCTAATACTTACCCAATTTGGTCCGCACTCAGTTACAGGAACTCTGCAATCAGTCGCAGGATTGCCGCAATCGGTCGCAGGAACACCACTCTCCGTCGCAGGAACACAACACGTAGTAAATTTAAGCCTCGTTTCTCCTCTTGTTTTTTTTTTTTTTTTCCCCTTCTGGTTCTCTCGTCGCTTTTTTTTGTTTTCCCTGGAACACACTACTCGTCACCGATATAATTATCGAATGGATTTTCAGCTACCGTGTGTCACAATTTATTTAGCAATTTACAGAAAATTTGTTTTGCTATATTGGTTATTCGCAAATAGTTTTCAAAATCTATTTATGCCGAATATATTCCCAAGATTTATTGTAAACCAAAATGTCACACTGAACTTTTTTTTATTTTTGCCACGGATTAAAAGAAATTTTCTTAGAATTTATAATTTCTTATTTCCGTCAGGTGATACAAATATTTGTTTTGGTTATACTGGTGATTTCCAATATGGATGTTTCGCTTTGTCTTTATTGTTTTTTTTTGTTGACACGCTGTTTGTATGGTAGAATCACAAGACATAAGAGACCGAATAACCATTTGGAATCCGCTTATATACATTTTTTTTTTCAAGTACAACAACAATTTTTGTTATTATTATTATTATTTTTGTTTATTTAGGACGATCACCACGCTCCTACATATAGGCACCCCTAACTTCCATGTGCATGCAACCAAACCCAATGACATTTACAAAAAAAAAAAAATTCTCTCGAACACACAGACAAAAGTAGTGTTGCTTTGGTAATTTTACAACAACAATTGCATTTTGTATGGGAATTGGTGAAATGAGTACAGCAAATAAATAGTTTTTAATGGTGTTGCTCTTGAAAATAAATACGTTAAATAAGTTAGCTGAATTAAAATTATACACAGCACCGAAATTTTTGCGATGAAATTACGTATAAATTTACTGTTGCGTTTACTGTTTTGCGATGAAATTACGTATAAATTTACTGTGATGTCCAAATCCCCAAATTTTTGAACCATCTCCATTCCACATTCCATGTAGACATCTACTGACAGCGGATTGATCAATAATCAATGTTTCTGCCTATTCGTGTTGCGTTTGTGTGTTGTATTCATCTAGTAATGCTTGCAATTTTTCAGCTTCAAATTTTTAAATCTTTAAACCTCCTTCTACACATACTATCAGAAAAATCATGTTCACCGTAAGCTTATACATGACTTCCCACAACTGATGATTATTTGGCACAAAACTCTTTATTTTAAATTCGTTTTGAAGATTATGGAGAGACTTTTCAAAAACATTTATTACCAGATTAATTACGCCATCTATTAGAGAAACGGAGGTTACTTTTACATGTACCCAATAGTTGTAAATGCTCCGGAACTAAATATTTTAGGTGGACATATAAGTGGAGCAGAACATAAACGAAATTATTAAACTAAGGTTAAAACTAAACATTTTTGAGCTTACTATTCTAAATTTGTAAAAATTCAATTCTTGCACGTTGCTCTAATTCGGCCACAACCCGACCCGAATTTGATTAGTTTTTAATTTTTTTGTCAAATTATTTTTACGTTGGTATTTAAAACAAAATTTGGATTTAATATATTCTTCTGAATTATCGAACTAAGAAAATTCTGGAAGTATTTGAAACATTAAAAAAAAATTGAATTTATCCATACAAAATTCAAAGTTAAAAGTTTTTTTTTTTAGATTTTGTCAACTACCAATTTCCAATGTAATTGACCAATTTGAAAGCTTTGGTCCGCTAAGCCATTTTATATCCAAAATTTGAAATTTTATTTTTGACAAGGGAAGGTTCCTGGTGGAAACCGCCAGAGCCTAAGAAATGATAGCTCAATAGATGACAGTAGTTCAGTTTTTTTTAATTAGATCAATTTGTTTTTGGTCCCAAAGGAGGGAGAGTGGGTAATTAGGTTGACCTAATTATTTTCTTGAGGTCTACATACACTAGAAATAAAAATAAAAATTCAATTACAGTTTTATACATATGGTCGTTCTGAGTCTTAAACGAAGCTTAACAATAGTTATTATTACATATACCAATTAAGACAAAATATACAATATATTTTGTGAAAAGTGCTTTTTGGCCAGCCGAAAAGGAACTTTCAATTCCATGGAAGTTAGTTTTATAGGTAAAAAGTGTTGACAGGCTAATTAAAACCAACTCCTCGTCAAGTGTGTTGCGTTGAATAGTAAATGGTTTTATTCCCCAAACCTAGTGCCTACTTTTCTTTAATTGCCAACTTCCATGATAAATTAATCGGATTAATTGATTTTTTTAATCAGATTTGATAGATTTGCAAATCAATGAAAAAAATTTTAGTCTGAAATTTAGAATGGCACCAATGACTAATATGACATTTTTTATGTGTAAAACCATGGTAAAGGTTTCGACAAATTTATAAAAACATTTTGTCGGAAGATAGTTACAGAAATATTCAATAAGTATTCGAAAAATTTACCAATATTTCGGTAATCAATCGGTAAATCGGTATTGGATTCCTTACAAAAAAAACTCGGCATTAGGACCCTGGAATTTAAATTTGGAGTTTTCAAAACTAACCTGATATACAATTTAACAGTAAAATTTTTGAAATTTTAAATTAAATTAAAGTATGAGTAACTTTTTAAAATTACATACTAAGACTTTGCCCGAAACCTGTGATAAATATTTTTTAGTAAATATTTTCGACATTTATATGAAAAAACCGCATATAGCCAAATTATCACGGTCTTTTGCTATGATAATTTTTGACACAAGCAGAATAAATTAATTGTTCAGTGCGAGTTTACGACCATTTTCTGATGAAAAATTTTCAGCAAATTCAATATATTTTAAATGGAAAACAAAGGAATTATGTTCGGAAGGGGAAATTTGTTTACAAAATAGGCTACGTCGATTGGTTGCCTGTTGAAAATTTTTCATCAGAAAATGGTCGTAAACTCGGTATCAGTCGACATTTAACATGGTCGCCTTTGCATTTTATATCATCAAAATAAAATGTCAACTAGTCAATGATTATGTTAGCAACTTAATAACAGAAGCATGATAATTTCCTAATTTAAATGAATTAGTTTAAACCATAATAGGTTGCCTCCAATACCTATTAGTTTGCGTTTCAATTCTGATTTGAGACTCTGTATAAAAACCTAACTAGCTATATATCTGAATATATTTTCCAAAATTTTGGCGAGAATTATTGCACCTTTGTCCTATTATACTAAGCTCTAACAAATACAACCATACGCTACAATATATATTATACACCTATCCCTCGATTAACACAGTACTTGATTAACGCGGATTTTATTTAACCCGGTCAACGAATTGAGACAAAGTCTTGATTAACACGCATAAAAGTTTCGATTAACACTACTTTTTTCCACAACGTAAAAGGAAAAGTGGTATATAAATGAGTATGTATATACATATGTGCAAATAGCTATCGTGCGATGGTGTATTTTATTTTTCCGCTATTACAGTTGTTACCATATTTTACGTATGCAGAATCTTGTTGTTTAGATTATGTTTCAAAAAATCCGTGTATGAATTGTACTACATAACATATTTTTGGAGATTTTTAGATTTTTGTTCTTTTTTTCTTGCATATTCTCCAATCTGAGTATACATACACAAATCAATAGTAATCCCTTAATTTTCATATTATATGTACGAGTACATATGTATTTATTAGTCACGATTAACACGGTTTTGAGTAACACGGTAATTTGGCGGAACGTAATTACCGTGTTAATCGAGGGACAGGTGTAAAAAGAAAGCCTATTCGATGCGTATAAAAGGATTGCTTGCAATTAAAATCGAACAACAGTATGACAGAAGGGGAAATACTTCAAAATATTATTACACAATTCGGGCAGCGTAATGAAAATTAAATGTCAAAAATGTGTACTAAAACATTTATCACAGGTTTCGGTCACAGTCTAAATATACGTACATTTTCAATATCCAATTACCAGAATTTTCATAGAAATTTTCCTATAGTTTTTGCGTTAAGTTTAGTTCCTAAATTTCCGAGAATTTACTTCGGATATCGACCTCTGATTTAAACATGTTGTTGCTTCATTAATGGCCTTAATTTTTTTTAGCCATGATTTTTTTTGTCCTACAGATCTAAAATTCCTGTTTATGTTCATTGTAGAATAAGAACTTGTCTACCAAAATCCTCTTGATTGTGGAATTCAAATACACATCATATATTTATTATCGTTATTTTCAAAAACTATTAATAACACAAAAAACTGTAGCAGTCATTGATGGGTAGTTTTAGAAATTTCTGTGCGAAGAAATTGTTCTTTTTATAAGAGATATTAAGGCCAGGTTTGAAGGCTCCTTGGCAACAGCGGCCTACATTTTGAGAAGCCCTGTTATAAATATCTTATATAATAGCTTTTTGTCGAAAGTTCGAAAAAATTCTCTAAACTCGTATATTATGCTAACGTAACTGACATCCAGGCGATTTCGGCGATTTCAATCCAGGGATTTGGTGGTTTTACATTTTTTTTAATCAAGTTTGATTTTATACAAACTTACTAGATATATTATTGTCTTATAATCGAGTTTCTCAAAGTTTCACGTTGAGTTGCGTCATGATACCGAAATAAGGGGATTTTCGGGATTTTATTAATGACGATTTTTAATGTTATCCTAGTGTAGTCTAGATTAAATTAAGTGTACCATTAGATTAGGCGCAATTCTCCTAGATATTTAGATTATCAATCAAAATTTTCAAGATTGTGACGTCTTCAAGTTATTTTTACGATGAAAATGTTTTTTTGTTATTGATTTCTTGATTTTTCGAGATTATTCTAGCAGAATTTGAATTTTATTCGAGATTTTCGGGAATTTTCGAATTTTCGTGAGAATATCAAGATTACTCGCGTCTAATCCAGTTTCGCAATATGTACTACTAAATTTTCAAGACGTTGGAGTTACATAATGTTACAGAATTAATTTTTTAGATTTTTCGAAATTTTTAAGCTTATTGGATATTAGTAAGTGAACGTTATGTAACAGATGTTACAAGAGATTCTCCAAACTGGGATTTTGGATCTAAATAGCGTGCTTGGAATTATTTTATATTATCCAACTAGACCACCGACACCTATTATACGAGATAACTATTGCCGGAAACACCACGAGACGGAAAGATGAATTGTTTTTTTTTTCAAAGGAAATTAATCAAATTTTTTGTTGCATATAGACTAAATCAAAAAAAAATCCAAGATAGAACTTCTATGCTTGGTTAAGTTGATTATCCTCAGGTTAACTTTGAGGTTCGTATAATCGATGTGACCATAGTTTTGCAATTTAGCTATAGGGGTATTATTCAATATTTTCGAGATTATTAGAGGTTTTACGCGGTTTTCGTGATAATTCGGCATTTTTGTAAATAATGGTACCTCTTCAGTATTCTTCGATTGTTCGAGCTTTACGAGATATTGCTGAAAATTTGCAAGATTTTGAGATGCATCTTGTTAGAGAATTAGTAATTTATCTAGACTTATTTGTTTTTGAGATCTTAGATTTGCTTATAGTGTCGAATAAGAGTTACAAAAAGTTATTCGTAAGTTAATACTAGAGAATGTTGAGATACACAGACACCATTTTTTTGAGAATATTGAAGACTTTTTGAGATTCTTGAAATTTTGTTGCGAATTAGATGGATATTGGATTGCTTGGTATCGAGATTATTCGATACTATCGCGATTATTGTTGAAAATTATAGGTAATCGATTCAGAGATTCAATTTATTCGGAGTACAAATAAGTTTTGAGGTTTTTTTTATAACTTCGAAGAGATTTATTTATTATTTATTTTTTATTCAGAGAAATTGGTATTAATGTATTTTATTCAAAGTATTGTCCATCGTTAGCTACGATTTTTGTCCATATTTCAGGCGTTATACGGATTCCGCGTCGAAAAAATTCCTCGTCTTTTGAGGCGATCCAAGAATCGATCCAATTTTTGGCTTCCTCGTAAGCAGTTAAGTGCTGCTCGGCCAGGCCACATACGAGATTTCCACTTATTTTACGTTTTACCACATATTTTATGGTTTATTCCAAATATTTTTAATTTTTCTTTGAGAATAGCGTAATTTGACTTTCATTATCTCAAATAAACGTCAAATTAAAATACTTATCTCAATAGTTTACTGCACATTATTTGACGAACCGGAGTCCTTCTAGAAAAGCAGATTTTGTGATTGTAGTTTTTATTCGTTAACGTATGTGCCTTTATCAAAAATTAAATAATCCATTTAATTAATCACTTGAGCAACAGCTTTAATGATATTCATATTCAAAATGGGCTCGAACGAAAATCAATTTTAAATCCAACCAATTTTTTGTTTGAGGGAAATATTGAATGTAAATTTGATTACAAATTAAATTAAATTCAAATTAATTAAATTAAATTTGATTTGGTAAATTACAAATCGATTTCGAATTAAAATTAAAACACGATCGATTTGACCAATATTAGCTTCAATTCTAAATCGGACGTAATGATTGTGAATAAAATTTTAAGTAGGATAATTAGGCAACATTTTAAATTTAATTTAGAAATGAAACTAACTGAGAATTCAAACATGAATTTTGAGAAAAGTTAACATATTGTTTGTCAGCATACGTTTGTGAATTTTAACATATCATATATTAATTCAAAATTTGGAGCAAAAATCGGAATGAGAATTTGAATTCCCAAATGTAATTGAATAAATTGTTGTGTAGGAACTCAAATTGAATTTAAAAATTTAAAAACTAGATTTGATTTTTACAAACTAGATTTGAACAACATCTTGTGCTTAATATGAATCAAAAGCTAATAGTAGTTTTTAGCAGAACTTAGGTAGAAATAGAGTTTGAATTTCAATCTTTGAATACGAATTCCAACGAGGCGTAACTAAATATTGAGTGGGTTCAAAAAAAAAAAAACCTCCGGTTTTAAATCCATAAATTTTCAGTTTGAAATTAAACAGATACAATTTTAATTGAGTTACAATTCGAACCACAACCTTTCAATATTTTGAGTTAAACTTAAAATAGAAATTAAGAAAATGTTTCTGGATTAAACTAGCTACATTTTGTATGGAATTTAAATAGTACAAAATGAGGGACATTTTAATCCGAAATTGAGTTAAACTTCCAAACTGTATTTGAATGTTTGTTAATTGTATATTTGATCACGCTCATTGAATTAAATTGAAATGGAAATTTGAGTGAAATTTATAGTTTTAACAAAGTTTTAACAAATATTTAGGTATTCTGCTAATTGATTATTGTACTTTTCTTTTTAATATGTGAGTGGTATTCACTCTAGTAACTTAGTTTAAAATCAAAATGGATTCGAAAAAAAAAAATAAGTTTTTTGGTCAGAAATTTAGGTCCAAGCAGTTCTCGAAGTTGAACAAAATGATAAATGGAATTTTGAACATAAATCTAGTCTAAACAGGTCAACTGCATTCGACAGAGAGGAAATTGATTAAGAGAACGAAGAGAGAAAATTAGCTTGGATTCTAAATCAGATATAATGAATTTGAGTGAAATTTTAAGTAGAAATTGTCTTCTTTATTTTGAATTTGGAAGCTCATTTTCAAAAACAATTTTATGTGACTGAGCTTAAATTCTAAAGACGTTTTCAACAAATCTTTTAGTCAACTACAATAGAAAATCAGGAAAACAGCAAAAATCTGAAAATTTTGTTTTATATAATAAAACGCATATTAAGCACATCAGAAGCATATCAATTTTAAACCGTAATTGAATAAAATCTTAAGTAGGAGCTTACATTAGAAATAGAGCTTTCAATAACAGTTTGAGTGAATTTTAAAAATTTAGTTAATTATTCGATCAACATTTTTATTTAGAACGGAGTAAAACAAGATTTGAACAAATTTTGTACTAAAAATTCAATTTCAATCCAATCGAAGTTTGAGCAAAAATTTGGATGCAATTTAATTAAAAAAATATTTAAAAAAAGGGCTTGATTTCCAAATTTAATTAACGCCAAATTATGGGTGCAATTAAGCTACAAATTTTACGATATATTGTTTACAAATTAAGTAAACATTCCAACCTAGATTTGTCTAAATGTGCTTGATTAGAAATTGGGAATGAAACTTCAGCTATAATTGCAAGTGCATTTAAGAAATTTATTGAGAATTTATTTGAGTGTCGAATTTAAAACTCTATTTTGAATCAAAAGGTTTGTTAAATTTGTATCAGAATCTGAGTAAGTATCGAAATATTGGAATTTTAAGCCGTAATTTAAAGAAATGTTGAGTAGAAATTGAATTTGATTAGTAATTTGAGCTTGAGCAAAAACATAACTGTAATATTGTTTTTAGTTTAAAGTTGAGTTTGTATTTCGAGTTGGACTGCCAAGAGAAAAATTAAAGTTTAAGTTAGAATTGAAAAATCAATTTGAGCAAAATTTTATGTTTATAGTGAGGGCCAGGTTGAGAAAAGGTTGTTTTTGAATTCCAAAATTTTGGTTGCAATTAGATAGAAATTTTGTGATATTTTGAATACAAGTAGGCTAAGTTTCAAACTCGATTTGAAAAAAACTTGAAGGAGGAATTGATTTATAATTTTGAGTGAAATATAAAATACAAAATTTACAAATTAGCTTTCATTTTAATATGATTCGAAAAGTGTAAGTTTGATATTCCAAACTAAATTTTAATTGCAATTAGTAAAAATTTGCAATACGAAATATGATTGAAATAAAACAATAAAATTATTTAGTATCAGCACGATGTATAAAAGAATATGAAGAAGAAGGTCACGGTGTTCTTTTGAAGAAAGTATCGCTTATCAGTCCAAATTTTTAAGTTTATGGATGTGGAACTATTTTTGGACTACTTTTCCGGCACTTTGCAGTCCAGGAGAGCTAGTTTATCCAACTTTGTAGTCAGAAACTTGATAATTTTTTTTGTTAATGAGTGAATTGAAATCCTCTCAAGATAAGGTTTAGTTTTGGTTTTGTTTTCAAAATATGACCACATATTTTTCATTTTAATCACACATTTTACCACATATTTTACATGTTTCAGGAATATATTTTTGATTTTCTAGAACCTAAAAATCCTAAGCCTATTGATAACATTCTTCAGTGATGATTTCCTTAGGCTGGAGTAGCTCACTGTAGATGACTTCGAGCTGATCCCACCAGATGCATATCATTAGCTTGTTGCCATGAATATTCGGTTTGGCCGTTGAAGTGTTTCTTGTGAACAAGAAAACAAAAAACGCTTAATGTTTTACTGTCAGCAATCTTTCATGTACGACAAAGTACTTTGCGGACAAATTAGATACAACAGACATGCAACAAAGAAGTCAGCAATGCAGGCGGTTTGGGTATGACAGAAAACATACCTTTTTAGGTTGGAAAACAGAGAAAAAAGCCTACTTTCCTTGTTTTTTTGAAGGAAAACGAAATTTTGCTTCCCAAAACTAAGTACGCTTAGGACCCAGATTTTCCTATTATTTCGCGGGGTCCCTGAAACGAAAACTTGCTCTCGGTCCAGTTTTTCCTTAACCCGACACTGAATTTGGCTGTCGAAGACATTGATTTGAGGGAAGAAACGAACTATTAGATATGAAAATCGACGATCGTCGAATTCAAATTCATTTGGAATTGTTTTTTATTTTTAAATCAAATCAAAATCGTCTGTAAAATCAGCAAAATACAACGTCTTCATTTGAAAACTTCAAATCATTTCCCCACCTAAAAGAAATACAGGCAAAGTCGTCATGTTTTAGGGGAATAGGCAACGATGATATTAATGTTAGTTTTTAGGACATTAAATTACAGAAAACTGACAAATTACAAAGCTACTCCCGAATAAAGTGCTTTGGGCATTTTATTTGAATAAAACGCCTATTAGCTGCACTATTAATTTAAAACGCCTAGGCGTTATTTACATGGGGAAGATAGTTGTGATGTTGCGTAGCGGTACACTGTTAGTTCCACACTGAGTAAAAAGGTATTTTCGGTTATAATGAATTTTTTTGTTTTCGTTGATGGTTCTGAGATGGTGCTGCGTGAATAAAAAAAGTTATTACAAACGTTTGGTTAACGTCTCAGCCTAAATTATCCTTCTTGTATTAAAAATCTGGGTTGACGCTATTTTCACCTAGACTCGGGTGAGCTTTAATGCTGGAACGATTAATGATTTAAAACGAACGAATTAGAGATTTTAATTTGGCAACCAAAAATTATTGAAGCTATTATAGCAATATATGTATATTGAAACGAATTCTACAAATAATCAGAGGCTTCTTCATTTTTCAGTTGTAGATAATATTCGTAGTGAGGATTAACGGTAAATGGGGTGTATTTGAATTCTTGTGATATAAATAAAATTTCTATTTAAAGATATTTAAATAAACAAAGCAGATAACAAATTCCCTTATCAACGTCTAGTTTAGTATTTATGAGCGGTATTTTTATAAAGTACGGTTGCAATAAATCTTCCATTCGGCTAAACGTCTTAAAAGTTGGTACTCGTGCCAAACAAACACGAAAAATACATGCGGTTCCGGAATACTGTCCATATAATGATCAAGTTTCTAACTCCTGAATACCCAGAATTTCTATTATGAATATCTCATGGAAGTTTGGCAACTTGAAACACTTGAAAACAAAAGAGAACATTGTATCTGTCTTACAAGCAATATAATTACAAGAAATATTATTATCTTATTGAACAAAAAGTAAAAATTGTTGACCGCATTTCGACGGTGGCCTAATAAATTAAATCTCTTATCTGTCTAATGCAAAGTTTGTCTATAAGCAAATATATACAGTATGGTTTTTGACAAGAACATGAATTTTACTTTTGTCGCACTAATTCAGTTGAAACGAATTCGCCAAGCAACATGGAACCGAATAGCACTCAATCAACACGTCATCATGTCACCGAAATTATATCGGGGATGCGAGGTTTTCAATGGTTCGATTATTGCATTTTTATTACAATGCTAGCACTATCGGCCGTAATTGGAATATATTTTGGTTACAAAGAAAAGCAGAAAAATCGAAATACTAATCGACGGCGCGATTCAATCGAACAGGATTACTTGGTGGGCGGTCGTAAACTACAAATTTTTCCAGTAGCCATGTCTCTAACCTCTAGTTGGGTGTCGGGTATTTCAATTATGGGCATGTCTTCGGAAGTGTATGTATTTGGGACGCAATTTGTATTTTTTCTGATTGCCATCATTGTTGGAACGAGTGTTGTGCATTACATTTTTATACCAGTTTTTCATGATCTCAAGATTACATCAACGTTTGAGGTACATACATACTTATATACAGTGATAAATTTGTGTTGTTGTCATGTGCTCTCAATTTTATTTTCATTTACAGTATTTAGAGGCACGATTTGATAAGAGGTTGCGTTTGCTAGCGGCCATTATATTTGTCACCACCATGATAATATGGTTACCTTTGGTATTTTATGCAACCGCACTAGCCTTTAACCAAATGACTGGTATTAATATTCATTTAATAACCCTGATCACCTGTTCGATTTGTATTTTTTATACATGTATGGGTGGTATCAAGGCTGTCGTCTGGACAGACGTAATTCAAACTGTTTTTATGTATGGGACTATTGTAGCGATTGTAATAAAGGGTTTGTGGGAGATAGGATTGGATAAAGTTTGGGAGATAAATATGGCTAGTGGTCGCATTGAGTTACCTGAAATGAGTATTGATCCGACTGTAAGGCACTCCATAATTTCGGTGCTAATAGGCGGTATGTTTTTTTGGACACCAACCATTGCGGCAAATCAAATGTTTATGCAACGTTACGTTTCCTTGCCGACTGTGAATGCGGCCCGCAAAGCATTGTGGATATTCATATTTGCTGTGGTAACACTACTCGCGATGTGCTATATTAGTGGAATGCTAGCGTACGCTAAATATCATGATTGTGATCCCATTACAACGAAGTTGGCAAGATCTAAAGATCAAATTTTACCTGTGCTAGTGGCGGATTTGTTTAAAAATGTGCCTGGAATTCCAGGTCTATTTGTGAGCGGCATATTTAGTGCAGCCCTAAGTTCATTATCAACTGCTTTGAATTCACTTGCCGCTATAGTTTTAGAGGATTTTTTCAAACAAATTTGGAATACACGACCTTCAGCGCGCATGACGAATTGGATAATGCGGAGCACAGTGGTGATCGCCGGTTTTATTTGTGTTGGACTTGTTTTCGTAGTAGAAAAGCTTGGAAGTATTTTACAACTATCGATGACGATTAGTGGATGTACCTCGGGCCCAATGTTTGCCATTTATGTCATGGGACTGCTAATGCCGCGAATTAATACCAAATCAGCATTAATTGGAGGTAGTTGTGGCCTAATGTTAATGATCTATGTAGTAATTCGAGCTCAATTTGATCAGATGGCTGGTATTATAACATTTATTCCAAAACCGGTCGCAGCCATCAATTGTCCTTATGAATTTAATGCACTTGAGAATGATTTTTCGAACGTAAGTGTAGCAGTACCGAAGGTTGAGGTATCACGTCAAATTCATCACATTTCTTATCTATTCTACACCCTGCTCGGCATGATGGTCACAATGGTTGTATCAACGGTTGTATCGTTTTTCGTTAAGCATGACACGAATGAAATCCGCCCTGAATTATTAGCGCCTTTCATGCGTAACACATACGAGTATAAGGCGCCTGAAAAGCAACAATTTATACATCAATTTGATAAAATTAAGCCAAGTGATAACAATAAATAATTATAGAAATAAGATACGAAATTATTTAAGAGAAGTTGTTTTGTTTTAAAGTTACAATCATTGAGTCAATACCGGTTAATCGTAGATCAAACACGGTCTTCTTTATATTTTATGTATATGAATTAACTTACACACTATTTTTGTATCGATATACATGTTGGCTATTATGGTGGAATTTTTATGTTGAAAATGAAAGCCAAGAGTGTAAAGGTTGTTGTTTAAGAATATCATTAGTAAACATCTAATAAGGGATTGTAACATTAGTATACATACAGGCGAATTAAATCATCCACAATTTTTGATTGACCAATCGGAAAAAAACATTTTATTTCGGAATGGTAGAGTATGCAGGCACATGATTTTTAGTGCTGCCAGATACATACTTTTTGGATGTAAGATGAGCTTCTGATCAGCCAGTTTAAAACCAATATTTTTTATCGAAACACTTTTTTCGGGATCTGTTCAATACGGCTTGTTTCAAAATAGGACATTTCATTTAGTATGTCTTTTTGAAATATTCAGTTTTGTCAAATTCCTTCTTGACATATGCCATAACGACCTGAACCTCTATTTTTTATATTTGGTATATGGTATATTGCCGATTTTTGAAAAGCGAATGAAATTTGTAAATGAATGTTTTAAATTTGTCGTCTAAAAATTATCTTGAATATTCTGAATGCTCTGAATTTTACGATCTGCATGTTGCATCTTTTTGACGATAATGATTTGAAACTGTATATTGGTGGCGACTTGCTGATTGTATAAATGTTTTGAAGCCCGAGGAAGATAAGAAAAAAAAAGCTTATTGAAATTGTTCAATATTACAGGCTAACTCAACACAAGCTTCTTCATGCAATCCACCTAAACCAATGATATTCAGCCAACGACAATTTACGAATCAGCTTATCGGATTTAATTAGAGGAATTACCAACGAGTGTTTTTATGATGAATGCCAAATCTATCGATGTTGCTTGGCTAATCTATTGACGCCGATGGAGCTTATTTTCAATAATAAGAAATATTCTGTATTTAGATAAAAAAATATTCTAATAGCGGGCTTACACTTACAGCAAAACATAAAATTTCTTGGTTTTCATAACCAAATATTATTATATATAACCGTATTCATGAAAATTTCAATAGATTTATTCGTAGTTCAATGGATTATATACTAAACAGTACCCAGTGGCTGTTTATGCGACACTTAAATACGTTTATTAAGTATAACATAGTGTATCCAAAAACTCTCGGTTAAATTCATTGTTCAAATTAAATTATTAAAATGAAGTTGCAGTTCAACTTCAAGACATCGAATTAAATAGGGTGCTAATATTTACAATTATTGTTGCGTATAAGTAGGTTAGGAGACAAAGCGGAACCGAAAATCGTTAAGTAACTTTCTAATTCAAAAATGCGGCTCACTCATCTATTTATATAAATTAATATTCACTCACAACCACACTATAGGGTTAAAGCACAAAATATCTTTTGTGTTATATACTGACATCTAGCGAAAATATCTGGTCAACAGAAAATACGAATTAAACGTCGAATTTATATTTTCTTCTGTTGCTCCATCTCGCTTTCAGTGTCTTCTTCAATTGAATTTCGAATGCGACGCGTAAAACGCTCAGAATAATTAAAAACTCAAACTTTTGTAGGATAATTAAAATAAAATCTCATCAATTAAAAAATCTAGTTTTTTTAAAGTGAAATGGTTGAGCTCGGGTCTCTGAAAAGCTGTTTAAAAGACTGAATCGGTTTGGAATTTATTAGAAGCTTCGAATCGATAATTATTGATATAGTAGAAATTTTTTTTCACAAATAAATTGCAATAACTATAGAATTAAATTCAACACCCCATGCACAATAGAACCGAATCTCACTAGCAGATTTTTCGCGGACGTTACATACAAAAGGATCTAATATACATAGTTAGGTAACAACATATGCATTTTTAGTGAATTCTTAACTCCTGCATGTAATTCAATATTTTCTTCCTCCATCTGCAACTACCAATTTTGCATTTCTAAGCTCAAATATTTTACGAATTTATCTTTATCGTTAATTATGTTCAGTGCAATTTATGGTTCATAATGGGTTCCGAAAATTTAATAGATTTCCCAGTGGAAGAGTAAATTTAGCTTTATAAATTCTCTTCCTGCATGTAATTCAATAACGGTGGCAATTTTAAGCTAAAATTTCAATATTTACTATCGTTATCGTGAGATTCGTTTAATTTGTTTATATAATTTTGTTTGGTCGCTGTGGAATGTTTTAGAGTAAATTTAACTGTATTCATTCTCTTTCTACATGTAATTGAATAATTGCGAAAACCAATTTTGCATTTCTAAGCAAAAATATCAATATATAACGAATTTATCGTTATCGTGAGTCGTGTTCAGTGCCATTTATGGTTCATAATTGGTTCTGATAATTTTTATGCACCATATGCACCATTTATGTCTTTCTAACCTGAGTCACAGCGAGAGGCTGATTTTATACAATTTTTCTAATAATTTTTGGAAAATCGAATTTTCCGAGATTTCCCGCGGGAAACTTGAACTGAATTTTTTTCCTGCGATAGCTATTGACAATTCACATCAATGCAATCCATCTCCAGACATAACATTCTAGAGGCTGATTTTATACAAATTTTCTAATAATTTTTGGAAAATCGAATTTCCCGAGATTTCCCACAAGAAACTTGAACTAAATTTTTTTCCTGCGATAGCTATTGACAATTCACATCAATGCAATCCATCTCCAGACATAACACTCTAGAGGCTGATTTTATACAAATTTTCTAATAATTTTTGGAAAATCGAATTTTCCGAGATTTCCCACAAGAAACTTGAACTGAATTTTTTTTCTGCGATAGCCATTGACAATTCACATCAATGCAATCCATCTCCAGACATAACACTCTAGAGGCTGATTTTATACAAATTTTCTAATAATTTTTGGAAAATCGAATTTTCCGAGATTTCCCGAGGAAACTTGAACTGAATTTTTTTCCTGCGATAGCTATTGACAATTCACATCAATGCAATCCATCTCCAGACATAACACTCTAGAGGCTGATTTTATACAAATTTTCTAATAATGTTTGGAAAATCAAATTTTCCGAGATTTCCCACGGAAAACATGAACTAAAATTGTTTCCTGCGATAGCTATTGATAATTCACATCAATGCAATTCATCTCCAGACATATCACTCTAGAGGCTGATTTTATACAAATTTTCTAATAATTTTTGGAAAATCGAATTTTCCGAGATTTCCCACAAGTAACTTGAACTGAATTTTTTTTCTGATATAGCTATTAACTATTCACATCAATGCAACCCATCTCCAGACATAACACTCTAGAGGCTGATTTTATACAAATTTTCTAATAATTTTTGGAAAATCAAATTTTCCGGGAAAACATGAACTAAAATTGTTTCCTGCGATAGCTATTGATAATTCACATCAATGCAATTCATCTCCAGACATATCACTCTAGAGGCTGATTTTATACAAATTTTCTAATAATTTTTGGAAAATCAAATTTTCCGAGATTTCCCACAAGAAACTTGAACTGAATTTTTTTCCTGCGATATCTATTGACAAGTCACATCAATGCACTCCATCTCCGGACATAACACTCTAGAGGCTGATTTTATACAAATTTTCTAATAATTTTTGGGAAATCGAATTTTCCGAGATTTCCCACGGGAAACTTGAACTGAATTTTTTTCCTGCGATAGCTATTGACAATTCACATCAATGCGATTCATCTCCAGACATAACACTCTAGTGGCTGATTTTATACAAATTTTCTAATAATATTTGGAAAATCAAATTTTCCGAGATTTCCCACGGGAAACTTGAACTACAATTATTTCCTGCGATAGCTTTTGACAAGTCACATTAATGCAATTCATCTCCAGACATAACACTCTAGAGGCTGATTTTATACAAATTTTCTGATAATTTTTGGAAAATCGAATTTTCCGAGATTTCCCACAAGAAACTTGAACTGATTTTTTTTTTCTGAAATAGCTATTGACTATTCACATCAATGCAATCCATCTCCAGACATAACACTCTAGAGGCTGATTTTATAAAATTTTTTGGAAAATCAAATTTTCCGAGATTTCCCACGAGAAATTTGAACTGAATTTTTTCCTGCGATAGCCATTGAAAATTCATATCAATGCAATCCATCTCCAGACATAACACTCTAGAGGCTGGTTTTATACAAATTTTCTAATAATTTTTGGAAAATCGAATTTTCCGAGATTTCCCACAAGAAACTTGAACTGATTTTTTTTTCCTGATATAGCTATTGACTATTCACATCAATGCAATCCATCTCCAGATATAACACTCTATAGGCTGATTTTATAAAAGTTTTTGGAAAATCAAATTTTCCGAGATTTCCCACGAGAAATTTGAACTGAATTTTTTCCTGCGATAGCCATTGACAATTCACATCAATGCAATCCATCTCCAGACATAACACTATAGAGGCTGATTTTATACTAATTTTCTAATAATTTTTGGAAAATCGAATTTTCCGAGATTTCCCACGGGAAACTTGAACTGAATTTTTTTCCTGCGATAGCTATTGACAATTCACACCAATGCAATCCATCTCCAGACATAACATTCTAGTGGCTGATTTTATACAAATTTCCTAATAATTTTTGGAAAATCAAATTTCCCGAAATTTCCCACAAGAAACTTGAACTAAATTTTTTCCTGCGATAGCTATTGACAATTCAGATCAATGCAATCCATCTCCAGACATAACACTCTAGAGGCTGACTTTATACAAATTTTCTAATAATTTTTGGAAAATCAAATTTTCCGAGATTTCCCACAAGAAATTTGAACTGAATTTTTTTCCTGCGATAGCCATTGACAATTCACATCAATTCAATCCATTTTCAGACATAACACTCTAGTGGCTGATTTTATACAAATTTTCTAATAATGTTTGGAAAATCAAATTTTCCGAGATTTCCCACAAGAAACTTGAACTGAATTTTTTTCCTGCGATAGCTATTGACAATTCAGATCAATGCAATTCATCTCCAGACATAACACTCTAGAGGCTGATTTTATACAAATTTTCTAATAATTTTTGGAAAATCAAATTTTCCGAGATTTCCCACAAGAAACTTGAACTGAATTTTTTTCCTGCGATAGCTATTGACAAGTCACATCAATGCACTTCATCTCCAGACATAACACTCTAGAGGCTGATTTTATACAAATTTTCTAATAATTTTTGGAAAATCGAATTTTCCGAGATTTCCCACGGGAAACTTGAACTGAATTTTTTTCCTGCGATAGCTATTGACAATTCACATCAATGCAATCCATCTCCAGACATAACACTCTAGAGGCTGATTTTATACAAATTTTCTAATAATGTTTGGAAAATCAAATTTTCCGAGATTTCCCACAAGAAACTTGAACTACAATTATTTCCTGCGATAGCTATTGACAAGTCACATTAATGCAATCCATCTCCAGACATAACACTCTAGAGGCTGATTTTATACAAATTTTCTAATAATTTTTGGAAAATCGAATTTTCCGAGATTTCCCACAAGAAACTTGAACTAATTTTTTTTCCTGATGTAGCTATTGACTATTCACATCAATGCAATCCATCTCCAAAATTAACACTCTAGAGGCTGATTTTATAAAAATTTTTGGAAAATCAAATTTTCCGAGATTTCCCACGAGAAATTTTAACTGAATTTTTTCCTGCGATAGCCATTGACAATTCACATCAATGCACTCCATCTCCAGACATAACACTCTAGTGGCTGATTTTAGACAAATTTTCTAATAATTTTTGGAAAATCAAATTTTCCGAGATTTCCCACGAGAAACTTGAACTGAATTTTTTTCCTGCGATAGCTATTGACAAGTCACATCAATGCACTCCATCTCCAGACATAACACTCTAGAGGCTGATTTTATACAAATTTTCTAATAATTTTTGGAAAACCGAATTTTCCGAGATTTCCCACGGGAAACTTGAACTGAATTTTTTTCCTGCGATAGCTATTGACAATTCACATCAATGCAATCCATCTCCAGACATAACACTCTAGAAGCTGATTTATTTTCGGCTTAAATGTCAATAACATAATCTGCATTATCGACTTTTTACTTGCGGCTGGAAACTTTCGGCTAACTTGAACAGTGTCATTTAATCCTATTTATTTAATAGAGCTGACTGATTCAATTACGATGCAATTAACGGTACACGCACCACTTTTAGAGCAGGTAACGTCGTGGAACCTAATATTACGGTTAAACGACAGATTACTCATGCTTAAGTTAAGCAATACAACTTTAGTCTTGGCACTAAGTACAAGTTTGTGAACAGCAAACCATTCACTCAAAATATTAAATAGTTGCAGCAATTATAAGCAAATGCCATATCATCTGCATATGCCACAACTTTCCCAACAAATTTTGTTTATAAATGGAATTGACATAAACAAAAAAAAAGATGGGCCCCAGAACGGAACCTTAAGGCACACCTACATTAAGTTCAACAGTGCGACTCAGGCAACCACTAATACTAACCCGTTGCGAACCACCTTCGAAAAACGACTTAAGCCACTCATACAAGCAACCTCTACATCCAATGTGCCAAAGTTTACCTAAAAGTATTTATATCGACAAATAGACAAGAGCATCTTCTGTTCCAAGACCAGTTCTGAACCCAAATTGACAAGAACTAAGATAATTAAAAGAGTTTATGTGTTCAATAAAACGTGATTTTATCGATTTTTGAGATAACCGGCACATATCAAAATATGCGAAATCGGCCGATAATTGCATAATAATAAGCTATCACCTTTCTTGAAGAGCGGAATGACCGTCACGGTTTTTAATGCTTGCGGAAAGATACCATCAGTAATTAAACGATAACGATACCATCAGTAAATATTTACGATTAAATAGTTCCCACAAAATATCAACAACAATGTTGTAATTAATTTCTTTTAAGATAACACTGTTTAGTCCAATATTATTGGTCGCAAATTTGGATGCCAAAGAATTTTTAATAAAAAATAATTCGACGTGATTGGCCGGAAGAACAAATTTCTATTGGAAGGATTATCTAAAATCATAGTACTCGCGCGATGTGACTGGATTGCTTGGAAAAAGGTATTTATCTGCTTTTGATTTGCTTTCTAATTAGCATTCAAATTTTTTATGATTGTCTATTCGAAATTTTTTGGAAGATTCGAACATTTTTGAGAATATCAAGATTATTGTAGAATCTACATATTTAAGTCTATGCGACTTTCTCGATATTAATATTTTACACTAAATATGCAAAGCGCTTTAAAAATTTAATGTTAGAGAATTGGTGAAATTTGTATTTACATATTCGATATTTTATGGGAATTTTTAGCTTATTTGAGCATAGCACTAAGTAACGTAATCTTAGTTTATCGAAATTCGAAATTTTTGGCATCGAAGCTATTCGAAATTTAATTTCATATTTTTTTAAAAATTATTTTATAGAAGAATTTTTAGAAAGATTCGTAATTTGTCGAGTAATTTGCAAGAGTTTAAGCTTTTCTGACAAGAACACATTTTAGAACCTAGATTTCACAAAAACAGAATCAATCAAAACAAATATAGTTGTAAACTAACAAATTAAAAGTTTTGGTTTTTGATCACTTGATTATATTACCTCGATGATTGGTTTAAATATTGATATTTTTGTTTTATTTTAAACCAAAGTCACACAACAAAAGAGAGCTTATATACTCTGAAAGTTTATATATTGCTAAAACAAAGTTTTGATCTAATAGGTACAAACAACTTCATTTTATTTAGTGTAATTGTTAATGACCAAAGCTGAAATTACCTGAAACAATACAAAACAAGAATATTATATAGTTTAATTAAAAGACAAATTCAATATTTACTTACGTGTTAATAATGTACATCAAATGGTCTAATCGGATCGGTTGACGTTGATCAATAGAATAATTTTCAATCTGAAAATGAATAAGAAACTTATTAGTTTTAACTCAAAGGACAATTTGTCAATAACTTATCTGTATATTCACTTCACCTTAAACACGAATTGGAACCTTTGTTGTACGTTATTATAGCCTAAAATTAGTTCAAATTAGTAATCTTAATTTAATTATTATTGTTATTACTTACCGTTTTGACAATTTGTTTATATCTGATGACAGTCGAACAAGTTCAGTGATTGTTGAACTTTCGGTATTTATGAATACATTTGGATGCACACAGTAATTACAAATTTAAGTATACAATGATAGTACATATTGTGCTCAAACACGTAAACATTTGTATAGTATACATTAGTGCATTATACTTGCCTTTCGTGCGCTGTTCAATTTTTTGCTTATCATCACTCTTTTACCAACCATTTTGTGAACAAGACCTATTTAATAATAAATAAATTTTATAACGTTTTTGAACCAAAGTTCTTGTTATTGATTCAGTGAATAATACCCATAATTTAATTAGAGCTGAACTGGAACCAAACCGAAGTTATCGCACCGCATGATCGATAATTTAACTTTGATTGTGGCACCAAATTATCCGATCATTTTATGGTCCTTCGAGCCGGATTTATTTATCCACCATTAACAAATTTAAGTGTAGTGAATCATACCAAATCTAGTGAAATTAACTAAATAATATAATTAATCAAGTGTTATTAACCAATCGTATAACAATCGAACTAAACCAAGTGATATTTACCATTCGTAACAAATAACCGAAACACGTGAGGAAATATGGCGGAACTTAGATCTCTTAAAAAACGACGTGCTTATATCAAAGGGCAAATAACACGCCTAGTGAATTTCGTGAACAATGACCTAAATGATGATACAACAGCTGATGATATCAAAGTGAGCCGGTCGAACGTGGAACGCCTCCGATCTGAAATGACAAACGTTGAAGACCGCATGGTCCAATTAGATGACGAGGAAGTTTTGGATGAAAATTTAGAGGAGAATTATTACAAGGTGGTGGCGGGATTGAACATCGGACTTAGAAACAAGGTTAGTGCATCAGTTCCTTTAAGTGATACCATGAATGACACTGCTGGTACCAGTAGCCGAGCTGAGGTAAGATTACCGAAGATAACCTTACCTAATTTTTTTGGAGACTACACTGAATGGCAGTCGTTCTACGACTTATTCTGTTCTACTATTCACGATAACGGAACGTTATCGCCTTCACAGAAGTTGCAGTATTTAAAGGGAGCATTAAAGGGTGAAGCGGCCGGACTACTAAAGCACTTCAGCATCACGGAGGCTAACTATATTGAAGCTTTAACAAAATTAAAGGACCGATATGATCGCAAAAGGCATACAGTATATGCATTCATTAAAACATTTATGAACCAACCAAGTGTAACTGCAGCAAACAGTGCAAACATCAGAAAAATATTAGATACCTCCGATGAAGTTGTTCGAGGGTTAAAGGCGATGGGAGAAAAAGCAGAATCCAGAGATCACTGGCTAATATATCTTCTAACCTGCAAGCTGGATGATGAGACTAATGGTATGTGGGCACAGGCATCTAGTGAGTATGAGTTCCCTACTTTACAGCAATTCTTTACGTTCTTGAGCAAGAGAATCGATGCTTTGGAATCCATGAGAACTACCATGAAGCGACCGAACCCACAACCTCATCAACCAAAGCCGAACTCAGGAGTGAAAGCTCATGTAAGTACAACATCTGAGCCATGTCCTTTATGTCCTGAACATTGTCATCGATTATTTGAATGCAACAAATTAACAGAGATGGCAGTAGTTCAAAGAAAGGAATTAGTGAAAAAACACAATCGTTGTTTCAACTGTTTCAACGATAATCACAATGTGTACCAGTGTCGATCAAAGTTTAGGTGCCGATTATGCAACCGAAAGCATCACACCCTACTACATGAAGATACACCAGCTAATGTAGACCGAACCCGTTCTAGTTTAATAGCATCACAATCAAATGATAGTACTGTTACGTCGGCAATTTCTTACACCGCAATGAAAAGAGGAACAGCAATACTACCTACAGCTCTAGTACATGTATTAGATGGACATAACAAGAAACAACAATGTCGCGTACTGTTAGATTCAGGATCCCAGGGATCATTTATTACTGAAGGCTGCGTACAAAGATTACTACTAACCCGCCGAAATGCTAAAATTTCGGTATCTGGAATTGGAGACTCGAAAACTTGTTGTGCAAAGGGAATTGTCTCACTAGTTGTTACACCTAGAACCAAACATACGCCCTGTTTTCAAATTGAGGCTTTAATATTGCCAAAGCTGACCACCAAGCAGCCATCAACTACATTTACACCATTAGATTTGTCATATTTTAATCAATTTCAGTTAGCCGATCCAAACTTCTACCAATCAGCAGATATTGATATCTTAATTGTATCAGATCATTTCTTTGATCTATTAGAGGAAGAACGAATATTAGGAGACCAAACACGACCTACCATGCAAAAATCATTCTTCGGTTGGATAGTTGCTGGTAAATTTGATGACACCAATTCAGTTCAATCATTCACCGCTACCACCACTCCAGAGGAAGGAAATTTGGATCGATTATTAAAACAATTTTGGGAAATTGAAAGTATCACCACCACCAGCAAACACATTTATTCGGAGGAAGAAGAATTTTGTGAAACCCATTTCCAGGAGACTAAGCAGGAAGATGAATCTGGTCGTTTAATTGTTCGTCTACCATTCATGAATTCGCCTACTATTTTAGGAGACTCCATTTGTGTTGCTATACAACGAATGCGGGCAATGGAAAGAAAATTTTCTAAAAATAAAGAATTTTGTGACATGTACAAAGAATTTATTGAAGAGTATATCAAATTAGGACATATGAAGGAAATTGGTTTTGCAGAACAACAGTTACCAGGCTACTATCTTCCGCACCATGGAATAATGAAGCCATCAAACACCACTACAAAGCTGAGAGTTGTGTTTGATGGTTCCGCCAAAACTACATCGGGAAAAGCACTTAACGACTGCTTGGCAGTAGGTCCTAATTTGCAAACTAATTTATACAGTATCTTATGTCGTTTTAGAGAATACAGAGTAGCATTTACATCGGATGTGGAGAAAATGTTTCGACAGGTACGCGTAGCAAATGAAGACACCAAATACCAAAGAATTATATGGAGAGATAATCCGAAACTACCGTTTAAGCACTATGAACTGCAGACCGTCACCTACGGCACTTCCAGTGCTCCTTTCCTAGCCACTAGAGCTCTCCTAGAAGTAGCTTTACGACATAAAGACCAATTGCCAGAAGCAGCTGATCATATCATGAAGGATATATATGTGGATGATCTCATGACGGGAGCAGACACGATCTGTGACGCAAGAAGACTAAAGAACGATATACAATCAATCCTAGAGAGTGCTGGTTTTCACCTAAGAAAATTGGTATCCAACAAGGAACAACTTCTGATAGACACCACAGAAGACAAATCAGATTTATCGATCGAAATACGAGAATCAACTTCAGTAAAGGTCCTAGGACTTCACTGGGATCCAGCGAGAGATTATTTCCATTTCCGTGTAAATCTCCAACAACAGCCAATTCTTTCCAAGAGGGGAATATTATCAGAGGCCAGTCGATTATTCGACCCAATAGGATGGTTAGCACCAGTAATCGTCAAAACGAAGATATTTTTCCAAAATTTGTGGATCGCAAATTTAGGCTGGGATGAACAATTACCAGACAATCTCACTGAAGAATGGCTGAAGCTGAGAGATAATCTGCCACTAATCGAAAAGATTAAAATACCACGCTACATTCAAACAAATTGTAACACTATTATAGAATTACATGGGTTCTCCGATGCCAGTAAGGAGGCCTACTCAGCAGCTGTTTATGCCAGAATAATCCAACCTAATGGGGAAAGTATTACCATGCTATTGTCAGCTAAGACCAAGGTAGCACCAGTGAAACAGCTATCAATACCACGCCTTGAGCTTTGTGGAGCTTTATTGTTAGCAAATTTACTAAGAACAGTAAACGAAGCTTTAAAGACGAAAATTATTAAAATTTACGCTTGGACCGATTCTACCATCGTCCTAGATTGGCTGTCCACTCATCCAAAACATTGGAACACTTTTATCGGCAATCGTACGTCGGAAATTTTGACATACATGAACAGATCGCAGTGGAATCATGGTAAATCGGAAGAAAATCCTGCTGACTGTGCCTCGAGAGGGAAAGAACCAGACCAGTTACTTAATTTCAATTTATGGTGGAACGGACCAGAGTGGCTAAATGATCCTGAAGAATGGCCATCACAATATAAAGACAATAACGCTACGATGGAGGAGAGGAAGACCCATTCATTACAGGTTCAACTTCCAGAACCTAATATGCAAGTTCACGAGGATAATGTGGTCCAACTAATCATCAACAAATTTTCCAGTTTCGCTAAAATGGTTCGCGTTTTAGCTTATGTTTTGCGAGTTTTTCAACGCAAACCGAAAATTAGAACCAGTTATTTGCAAACTACGGAGATAATTATTGCTGAAAGAAGACTTATCCAGATAATCCAACGAAAACATTTTGCAGCAGATATAAATCATATCTCGTCATACAAAATGTTGCAGAAGTCGAGCAACTTGAAATCGTTACAACCATTTATTGATGCTTACGGTGTACTACGGGTAGGGGGAAGATTGTCAAACGCATCAATCACCTACGAAATCAAGCACCCCATAATATTACCGGCTAGAGATCACCTCACCGAAGTCATTATAAAAGAAAACCATCATCGACATCTACATGGAGGGCAAACTTTGATGATGGCTACACTTCGCCAAAAATATTGGATACTGGGTTGCAGGAATGCAGTAAAAAGGATGGTTCATGGCTGTGTTCAATGTACCAAATACAAAGCAAAAGAGATGACTCAAATAATGGGTGACCTGAAATTGAATCATCCGATTCAAGGCGGCGGGGATGTTAATGACCAAAGCTGAAATTACCTGAAACAATACAAAACAAGAATATTATATAGTTTAATTAAAAGACAAATTCAATATTTACTTACGTGTTAATAATGTACATCAAATGGTCTAATCGGATCGGTTGACGTTGATCAATAGAATAATTTTCAATCTGAAAATGAATAAGAAACTTATTAGTTTTAACTCAAAGGACAATTTGTCAATAACTTATCTGAATATTCACTTCACCTTAAACACGAATTGGAACCTTTGTTGTACGTTATTATAGCCTAAAATTAGTTCAAATTAGTAATCTTAATTTAATTATTATTGTTATTACTTACCGTTTTGACAATTTGTTTATATCTGATGACAGTCGAACAAGTTCAGTGATTGTTGAACTTTCGGTATTTATGAATACATTTGGATGCGCACAGTAATTACAAATTTAAGTATACAACGATAGTACATATTGTGCTCAAACACGTAAACATTTGTATAGTATACATTAGTGCATTATACTTGCCTTTCGTGCGCTGTTCAATTTTTTGCTTATCATCACTCTTTTACCAACCATTTTGTGAACAAGACCTATTTAATAATAAATAAATTTTATAACGTTTTTGAACCAAAGTTCTTGTTATTGATTCAGTGAATAATACCCATAATTTAATTAGAGCTGAACTGGAACCAAACCGAAGTTATCGCACCGCATGATCGATAATTTAACTTTGATTGTGGCACCAAATTATCCGATCAATAATAGTCCCTCTTGCATGCAAAACTCAAATTGCATTTTTTCTCCATTTAAACAGCGATTATAAGTTTTTGCATGTGGAAGCGTGATGTATGAAAATGGGCACAAGAAATGTATGTTGCCTAAAAGTATTATAGTTGATAATTACATGCAGAGAAAATGATAAAAACAATGAGGTTGATTGTCCTTCGAATCTTATATGTTTTTTTTTACAATACACCATGTTGCCGCGACACGGATTATTCGGGTTACGGGAATCGGTTTTAAAGTCTAACATGCGGGCGAAGATCACATATCAATGGGATCAATTTGGAAACGCAAAGATTGAGTATTTGGGCAATCCCAATTCTAGTCGGAAACCCGGTTTCCGAGTGTGAGTCAAATAAATGGATCACGCCTGGAAGGAATAGCAATTGATTGAAATCCAAAGAATTCCTACATAAATTTAAACTACCTTATAAATAATAATAATTTTAAGAATATTGCATTGCTATATGAAACATTGAATTTTAAACCTAGACCTAAGAAAATTTTGCCAATCATACTCTATTTTAGAGAAAAGCGCACTTTTCATAAAAACATAAAAACTGTATTTCAAGCCTAATAAAAACCAAATCAATCAGTGACCCAAGCCCACATGTCGATGTAACAATTGGTAAACTCGATTTTCTAAACAACCAACACATTAAATTTAATAAATTTATTTCTCATGTTACAACAGTCGATGGGATTATTAATGGAGTTTGGTATATGTTTGGTTACCTGTCACATTTGGAAAGAGAACAGAAATGGTAAACTTTTGTGTTATACATTCTATCAAAAAAGGACCGGGAATTGTTAATTTAAAATGCCCGTTTTGAAGGGATTTAACAATTTTATTTTTCCTAGATTGGTAGGACTGTCTTTCATTATGATGCCAACCTTGAGCGCGATCTTTCAACCAGTTTGTTAACAGCAGTTTGTTAAGTCGGTCATCCTCATTAGTGTACGGCGTGTTTGCCGTATATTTTGTGTTGCAAATGAAATTTCTTGTGCTAATGCGAAAAAATAACCGGAATTATGGGAAAAAAACTCATGGATTTTACACGACGATAATGCGCCATCACACCGAGCTACGATTGTGAACGAGTGGAACCCGTTTTGATCCATTGAAGCCATTAAATAAAATTTGCTGGCCCTCCAGGAAAGTGCCTATAAAAAATATTTCGATGATTACAAAAACGCTGGCATATGTGTATGTCCTCGAATGGGGAATACTTTGAGGGCGACAAAATAAATTCTTATGATTGAACTTAAAATTTGTGTTTTATTTAATAATTCCCGGTATATTTTTGACAGAATGTGCCTTCTGCTTCTATCCTTTACCACAAAAGCACAAGCTAGATATTGAGAAATGCCTAATTAAGCGGTGGTTTTGTCCTATTTCACATGCGGTTCAAAAAGACCTTTATAACGAGTTAGATCGTGTATGCTCGAACTGCGAGTAATTGGGGTGAGCAAAAGTCGTAGAGCTCCCTGGTCAGCACCCTCAAGAAAGTAAACGGAAAGAAAAAAATTTGCTTGTATGGCCGTAAGTTTAACGTATAGTGACGAAAAAATTCGTCTACCCTTTTCTTGAACGTGTACTTTTTACTAAAAAATCCGGTTTCATATTTACACACCTGGTATTGTTAATTAAATTTCCCTTGTACTGGATGGATCTACGCTCACAATCACCTTGGTCACCAACTAAATACCTCAGGCACCAAATTTTCTTAATTAAGAAGCTACTTTTGTCTAGATTGCCAAACCCACGTCATGTAGTTCGTGAAATCTCAACTTCGTGCATGAGACAACATGTTGATTGGGCTGCATTACTCAACCCAAAAGACATCACAATGAATTTATATAGTTGTATGTGCGGTACTGTAAATGCCGTCATGTCTTTGGCAGATTCCATAAGCAGTATCTGCTAAATGGCATCTTTTAAGTCCAGTAGTTTAATCACACCAAATAATGAGCATTGTCTTCCGTTTGAAGCGATTTGGCCTTAAAGTCCATGTCGATAGTTATCCTGGGACAACAACCCAAGACTTTTTGCACTTTGGATTCTCAAAATGGATCCGTTTTTCACCGCCAGTCACAATTCGATGGAAAAATGATGTTCTCTGACGAGCAACATTTCGCAAGTGGTTTTTCGTTTTTCATGTTGTCTTTCATTCAGTTTATGAGGAACCCATTTTCCCTGCGTTTCGTGACACATTTAATTGATCGCGAGTTGTTTTTGCGTTGGAGCGTCATCTTCATCCAACAATACTTGCTATTCACGTCTTCAAACTTTTTTGGTGGTCATCCACGTGCTTCGTTTTTTACGTCAAAATCACCACTTTTGAATTTATTAAACCCCTCATAGCATTGTGATTTACCAAGAGCATGCTCACCGTAAGCTTCGAGAAGCATTCGATGTTATTCTGCTGCAGTTTTCTTCAAATGATAAACAAAAATCAATGATGTTCGCAAATCGTAATATTTAAGCATAAAACTCGACATTTTTAACACCTAAAAAACATGCGTTATTGTATGAAACTTGTATGGTTATGAATTGGATGTTGTTGACAGATGTTAAAAGAAGACAATGGCGCCGATGATGCGGTTTGTTAAATGGTACTTTGACAGGTGGCGCCATTTATTGGTAAATACCGTTTTCACATATACACAGCTGGTCTAAATAATAGGCTCGATTGTGCCTTCCAAAGTTGTATGTTGTCTTGTTATTTTTGTTTTTTCAATACAAATTCAAATAGGAAGCGGGAAACTAAAAGGACATAACAAGGCTCTAAAACGAAAAAAACCTCGTTGTTCTTCCTGTTTCCTCGTCTAAAGAATTTTCTACCAATAGCGACGATTTTGACAGTAATCCGTTTTCTTAAAAACTTTATTTTTTCGATATAAAAACCGTATTTTTGCGTCTAATTGGCAAATTACCCCGCCAACTCCTCCCCACGCCACCCCTACTTTCGCAGCTTGGACTAGCGGTAAGAGATTTCTTTTCATTTTTACGAGCGTATATCTACTTAAATGCAGAATTTCAGCCTAACAACGGCTTTTCTTGGGTTATACGACCAGCCGCCTGGACTATTAAAAACAGTAAATGTTTACAATTAGAAAAAGTGACAAGCGAGTTTTTTTTTTGGTTTTAGTCAATATCCACTTCAAATTGCACCATAAATCATCTCTAATTGGAAATTTGGTCGGATTGGAAAATTGCAATTAAGTTTGGTTTAAGCCCACCACGGAATTTCTACATCTATGATTACGTTGTGGAAGCCCACAAATTGAGCAACCCTTCTGCTCATGGAACGACAAAATTTGGGGTCAGCCATGATGACGTTGGAAGGAATTGTGACGAATTACTTTTGTAAGTAAGGTGAAAAAAAAAAAAAAAAAAAAAAAACTACACGTAATCATATTTTTTATTGGTGCTTTCCAAGTTACTGTGTGTGATTTTTTTTTTTTGTGTAACTGTGGCCAAGAGATTAACATGTCGTTTATCGGTAGTCTAGAAGCATTTGACACCAGTAAATCTGATTTTGAAACTTATTTAGAACGGTTCGAACAGTTAGTGAAAATTAGTTCAGTGGATGATAAAAATAAGATGTCACTGTTTATTATTTTGATGGGTGCAGAGACATATAATGTCTTGAAAAACCTATGCGTACTCGATTCGCCGTTAGGTAAATCGTACGAAAATTGCATTTCAATCCCGAAAAGTTAGTTATCTTTGAACGATTCAAATTTAATAAACGTGATCAAGCAGCAAATGAAACCATAGCTGAGGATATTATAGAGTTTAAAAGGCTTACCAGAATTTGTTCGTACGACACGTTTTTAAATAATGCGTTGAGAGATAGACTTATTTGTGGACTGAGAAATGAGTCTATTCAAAAGAAGCTTTTATCGGAAAGAGGTGACCTTACCTTTGATGATGCATGCCGGGAAGCTATTAGTTTAGAATTAGCTATGTTAGAATCGAAAACAATTAGCGACAGCTCAGTTTCAAAAATTTGGAGTACGAGACAAAACCATAGTAATCCTAGTCTAACATTTAATTCTAATCCCAGTGACGGGAGGTCTAATAATAAAACATGCGATAAATGTGGTAGGAACCATAGTAACAAATTTTGTCCGGCAAAATATTGGAGGTGCTGTTTACACGGAAAAAAAACGCTCTGTAACTCAACAAAAACCTATTTAATAATCACTAAAACTTGCTCCAGTCAGACTAATAATGATTAGCAGAAACCCGCTTTAGTAATTTTTTAATATTTTGAATATCATAAAATTATTCAATGAATTTAACAAAATATATTACTAAAAAGTAATGACGTCATATCTATTTTACTATGTATTAATTATGAAAATCATCAAATTTTTTGTAATATTCAAGATGCGATGATTATTTAGAAGTATTAAATATTAAGTGAACTATATAAAAAAAACAATTAAATTCACTAAACTATTTCGTGAATATCATTAAATATTTTGTCTTACGAATTAAAACATTTTCTGATATTAATCTGAATGTAAATGATATTCATAGACACTAATGGTAAAAATCACAACAAAGTTCACTGTTAACTATCAAATCTCTCGATGATTATCATTGTGACTCCTTACTGCTATTCAGAAGATAGAGACATTGTGTTCTGCATACCAGGCGCAATAGTAAATATCAGTAAAGCAGAATACTGATATTTACTATATAAATATAGTAAATATATTACAAACGTATAAATTAGGTTTTTAAATAAAACTCAATTAAATTATTTCTTTAATGTTATTATAATTCAATTCATTCTTTAGAATTTCAAAAATATTGTACATTCATAATTAAAATAATAATATAACATATATTAAAAACTTAACAATTTCTTAAAATAATTTTACATTTCTTGCAGTTGTTTTTTCAAATTTTTTACTGATTGATGAATGGAATCGTTAAATATTTGTATATCGTAAAAGTAAACTTGAACCAATTGCCATACAATATGCTCCGCGGTTGGATATTTTAAGTTAACAATTTGAAATGCTTTAAAGCAAACGTCCATTGCTCTCAAAAACGAGGAAAATATATATTTTATTCCGTCCATGTAGATCTGTTCGGGATAAATTATACTTTTTCCTACAACAGCGATGAACGGCTGAATTGTTCCATTTAGAAGCTTATCAAAATGTTGCTCCAAACCTTCAGTTGTTGAACAGCAATAAATAAAAGAATTTTGACATTCTTTTATAGAACATTGAATTTTTTCCTTTTTCCCGTTTTCAGTTATGATTTCCTTAAAAGGATTATTCTTTAAAATGGCATGCAATAAAATAAATGTTGTTGCGAACTTTCCATCTGAGAATATAAAACATATTTACATATTAACATGGGTGTTGGGTGCGTCTCAATAGGGTAGGGGTTGACCGTCTATAGCCATGTATCTCGTGGTCTATATTCCAACGCTGCAACTATGTAGAAACCACCAAATGTGTCTAGTATACCTCCACGTGGTAACACCCGGGCAACGATGTGAAGCATCGGCGAAATACTAGAGGCGAGTGCAATACACTATAAATCAGCAATGAGCAGAACAAATAAGGAAACTAATACCCCAGGTGGTACACCTGTTGCTCAGGTAAATCCACCCTCTTCGGAGGTCGGTCTCATGGATTCTGGGGGAGACCAGCCATTGCTATACTACAATTATTTTAACCAATCCCAAGACATGTTGGTGAATAAACAAGCTCATTTGAGTGAAATAGAAAAGGATAATTCACATCCCTTCCAGAGGAGTAACAAAGTCGCGTATTCTCCGAAAAGAGGCGGTAGTCCCTCCATTGAGGCCAGCAGCCACAACACTCGTTTTACAAACGAAGAAAAGCTTCACAATGAATTGTGTAAAGCTAATAATGCATTAGTTGAAGCCAACAATATAAATAAGCAACTGAATGTTACAATTGCATGGATGCAGGAGCGTATGAAGACGCTTGAAAACGAAGTTAAAGCTCTTAAGCCAAAGGAGGACATCGGTTCTACTCCTAACCAGAATACAACTCAACAAGAGTATCATACGGATGAAGAAGAACTAGCTCGAGAAACTGAGTGGATTAGAGTTAAAGGTGGGAGAAAAAAAGGAGACGGAATAATACGCCCTCCCCACCTCAATTAAAGGATAATGTTCCAAATATTATCCAGAAACAACCAAAAAAAATACCTCCACCACCACCAATAGTAATAGATGAAGTCAAAGACTACGATGTACTCTATGAAAAAATAAAAACCATAACTGCTACTGATAAGTTTAATGCAAAGGTGATGAATGGAAACACCATCAAAATAAACTTAGAAGATGCTGAAACATACAGAAAATTGACAAAAATGTTAAATGAAGAAAAACGTAGGGGATTGGTGCTTTGACTTTCACGTCAATTGGACGTTTTTTCCTGAAAATTATTTCTCGTGAACTAATTTTTATTTTTTTTTTTGTTAACTGTAATATACATATTTGTTTGTGCACCAAATGCAACAAAGCTACGATATCCTAACCGCATCATCGGAAAAAAGATATTAACCGAAAAAAGAAAACATTCATTCAGTTCGGTCTCAGATTAAGTTTTGGAAAATAAAGTCATAATCGGAGGCTCCCTGCTGATCGAGTGATACCAAAACAAAGCCCAGGCGAAGTTGACCAATTGATGGATGGAAATGAAGCACCTGCTGACAGATGCATTTGCTGTTTTTAAATAAATAAATCATAAGTTTTTGGCACGCTGTATTGTGAATGAGCTTTAGCTCAAAATAGAGTGTGCTAAAATCTTAATAAATTTCTATGTTAATAAATTTCTATGTAAATAAATAAACAAAAATAAATAAACAAATAAACGTGCTTGGCACACGTTTGAAGATAAACAAACCAGACCAATTAGGGTCATGGCTAAAAACTTACACTCTACGTGTAAACCAGATAAAATAATTGATGACCTGAAAGCAAAAGGATTTAAGGCAACTGAAGCATCGATTAAGCTAAAACGGAGAGGCAAAGTACCTCTCAACATGTTTATGTTGACCTTCGATACTGATGAAGATATCGAAAAAATTTATCAAATTAAGTACATCTTGGGGTGCAAAGTGGTTATTCAGCCTCTAAGAAGGTCTAAGCTTATACCACAATGTAAACAATGTCAAGCCTATGGTCATACACAAAAATATTGCAACAGGGAACCTAGGTGTGTCAAATGTTTAGGTAAACATCATACCAAAGATTGTGTAAAAGCCCAAAATGTTCAACCTATATGCGTTCACTGTGGAGAAAACCATCCGGCTAACTACAGAGGATGCAGCGTTGCTATTGAACTGCAAAATATCAAAAATAAGAACGTGATTGCTAAAAATCCAAGTTCATTCAGGAAACAAGCGGTTAAGATGAACCGACCCGAAGTAAATCGTAGAGTGTCGGGAACTACTCAAGGACAATTTGGTAAAATGACTTATGCTCAAGTAATGATGAGCAACGGAAATCCAGGAAAAACTGCTCAAAATGACGATATAAGTCAAACGCTTAAATTAATTTTAAGTAGGCTAAATACATTTGATGAGCGATTACAGAAACTAGAGTACAGCACTAAGGGAGCCATCCCTAAACAGAAAAATGGCCCAAGATCTTAGAATCTTATGTTGGAATGCCAATGGACTGATGCAACATCAACAAGAACTGCAAGTGGTCCTGGACACAGAAAAAATCGATGTATGTCTCATCACGGAAACACACTTCACTAGACAATCAAACATTAAATTTAAAAATTATCAAATATATCACACTATTCACCCTGGAAACACTGCTAAAGGAGGTAGTGCTGTTATAATTAGAAATAGTATTCATCACTATGAGGAGTTAAAATATGAAACGGAAGAAATACAAGCAACTGCTGTTATTGTCAAATCCAAAAGTAGTTATATTTGTATTGCTAGTATTTACTGCCCACCGAAGCACTCAATGAAAGAAAAAGATTATCTCGAGTTCCTCAGTAAATTAGGAAAACGATTTGTACTTGGAGGAGACTTTAATGCAAAAAATGTCCACTGGGGATCCAGATTAACAACAACTAAGGGTAAAGAACTCCTAAAAGCTATCAGAAAATGCAGTTGTGAAGCCCTCTCAACTGGAAAACCAACCTACTGGCCAACTGATCCAAACAAAGTGCCAGATCTGATTGATTTCTTTATAATAAAGAACATATCTGTAAATTATGTACAAGTAGATGAAAGCCACGACTTAAACTCTGATCATTCACCAATACTTCTAACGTTAAGTGAAAAAATCATTCAGAAAGAAAGAAACCCTTACCTAGTAAATAATCACACTAATTGGGCATGCTTTAGACTATCGCTAGAAGAAAAAATTAACTTAATGGTTCCATTAAAGACTGAAGAACAATTAGACAAAGAAGTTCACAAATTTGTAAACGATATACAGCAATCAGCTTGGGAAAATACTCCTGAAATTAAAACGAAAATCAAGGGAAACAATTACCCTATGGAAATTAGGGAACTCCTCGCAGAAAAAAGAAGAGCGAGAAGAGTATGGCAACAAACAAGGGCCCCCCAAGATAAAACTCATTTGAACAACCTCACTCAACAATTAAGAAGAGAGATCAAAGAATTGAAAGATGAATCAATCAGCAACTATTTAAGAAAATTAACTAATGATAACAGTACTGATTATTCTCTTTGGAAAGCAACCAAAAGAATTAAAAGACCAATAATGCAGATTCCCCCAATAAAAATAGCAAGTGAGAAATGGGCTAGAAATAATGAAGACAAAGCTCGAGAATTTGCCGAACACCTCGAAAAAATATTCCAGCCACATGAAGACCAAACGTTGGAAGCCGAGATAATAACTGAACAATCTGTGCAAGAAAGTAAAGAAATCCTACCCACAACACCAAAAGAAGTCATGCGTGAGATAACAGCTAATATGAATACGAAAAAAGCTCCTGGGTACGATCTTATTACTGCAGAAATCTTAAAAGAACTGCCAAGGAAAGCTCTGGTGAAACTCACCAATCTTATAAATGCAGCATTTAGAATCAAATGTGTACCAAGCTTATGGAAAATTGCAGAAGTAATTATGATCCCAAAACCTGGGAAACCACCACACATAACATCGTCTTATAGGCCAATTTCGCTATTGCCAGTCATGTCCAAACTCTTTGAGAAGCTTCTGGTTAAAAGATTAAATCCGATAATCGAGAGTAAAAACTTGATCCCAAATCATCAGTTCGGTTTTCGCAACCAACACTCAACAATTGATCAAGTACACAGAATAACCAGTATAATTGAGAAAGCATTAGAGGAGAAAAAAGTCTGTTCAACAGTATTTCTAGACGTTGCACAAGCGTTTGATAGAGTGTGGCATGAAGGACTTAACCACAAGTTAAGGAATCTTCTACCAATGCAATTTGCTAAGATACTAGAATCATACTTGAAAGATAGGTTCTTCAGGATTAAGTTAGATGATACATTTTCTGAATTGAAAGAAATCAATGCAGGAGTTCCACAGGGCAGTGTATTAGGGCCGGTTTTATACCTACTATATACTTATGATCTTCCTACATTAGAAAACAACACAGTGGCAACTTTTGCAGATGATACGGCGATCTTAGCTGTTGGAAAAAGCAATGAAGAATCAACACAGAAGTTACAATCAGCCATAACTCAAATATATAAATGGACAAAAAGATGGAGAATAAAACTAAATGAAGCTAAATCAGTTCACATCAACTTTACAAACAGACGAATCGAACATATTCCGATTACCATAAATCGGGAAATAATACCGCATGCGAACACAGCTAAGTATCTCGGCATGACCCTGGATGCTAAACTACGATTGAAAGCACACGTCAAGAAGAAAAGTGAAGAATTAAGACTTAAATACAGAAAAATGTATTGGCTGATGGGAAGGAACTCTTCTTTATCAACATACAACAAGCTTCTACTTTATAAGCAAATATTGAAACCGATTTGGACTTATGGTATTCAGCTTTGGGGTTGTACCAAACAGAGCAACATAAATATCATCCAAAGATTTCAGAATATGGTATTAAGGAACATCGTTGATGCACCTTGGTATGTTAGGAACAATGACCTTCATAGGGACCTTAAAATGAACCTCATCTTAAATGAAATCCAGGAAAAAGCACGGAGACATGAAGAAAGGCTCCGCCAACATGTGAACATTGAGGCAACTCAGCTCCTAAGCATCACGAATTTAGTTCGCAGACTTAAAAGAACCAAACCTTTTGAGCTGGTGTGATTGTCAGCTTAAGCAGCATTATGCTGATCTAAAATCCACAACAAAGATGTGGTTTACATCAATTTACCAAACACTATGGAATGCCAATGGGAAGAAGCCATAGATTAATTTAAGTTAGTAAATTAAGTCAGAAACAAATTGCTAATTAGTCCAGGAGACTAGATTGTAATTACATAAAATAAATAAATAAAATTTATTTAAAAAAAAAAAAAAAAAAAAAAAAAAACATATTAACATATTAACAATATTAGTATTAAATATCTAACCAGTAGACAGTAATGAAAAGTACAGAAAAACTGTTCCTTTATTTCAGTCAAATTCTTCTGGAACTTGATCGAAAGTTCCATATGATACTATTTTTAATTTAAAAATACAAAAAAAATATAATTGGTAAAGAAAATGGGAATTTAATTTTTATGACATAAATGTTTTTCATTGTGTCATTAGGATTAAAAATGATACTTTGTTTAGCGAGCAATTATACTGCGAGGCGAAGTACAACAAAGCCACTTTTAATCCGAATAACATATACTATTTTTTAATCGTGAAACGTAATCGTGTATACCATACAGTGCTATTTCTAATTTAAAATGCGGCACAAATGTTTTAATTGGCTTAGAAAATCGATTTTTAATTTTTCTGTCAGCAATAAAATTTTAGTACCGAAAAAATTAAAATTCTATTTTCTGAGCCAATTAAAATGTTTTTTTGGTTGCTTTAAATTTAAAGTAGTATTGTATGGTGCATACGACCAAGTTAAAAAAGCTTTTAAAACATTGTAAGCATTTGGGAATTACTCCGAAAAAATTTAGACTTTTTTCGATTTCTGTGGGTTACCTCTTAATAATATACTTAATATTTTCTAATCGCAAAATTATTTGCTGATGTTTACAAACAAAAATTGTAAGATTTATGGCTAAGTGGTTATGTTGAATTTAATAAAAGGCACACAATTATTTGTAATCAAGTATTTAGCTAAAACTTACTTAGGGCCCACATCGATAGACGCAACTACAACTTTTAGTTGTAGTTACAGTTTTTTCGGAATTGAATTCCGAAACTGGTATTTTTAAACGACATTAAAACAGGGAATTTAGTTGGGATTTTAATGGAATTTTTCAACGTAAATAAAACTATAGTTTTTCGAACATGAGCTGCCAATATGAAAAAAATAATTTTCCTTTGTCCCATAGAACGTACAAGCAAATTTATTTTGTGATGGAAACAAAACAATAGTTTTTTCAGATGTGAGATTAGCTGTCAAGAGAAATTTTGTTTATATTATTAATAAGGAATATTTAAAATGGAAACTATGAACTTTTGTGGCTACGTAGTCGTAAACAATATAAATAATTTTGTAATTTTTATTCATGAATAGCAAATTACAAATCTGGAGTCTCGTTTGTTGTTGTTATTATTATCACAATTGACATTTTATATTTTACTGGAAGAGAGGTGGGGGTAAATTTATCAAAATATCTCAATTTCTCAAAATTGATTTACATAAAAAAAAACAACAATAATATTTTCCCACAGGTACGCACAAAATTGCTGTAAATAATTATTTATTGATTTACAGCAATTTTTTTTGTACCATAGAATTCCACATAATAAACAGCAACAGCAAACAATTTATGTTCCGAAAAAAATTCGGTATTATACGTCAGTTGTAAGAACTGTTTTAGTCACCGATATCCATGACTACAATCGTAACTAGAAATTAAAATCGACACTTTAATGTGGTTCAAAAATACCAAAAACAGACACTATAGTCGTAGTTGCGGATTAATTTGCGTTTATCGATTTGGGCCTTAAAGTTACAGCCGAACATCAAATTTTCCAATATAATTTTTGACTGAGGCTCTTTTATTTGAGACTTCATAATATCAACTATTTTGTTATAAAAATCAACAGTAAAAACATCATGAAGCATACGGCTAGCGTCATTATACTTAATAAAGTAATCAATTGAAATCTGTAAAACGATAAGCACTATTTTAGTAAATAGTTGAATAACTTTAAGAATTATTAAAAAATCGTGTCTTACCAATTTGTGTTCTGTAGATTCTTTGTAGTTTGACCATCTTTCACAGATATATTTTGTAGAGTTTTCCGAAATAAACTTAATTCTTTTAGTTGAACAGCCCTTCCAATCGAATATTAATTCCTCCAAGCTCAATACTTCATTTCTTAATGCTTGATAATGATGTTCTCCATCAAGTTGAGTTTCTAGATAGTTGAACATTACGTTTGATTTGGTGATCTCATGTGTTGATTTATCAGAGTTACATAACTCGGTTTTTTCAAGCGGGCTAACTGATTACGATATTTGAAATGAAGTTTCCCCAGTGGTGAAGCATTTTTTCTCGCCAGATAGTAAAATTCCTTAAAAAAATTGAACCTGTATTAATTGCACATACGAGTATATACGGCTTTGGACTAAACGTAGATCCGTGAAGATATTTCTGAAATGAAATTGGCCATTTCGTAAAGGCATATAGCATACATGACTCTCATATTTTTGTTTAGATTGATCTTCTGGTTTAACCATAGTCATAATCCACTTTTATTTTTTACATATTGAAATAGGCACCTTGTTTTGCATTTTTAACCTTAAAAGACAATAAGGTAAACCGCCTGATACACAGGCTCTCCATTTAAAATGAAAAAGTGGATTACAATTCCAAATAAAGCAGATATTCGCTGGAAACAAAAATATGTGCATCACGCATCACACACGACGGACTTATGTTTCGTCCCAGTGAACTGCTGGTTAACTCTACAACGAATGTATTTTGTACCTTTACCCCCAAATGTGTCAAATTTCAATAAAACGACATCGACATCTCCATTTCAAAGATACATATTTCCATGGAGCATTAGTTTCGCCTTACCATATAATTATTAAAATATATGTATTATTTATTATTATTTACTGGAGGGCCATGTGGGCGATAAGCCACCTCGCACCGCGACCTAAAAGATCTATTGTGCTGAACCCTACTTAATTATCCGTCCAGTCAATATTCAGGCTCTTAATGAATCTGACAATACTACTGGCCGGTACAAGATACATACTATCCGGGCTCATTGTTCTCCCTCCTAGATGTTGCAGTCTTTGCTGGAAAATGGCTGGGCAATGGCACAGAACATGTTCCGCTGATTCCGCTTCCGAACCGCAGAAGCGGCATCCATCTGTCGTACTTAGGCCCATCTTCTTAAGGTGATACCTTAAGGGGACATGACCTGTGAGGAAGCCAGTAAGCAGCCTCAACTCAGGTTTCCTAAGTTCAAGACACTCCTTAACCCTGACAGACGAAGGTGATATAAATTTCTTCGCCTGCCGTAAACCTGGAATTCTGCGCCAGTAGGAGGACTTTTGAACATCCCCCCAGCGTTTTACCGCTGCTCTAAGGTGTCCCTTGGTGACACCGCAGAAGGGTTCTGGTCCAAAAAATGGAGAGGCAGAACCCTCACGGGCGAGGCCATCAGCTGCCTCGTTTCCTTCGATTCCAGTATGACCTGGCACCCACATAAGTGTTACCTTATTTGAGCCCGCCAGATGTTTAATAACCTTCAGACAATCCCATACCAGCCTTGACTCAACGGTACAAGACCTAAGAGCTTTTAAGGCCGATTGGCTGTCTGATACAATATAAATCTTTGCATCGTTTAGGCCTTTTGCTATGCCTATCCTAGCGCAAAGTTCTATAGCATGTACTTCTGCTTGAAAAACGGTAGCATTGGTACCCAAGGACTTCGAGAGGGTAGTGCCACTCCCGTGTATTCCTATCCCCGCCCCATCTTCCGTTTTTGATCCATCTGTAAACCATACCATGGACCCTATATATATATATATATATATATATATATATATATATATATATATATATATATATATATATATATATATATATATATATATATATATATATATATATATATATATATATATATATATATATGTATATATATATATATATATATATATATATATATATGTATATATATATATATGTATATATATATATATATATATAATATAGTTGTTACGTTCAAAATTGGTGGTATATGACAGATGTCGATAAAGGTGGTATATGACCGATGTCGATACTGTTTACCAACAGTAATATCTGGTTACGCGCAATATATTGAAAAAAAAAAAAAAAAAAAAAAAATATATATATATATATATATATATATATATATATATATATATATATATATATATATATATATATATATATGTATATATATATATATATATATATATATATATATTTATATATATATATATATATATATATATATATATATATATATATATATATATATATATATATATATATATATATATATATATATATATATATATATATATATATATATATATATATATATATATATATATATATATATATATATATATATATATATATATATATATATATGTATATATATATATATATATATATATATATATATATATATATATATATATATATATATATATATAATAAGTTAATATATGTATAAAAATATACATATCAATTTATCTAATATTTATTTCAGGGGGCCTATTCTCGAATTTCACATCCATTTTCCATATGTGGACATCTGTCGAAATTCATAAAACTTGAATTTTTTCGGTACTAAGGGAATATTTCCGAATGGGTATAAGCATGTGAAAAAATTCCCCATATAGGAAAATGTCCATGCCGCATGTGTTTTATATACGAATTACAATTTTCGAACGTTTTTGTGTGAACTGTGACAGATGTTCACATGTGGAAAATGGATGTAGAATTCGAGAATAGGCCCCCAGTTGTACTTATGTACCTTCTCCTCAGTCGCTATTAAGAGTATTATTTCTTCTGCTAACTGGTTGCATACTTTTGTGTTCATTTTCAGGCCTCTTCTAATATAAAAGCTGACAATAATGTTGCATAAAACATCTCGGCTTAAGTCAGAAAGCCGCTCCTTTTCTTGATTTGTGGTATTTATTTTCTTCAGTAATAAGTTTTCCTCGTGACTGTCGTTTAGGATTTCCAAGAGATAGGCTCTATTCATATACCGGCACTCCAAAGTACTGGCAGCTGGCGTGGATGTTACGCTTGATAACGTATCAGATACAGTTGATTCTGTATATATTTCTTTGCTCAGGGTTAGGTTTTGCCATTTGGTCCATTCGTCTCTAAATTTAATTATATCTTTCCATTTGAAATCTGGTGTCAACATTTTTAGTTCTGGTATGTGTACACCTTGGCCTAGAAAAGAACATTTATAAAATTAAAAATCGGTTTTCTAAATAAAAAAAATCACTTACTATCCAAATAACTATAGAGATCAGCTAAACCCCACGAATTCAACAAATTGAAAAGTTCAGTTTGTTGATCTGTTAAAGTTTCTACGTTTAAAACCAGTACCTCGTTAGTATCCAAACTCATATCATTTGTATCCAAGTTCCATTCTTCATTTTGGTTGGTTATGGCAGGACAAATTGTATTATTATTATCTTTTGTATGATTTTCAGTATACCTGTTACATTTATTGTTGTTATTATTATTATTAGTTAATTCGCTCAGTTTTACTCGTAGTTAATAAAAGTGACTTAAAAAAAATTTTAAAAAAAATCTTTTACATAATTAAATCTTAGTTAAAAATTAAAATTGTTTTATTCTAATCATAACCATGTTATTAATGACATTAATACCGAGGACCACAAAATGTATGAATATCAAGTGCTCTAAAGGTACCCTTCTGACTTAAATCTATTTGATATGCAGCTTAACGATCATCGTATGCAATAGATTTTATACGAGTAGGACTTCCGACAACAACAATTTTGGTTTTAGATTTGTTCACTGCTAACTCAACAATTTCTATAACGTACATATCATCATCAAAATATGGAATAAAATATCCCTTTTTATATATTGTATCCTTATATTCTAAACTACTATTATATTTGAAGCCATTGTGGATTTCATTTGAGAAACAATTTTCGAGTGACCTACTACAAGAATGTTGAATAATATTTTGATTGTCAATAACAATAGGCGATATCGGTGGTTCCAACAAACATTTAGCAAATTTTAGTTGGAATTTTTTCACTAACGAAAGACAAATATTTCGACGAGAAATAATGGAAGTAGCATAGCTTTTAAATTCCCTGTGTTTGGATTCAAAACGGAAACACCAGTGAAATAAAAAAAAACATTTTGAGCGTTTAACTAATTCTTCTTTCTCAAGCAGATTAAATAATTTTTAATCAGTATTATACAATTGAAAGGGATCTTGAAATTTATGCATAAGAAAAATTAATTCAATGATAAAGTTCTGATTTTTAGAATTTTCATTTACAAATTTAACCAGCATTTCAATAAAGGGAATAAACATTTTGTTTGTAACATTGTGTTGTATTGAAAGTTCGTCTTTTCTAAAGAAATTCGAGTTATCATGCACACACAAAACAAAATTTAAAATTTGTTCAGGGATCTGGTCCTCAAACGTATTCTGATAAGACTAATTTTCAATTTCGCTAATAAAATTAACCTCATTTTTCTTTAAAGGTGATGTTTCTTTACGCAATAAAACGCAATTTTTGTCCGAATCATCTAAGTTTTCACAGTGTTTATTAAACACGTGCTTTCCAAAACTTTTTAAATTAGAGAAAAGGTTAAACAATCACCTTCAATGTATTTGTAGTTATCCGCCATTAATAATTTATGCACTTGTTTGTAATGAATTTTAAAGTTTTCGAAATTGCGTACAGATTTAAGGCATTTAAAGCACTTCATAATTAAATAAAAAATGATCCGATAAAATGATTAATTCAAATATATTTTACGCTATTTCTTAAATTAAATACCCTTTATTACATATTTTAGATAAGTATTACTGAAATCGGTAATATGGATGATAAAAAAGTAATTGCACATTAAAACCATATAAAACAAAATGTGAACTATAAATATTTTGATTTTATACTTACATGTTTAATTGCTTAGAAGTACATATATTTAAGGACAATACAATTTACTTGTAAAATATTTAATAAACTTATAAAAAACACAATTTTTTCAAAATTAGAAAACACTTCTTCTCTTTAAGAACACGCGATTTATAATGAAAGGCTAAAAAACACAGATGGCACAGATAACGGTAAAATTTTATTAGTTTCCATACATAAATAAATGAAATTCACTAAAAAATTTATAATTATCAAACAAAGTTTTCTGATATTAATAAAAGAACTAAAACATAATATTTTGTGATGAATATTGTTCGGGATAGGCGTCTCCAATTAACCTTATTTCCCGAAAAAACAATAGGTTTTCCACACGTTTTGTAAGTTAACCTGACACGAAATAAATGTACAGGTAAAGCGTCTTACATTAGGCTTATTCCTCGCAAACAATATGGCTTCTCCACGTTTGATATCATATACGAGTATGGCGTGTCTTAAATTCGAACTGATGTTCTGCACAAGATATGTTTTCCACACGTTATATTTACACTTTACGCCAAAATTGTTTTCCACAACACATAAATTTAAGACAGGATTTCCTTTTTTTAATAATTAAATTTATTTTCAGAATATAAATACGATACTTTATTTATTAATCAGTTTTTTTACATTGCAATTTCTACACCAAGCTTGATCTTATTATCATGGCGACTTCGACGACAATAGTACCTCAATCATTTTCTTCCTCGTGTTTTTATACTCTTTTCCTATGTCATATTTTCATTTTGTTCTAAAATGTGTTATACTTTAAATGTGCGCTGACTAACGAACGCACTCATTTGTGCTCACAATAATTGTTATTTTCTAAAAGTGCACCCTATGTATTGTTTCAGAAATGGTGTCAATACGACTTTCAATTTGACAGATGAGTATACATGAAATTAATTGGATTTTATAATAAATTGATTGATTTTTGTTTTTGTTTACTTTTGAGTATAGAACCAAGTGTTGAACAGCGACGACAAAACCCTCTGCTCGTATTTACAGGTGAGTGATTCCATACTTATTGAATCCAATTTCCACATAACAATTTTGTTGATAAAGTTTGCTTTCCTTACAGGTTGTTCCAGTATTATATGCAACGACATCGTATGAATCGCGCAGCTGGTAATTCATTCGTATAAATGTTATGATTTGGGTATAAGAATACAAATTGTGATGTGGAAATGAATTGGTTGTATTTTTGTTTTGTTTTAAGATGAGATGTCGTTCACAGTGTCTGATTGTAAGTAATTCTTCCTGCGTGTCTTCAACAAATATCATTAATATATTTTGTGCAGTTCATCAATTACTTTTGTGGGTTAAACCCGTTACTCGAAATTGCGAAAGAAATTATGACAATCAGTACTTTCATTTATTATACAGGGTGTCCGGGTTTGGGATGCTGATCCGTCATATGGTGATTCCTTGGTTCATTCTGAGAAACAAATCGTATGTGGAGGGGGGATCCATTTTTGATATCCTTTGAGATACAGGGTGTTTAAAAAATTTGGTTCAGAAAAAAAGTACACCCAAATATTAAACTGTAACTTCTAAAATATTTATCGGAGAGCTACCAACTTAGTCTTATTTGGTTGGTAATCGTATAGGCTATTATTAAGGTTTAAGTGGTTATCTTTTATCTGCATCCGTTTGAGAGCTATGGTGATTTAAAGTAAAAAAAAAATATTTGTTTTTTATAAAATCGAGTTTTTCACAAAAAATAACCGTTCTAATTTTTTCTTTTGTTTATTTAATTTTAATTTGTCATGATCTCCTCTACAATCCCCCAATACATTACTTGTACCCACGTGCCATAGTTTTCTTCGTATTCCGTTTATTCTCAATCTAATTAAGAGATGTTATAGTGTTAATATTTTACCAATTTTATTTTGATCTGTAAAACAGTAGGCGATGATTATCAACTCATTTGTTTAAATGTTGAAAAAACAAAAACTAAATATTTTCAGATTCAGTCATTAGTTTCGAGATATTATCTAGTGTTGTATCAGTGTTGTGGATCAAAATTTTAATTAATTTAATAAAATTAATATTAAAATGGCACAGTTCTCAGGTGAGGAGTACATTGATATCCATTTTGTTTACGGATTTTGCGATGATAATGCAGCACCCAGCACGAGCTCGCAATGAATATCAACTCAGATTTCCAACACGTCGCATTCCTGACGCAAGAGTATTTATAAATATTCATAGGAGACTGCCAAATATCGTAACAAGATCGAATACTCGGGCGGAGCCCCATTCAGTCTCACCAAACCATTTGGATGTCGACGAAAGTATAATCCGTAATGTAACAGCAAATCCTTCTATTAGCATAAGGAGGCTCGCTTTACAATTAAACGTCTCTCGCTATCGAATTCATCAAGTATTGCACAAGGAGAATCTTCATCCATACCATACAACACCCGTTCAACAACTATTACCGATAGACCGCACTACAAGATTGGAGTTTTGTAATTTATTGATGGAAAGGAATTTGGACAATCCAAGTTTTGTGAAACGTATCCTATGGACGGATGAATCTCAATTCACAAGAGATGGCATAACAAACTTTCACAATCTACACACGTGGGCTGCTGAAAATCCTCATTCGAAAAAACAAATATCATTTTAGCACCGATTCAGTGTAAACGTATGGGCTGGTGTAATTGGCGATAAATTAATTGGACCATTCATGTTACCACCTAGATTAAATGGTGAACGTTATTTACAATTTTTACAAACCGATTTGCCACTCCTTTTTGATGATGTTCCCATTTTAAGTAGATTCTCGCATACATACCAACATGATGGTGCACCTTGTCACTACCATAATAATGTTAGGAATTTTTTTAACGAAAATTATCCAAATAATTGGATTGGAAGAAATGGTCCAATTCATTGGCCTGCAAGATCCCCGATCTTACGGTATTGGATTTTTATGTATGGGGAAGGATGAAGGCGCTTGTATACTCCAAAGAAATTGAAACAAAAGAAGAACTTATACAATGAATACACACAGCAGCACAACAGATAAGGGACGAATTACCAAGAATTGAAATAACCAAAGGCATACTTAAACGAATATTAGCATGTATTCAATCATAAGGAGGACATTTTGAGCACCTTTTATAACTCCTCGACCCAAACTTTGTATTGAGGGATTGTAGAGGAGATCATGACAAATTAAAATTAAATAAACAAAAGAAAAAATTAGAACGGTTTTTTTGAGAAAAACTCGATTTTATAAAAAACAAATATTTTTTTTTTACTTTAAATCACCATAGCTCTCAAACGGATGCAGATAAAAGATAACCACTTAAACCTTAATAATAGCCTATACGATTACCAACCAAATAAGACTAAGTTGGTTGCTCTCCGATAAATATTTTGGAAGTTACAGTTTAATATTTGGGTGTACTTTTTTTCTGAACCAAATTTTTTAAACACCCTGTATCTCAAAGGATATCAAAAATGGATCCCCCCTCCACTTACAATTTGTTTCTCAGAATGAACCAAGGAATCACCCCATGACGGATCAGCATGCCAAACCCGGACACCCTGTATACACTAAAACACATAATACTTTTTCGCAAAAACAAACGGGAATTTTGCATAATAAATGTTATTGGATTATAAAATCCAAAATTACAATACTAACCGAACTTTGGGGGAATATTTATATAATACAATCGCTTCATCATTAAAATTTGTATGTGTCACCTTGTAATAAGTCCTAAACAAACAATATGGACAATTTTTCTCGCTGACACAATGTGTTTAAGGTACAAAGAATCAATTAAGTAAACTACCATTTTACTCGTCGAACTATTCTTGAATTACCAAGATCTTGGTGAACCCTATGTTGCACTAGACATTACAGAGCTACATTTTTTTGCCTTTTAGTTAGTTCAGTCAATATAGCTAAAAAGTAGCGTTATTTCATACGAGAAGCTCAAAGCTTGGATGGTGATGAAATATTTTGCATTGTCTATTTAGTGCCTAGATCAAAGTTTATAATTTTTTTTAATAATCGCAATTTTCACCTCGCAAAAACTACAAAATGCCTTTCATATATACCTACTTGTCCAGGCGGCTAGTCGTTTAACCAAAGAAAAAGGTGCTTGATATATCCTTAATACAAGTAGGAAAAGTATCTATCCAGTTTTGTAGTCGTGGCTCATCAAACTATTTACCACAATATGTAAAGCTGAATCTTTTGTTTGTTTATTGGGGGGCGGAGGGGGGGGGGGATGATTACATGCGGCTTGGCTATATCTTTATAGAAATGTAGCACACATTTTAGTAAAATCAATTTCTTCCTCAATTTATTGATTTATTGGATTGAAGTAAAAGCATGGTTTATGTACCATATTTGTTATGAATTGAAATATGCAAATAATATTTTAAATACATTTGCCATCCTATAAAGAATGATCAGAAGGATGAGGACTGAGTTTAACTTAAATAATTTAAAACTATAGCCGACTAAATTATTTAAATTTCAAATCTATCTTTTTTCTATAGATTATTTTAAATTTTTATTAACATTGTGATTTTCATCAAAAATTTTGTAAAATATCTTTCATGAATTGCACAACATCTCATTTAACGATATTAAGTTCAGAGAATAATTATTTTCATTAAAATCAATAAACATTTCGTGAATATAATAATTTTTTTTTATTTAAAACCTTATTGATTATCACAATACAAATGTTGATTAATTTTTGATTTATTTCAAATAAATTTTTTATGAATTACAACAAAATACGCTAAAATTTCGATTATGAATTTCATAAAACATACTTTAATGAAAATCACAATTGTAGAAAAATCAGTAAATTCAGTTTGATGCGTATTATTAAAGAAACAATTAAATTCAATAAAATTTTAATGAGAATCACAAAAAAACATTTAGAAAATCCTCCTAATTATTTTAATTAAATTATTTTTTTCGGTGTATGTAACAATAGAGGGCATGTGAAGGAGCTTTATAGAAATAAAAAGAAAATCAATAGTTTGGAAGAGGAAGAAGTCGAAGATGCTTTAGGAAAGAGTGAATTATCGTTCCGTGACAGGGGAGAAATGAGTAACACTAGGTAAATTTGAACTGCTTGTTAAATATGAATGTAAGAAATATTCATTAACATTGGTTATAATAAGGGCGAAAAAATTATTTACGACACTTGATGGACAGAACTGGTTGGATACATTAATTCCAGATTGGCGAATGGCATTCGAAACCACTAATAAATGTATCAGAGAAATCGTTGGAGTAAATAGTAGACAACACATGGTGGAAGATCTAAAATTTAAGTTTCAAATAGTATTTTCGAGACCCAATGGGCCAATAAAAGATTTCGAAGCTGTTATTGTTCTAAAAGAAAATGCAAACCCCATATTTTGTAAACCTTATAGTGTGCCATATGCTATAAAAGCAAAAGTTTGAAGAAGAGCTTCATAAAATGGTTGAAACATAGTCAGTGGGCCAGCCATATTGTAGTTGTACCTAAGAAGGATAAAGGATTACGATTTTGCGTGGATTTTAAAGTCAGTATCAATAAGTGGGTTGAATTCGAGCACTACCCTTTGCCTGCTATAGAGGATATCTTCGCAAGTTTGTCAAACTGTAAAGTATTTACGGTATTGGACTTAGCTTACAAACAGCTAAAAGTCGCAGAAAATTCTAGTTCTTTGTTTACTATTAACACGCACCTGGGGCTATTTAGATTCACACGTTTAACCTACGGAATATCAAGTGCATCGACCATTTTCCAAAGCGTGATGGATCAGATATTGAAAGGCATACCAAAAACCATGTGTTATTTGGATGATATTTTGATAGCTGGGGAGGATATCGATGAATGTAAAACAAACGTACGCACTGTATTAGCTAAGTTGTCGGAATATAATATTCGAGTTAATTTGAACCAATGCCTGTTCTTTCAAAATCAAGTTCAATTCTTGGGGCACATCATATCAAAAGACGGAATTTTACCAAGTCCGCAGTCGATAAAGCTTCAGTTCCCAAAAACATAACAGAACTAAAGTAATTTTTAGACTTAGCAAATTTTTATCTAAAGTTTGTTCCTATGATGGCATCAGAACTTATGAACCAAGCATGTGAGCAAGCTTTCCAAAAATGTAAGGAAATGTTATCTAATTTTTTTTTTTTTTTTTTAAAAACATCTTTATTGATATGGCTACTACAATCTTAAACATAATTAATTCATTAGTAAGGTTGACATTAGTACTTATGAGATAAGCATAAACTTGTGTGGGTCTGCTGGACCAGTATCCAGTTCCCTTAAGATATAATATTCATACGGTTAGCTCATGTGGTTTGATTCGTTTGAGCCGCCATACTTCGTTTGTACTGTCCAGTAGTTGTACGGCCTCGACGTTGGTGTGGTTAAAAAGCCTCTTCTCATGTTTAATGGCACATTCGCAGATGACGTCGTCTATCAATTGTATTTTTAGATCATTCTGTATTTCCTTGTTAGTCACAAATCGGTAAGCGTTGGTGACCATTCGAAGAAATTTATTTTGGCTACGTTGTATAATGTCTCTATTGGATTTATGAGTACAACCCCATAGCTGCGCACCATACATCCATATTGGTTTGAAGATAGTCTGGTAGACTAGTCTTTTGCAATACAGGTTCATTTTGGAATGATGCCCAATTAACCAGTACATTTGACGTTGTTTTAATCGTATCTGTTCAGCTTTTTGTCTCACATGATGTTTCCAGTTGAGCCTTGAATCTAAATGCAGACCAAGGTATTTTGCCGATTCAGCCTGCGGCGCTTGCACCCCATTGAGGTATATGTGTAGACTGTTATTTTTGTGTCGGAGCGTAAATGTCACATGGGTTGATTTGAGCTCATTAAGCACTATTTTCCAGTCAATTGTCCATTTAATAACGTTGTTTATTGCTCGTTGAAGATTTTCCACTGCCCTTGGTTGTGATTCGTCTACTGACATAATTACAGCGTCGTCAGCGAACGTGCCGATGAATGTTTTATTCGTTGTAGGTATGTCCGCAGTGTAGATAAGGTGGAGGAGGGGTCCCAATACGCTTCCCTGCGGAACTCCCGCTAGCGTTGGATAAAAGTCAGAACATGTTTCTTCATGGATGACTCTGAATTGGCGATCAGAGAGGTATGATTCAAGCAGCTGGCAATAGTTTTGTGGTAGCATTTTGCTCATCTTGAATGTCAATCCCTCGTGCCAAACCCTATCAAAGGCCTGAGATACATCCAGAAATACGGCGGGGCAATATTTTTTTCTTCTAACGCTTGCTCTATTACCGTAGTTATTCGATGGACTTGATCTATTGTGGAGTGGTTATTCCTGAATCCAAATTGAAAATCAGGAACGTTTACCATTGGCTTTAGACGTTTTAGTAGTAGTTTTTCAAATAGCTTTGATAAGGTCGGAAGCAGTGAAATTGGTCTGTATGATGTTACTTCTTCATCTGGTTTACCTGGTTTCTTCAACATAATTATTTAAGCCGTTTTGAAGCATTTGGGTATATACTTCAATCTCATACAGGCATTAAATAAGTATGTGATCATGATGATTGCTTTGCGTGGAAGTTCCTTGAATAGACCCGGTGATATTTCATCAATTCCTGGTGCCTTTTTTTGACTAAGACTTTTGTCGATTTCTTCAGCAATTTCCATTGGCGTGACCCTTTTAAAATCCTGATTTGGTTGATAGACAGGTGCTACGTCAATGTTGGATTGAATGTCATGGGGTTGAAACACTGTTGCTAGGTGTTGAGCAAAGAGTTCCGGTTTTTCTTTGTCATGTCGAACCCAATTGCCTTGAACATTTCTTATAGGTGGTACTCGAACTACAGGTCGTTTAAATTTTCTGGTTGCTTTCCATAACGAGTAGTCCTTATTCATTTCTGGACCTAGCCCGCTTAAGTAGTTGTCGAAGCAATCCTGTTTGAAGCTTTTGATTAGCCTATTGACTTTGTTACTTATTCGATTGAAGGTGGTTTTGTCAGCGGGATTTCTGGTGAGATGCCATATTCTCCTTGCCTTTCTCCTTTCCTTGATTTGTTCCCTGATTTCAGCCGGGTATTTGACTTCAATCTCCGCTTTGTCTTTTAATTCTGGAGTAGCTAGACTGGCGGCCATACGAGTGTATTCAATGAAATTGTTTGTTTGTTGTTCCAATTCTTCATTTCTTTTAATACTAACTTTTAATTCAACTAGCTCTTCCAGTTTTTCTCTGAAGAGGTCCCAATCCGTGAATCTATTAGTAAGGTTTTGCTTCTTTTTTTTCTTGATGACTATAGCGCTTACTGACAACAGTACAGGAATGTGATCAGATGTTAAGTCGTTAATTCCTTCGACTCTAGTGTAATTGGATGAAATACCTTTTATGATGAAGAAATCAAGCAAATCTGGTATTTTTCCTGCATCCGTTGGCCAATACGTTGGCCTCCTTGAAGACAGATATTCACATTTGTTTTCATGAATGGCATTGAACAAAGCATTTCCTTTCCCAGAAGAAATTAGCCTGGAACCCCAAGCTGTATGTTTTATATTATAGTCCCCTCCAATAATAAATGTTGGACCGAGCTTATTAAAGACGTTATTAAATTGTAACTTCGTTGGTGTATGCCGTGGAGGACAGTATGCTGCCGCAATATTTAGATCTGCGCCATAATATTGGATTGAGATAACAGTTGCTTGCATGTAGCTTTCTCGAATATCCTCTTGTTGATTATGTTTGATATTATTTTTAATTAGTACAGCTGAACCACCTCTGGTTCTTTTACTAGGATGGGTTGTCCAGTAGCAATTAAATCCCTTTATTCTAAAAAAGCTTTTGTTGGAGAAGTGCGTTTCTGAAATAAGTGCAATATCTATGTTGTTTGTATGGAGAAATATTTCCAGTTCTTGGGCTCGTTGGTTGAGCCCATTAGCGTTCCAAGTTACAATGCGTAGGAACGAGTTAATCATTTGTGTGTATGCTGACTTTTTTTGCTAGGCGGATAGAAATTAATTTCTAGTTTTGCCACCCTTTCTGTTAAGTGACCAAGTGTCTGTTGAATTTGACTAAGCTTTTTAACAATTTCAAAGTTATTAGACTCGTTATTAACTTCTATATGTTTGTTGTTTTGGTTTGATTCATCAACTTGGTGATTTGCGCATAGGATAATCCAACTGTGGATGGTGTGATTGTTGTTTGTGGTTTAGCAGCATTGGTTTGTAATCGCTGTACTACTCTCGTTCTATTATTCTGTTGACTTTTAATTTTGTTCTGATATACACAGCATCCTTTATAATTTGCAGTATGTCCTTGTTGTTGACAAAGAGCACATGAAGGCGCGATATCTTGTTGTTTTTTGCATTTTCTCGTGTGATGATCTCCAGCACATTTAACGCATTTGGTTTGACGATAGCAAAAACTCTTGGTATGTCCAAGTTGTTGACAATTCGTACATTGTGGAATGTCCCTTGTCTTGTTAGGTGGCTCAATTTTAACTATAAAATACGCAAGTTTCTTGATGTTGTATACTTCTTTATTGTTGTCTTTTTGTTTTAAGTCGATGTAAAACAATGGAAAGTGTTTCCTGTCTTTTACACCATTAGTTGTGACCATTTTGTATATGTTAGTAATACCTGCGACTTCATGTCCCATTTTTTCTAAGTCTGCTTTAATTACATCGTGACTAATGGAAGATGGTAAGCCTCTGATAACTACTCTATAAGCCTTTTCGCTCTTCAGCTGATAGGTGTGATATTCTATATTTTCTGATTGGTTGCTGGGTTCTTTTTTTAATTCTTCCAGTAATTTTTTGACATTTCTGTAATCATTTTCATTTTGAAATGAAACTTTAATGTCACTATTTGAAAGCGCCTTAAAATTAGTTGATTCACTAGTGGTTTTTATTACTTTTTGTCGAAAAAGTTCGAAATTTTTGATATTGCTCACGTTAATGGGTGGAGGCAGTGGTATTTTTGGGGTTTTCTGTTCAGTGTTATTGATCACAATTTGTGTAGTATTTTTTGGAGGAGTTTTCGTTTTTGTGCGCCTGCGTTTCCTAGCATTTCTGTTATCAGCACCGGAAACTTCTTTTTCCAGTTCTTCCTCATCTGTGCAATAATCCTCTTGACTCAGAGCACTGAATCTATTATTCTGTTGAAAAACTGGAAATTGCCGCAGCAACCAGTTGGAATTATTTGAATGTTCATGTTGACTGGCTGATGGCTGAATATGGTTTGAAGAAAGATTGTTAACTCGTGCTGAATCCTTAGCTATGCTATTTTTAACCTTTTCTTTTAGTGTAGAGTTTTCTCTCTTAAGTTCAGCAACTTCATTGCTCAGCTGCGCGATTAGTTTCTCCATTTTTTGAAATTTATTTAACAGCTCCTCGCTATTTATAATATTTGTTGATCACTCGGCATTTGTTCTGATAATGAAGTTACTTTTTCAGTGAAGATTGCATTGTTTGCAAATATTTTTTTTATTGGTGATCTGATTGTAATGGAGCCCTTTCGGAATGAAAGTTGTTCCTCGTTACTCTTTTGAGCGTTGATATCGCTTAGCTTATTTTTGGTATCATTAGAATTATGTAGCAATGTTTGGTCCTCCCTAGAATCCATGGGACCGACCTCCGGAGAGAGTGGATTTTCCTGAACATCAGGTCTGCCACCTAGGGTATTAGTTTCCTTGTTTGTTTTATCCATTGCTTTTGTTTTTATAGTGTTATTACACTCGCCTCTAGAAGTTCAGCCGTTGTGATACATTAAAAATGCAAAACAAACGTTGCCCAGGTGCTACCGCGTGGAGGTAAACTAGAGACAGTTGATGGTTTCTACATAGTTGCAACGTTGGAGTATAAACCAATTTATAATTGGCTATAAACGGTCAACGCCTACCCTATTGAATCCCACCCAGCACCCATGTTATCTAATGATAATATTCTTTGTAATTATGATCCAACAAATGAGATTTACTTATCGTGCGATGCTAGTGCATTCGGCATTGGTGCTGTTTTAATGCACTTCATAAATGGGTTTGAAAAGCCAATAATGTTTGCATCCGCGACATTAAACGAAGCAGAAAGGAAATATTCTCAATTAGAGAAAGAGGCACTCGCAAAAATATTTGCCGTGAAGAAGTTTCACAAATTTCTGTTTGGACGTGCTAAACGCAAAAAAGGAATACCTAATACAGCTGCAAATCGAATAAAATGATGGGCTATAATCCTTTCGGGGTATAATTATACCATCAAATATAAAAAGGGAAAGGACTTAGTGATACCTGATGCATTGTCAAGGATGTCGTTGACGGACGAAAGAAGTGGCGATGTATGTTTTAACTTAATCAAATCGTTTTCTGATGATGACATTATTTCCGTGTCATATGGAGATGTTGGTTGAGAAACAAAGGTAGATATAAATTTGGCAAAAGTATTTACAAATATTCGAAATGTATGGCCGCATAGCGTGGATAATGAGTTAAAACCTTTGGATGTATTATTTGGTGCGGAACAGAGTTGTTATACCTCTTAAATTACAAAACTACATTCTGAAGTTACTGCATAATGGACATCCGGGCATTTCACTTATGAAAATGTTAAGTAGGTCTGTGTGTTGGTGGCCTACCATCGATGCGGATGTGGAATGTATAGTGAAGGGATGTAATATTTGTCAAAGCGGACAAAACATGAACGTGGACGAATTCAAAAAGGAAGCATTGGGATGGCCAAAACATAATCAAAATTGGTATAGGTTGCACGCTGATTTTTTTCAATTATATGGAAGAATTTTTTTCATTATCATTGATTCGTCGTCGAAATGGATTGACATTTATTTAATAAGCTCAACAACAGCAAATGATGGGATACAAAAACTTCGGCAGTCGTTTGCAGTATTTGGACTACCACATGGGCTAGTAACGGACAATGGTCCACCTTTTGGTTCTGTACAATTTATAAAATTTTGTTGGAATAATGGAACTGCTCCCTTGAAGAGTCCGCCATACATATACCCCAATGCAATGCTATTGCGGAACGGGCTGTCCAGAGTATTAAAATAAGTTTGCAGAAGTATTTGCCTGAAAATGGGCAATATTCGACAGTAGAAATACAACGAGTATTGAACAATATTTTATTAAATTAGCGCGGTACACCGACAGCAGTACAACGGGAATCACCAGCCAATTTATTGTTAAAACCTGACCAAACATGCCAGTTACGGCAGCGAGATGTAGTGAATTTTGATGACATTCCAGTTCCAGGGCTTAAGGTTCAAGAATCCACACCGATAGTACACCCAAATGAAGAAGTGGATCCGGATAGAGATTCCAACAGAAGCTTCAACGTTGAGGAGGTCTACCAGAATCAGGAAGGAACCTAATAGATTGAATTTGTAATTGATAGTATTATTTAATCATATAGTATTATGTATTTCTAATATGGTATTGTATAATTGATCAATTAATTTTCTAATGTAAAGTCACGTTAGTGAAGTATTCTTAATTTTTTTAAGGAGATATAAATGTTATATATCGCACTGTATTTGGATCATATTGTATTGTATAATTATTGTTGTTCATAGAGAGTAACAACCGGTATTGAGCTACCTATTTACTAAGCGAGGGATGCTCTCTCTTATTTTGATTGCTGAACGATCAACATCTAAACTTGCTGAACCCGATACATATTGGAATACAACATCGATAACAACATTACGACTTAGTTCTTAGGTTATGATGCTTAAAACGATAAACATCTAAAGTTCCTTCAAATATCCATACTATACATAGCCCGTGGCTCGATATTACCGAAAAGTTTGTACGACATTTTCTGCTGATTCCAGTTTTATTAAAAATGCTTAATGGCAGCGGGAGAAGATCGGGGAGAGAGGAGTATAGGAGAAAGTTTGAACTGGAATGCTCATACTGGCCGTAAGTTAGTGAGAAATGTTGTCACACCGATGTTACAATATTACAAAAAAAACAAAGTTTATTGTTCTCCACTTTACCAACAATGGTGCTTCAAGTCACATATTATTGAAACGAATTTCTTCTAGATGAAGCGGACTTCATTGGTGAGAGTGCTGTTGATTCACAAGTCTTTCTTACACTCAAACCTGAAACATACATATAGTCCTTCAAATTAGGATATTTTGAAAGTTGATCGCTTCTGTTATCAAGAATACGAAAAATCCGTTTGCCATTAATTGTCTTCTTAATTGTACATATCACATAGCGCAGGAATGAAACTTCGATTTTCCATACGAATATCGGGAGATTTCGCCATTTACGCTTTGATAACCGCATGGAATTTGGCTTGTAAGGACTAACATAATAAAGGTAATAGATGTCCGTTTTTAAGAATTTTTACTGTTACAGCTTCAAAAGGTGAACAGGATGTGTTTATGTATTTAAGATTACAAAGCTTTTGTAGAAAATCGAGGAAGTTGTGAGTTTGTGACAATTTTTTTTAAATTTTACAAATTTATACCTCTCTTATAGGTGAACACTTCTTAATTACTGACCAGCCAAAGTTGTACCAATTACTTTTATAGACCTATCGCAGATTTGAGTTTATCAACTAGATAAGATTTGTAATTGTTAGTTTACATCCAAAAATAATATTTTTTTTTGGTATTTTGATGTTTTGAAGTACTCGTAAATATCTTCAGGATTAAAATTGTCACAATCGTCATTAACTGACTAATCCGTTTTGTTTCGAATGACGCTCTTCACAATTTTGAATATCGTCTTAAATGTTGCTCAGTTTAGTTGATTTAAATTGATTGTGTTGATAAGTAATATTTAGTAGAAAAACGTTTAGTGTGTGATTTGTGTAAGTGTATAAAACATATTTAGACGCAGCCATAAAAAAAAGCTTTAAACCATTTTATAACCGATTTACAAATTTTATATTCATATTAAATCAGTCTATTCAACGTCTTCTATTCCAGACACAAATAATCAATTCATTGATATATCACACCAACAACACCATCATCACTAAATCATTTCGTAAACATAAATTTTCGATATCATCATCTGGTTGGTGATAAAAAATCAAATCCAATCATAAAACACTTCAATTTAAAAAAAATTCTTACACAAAATCCATAGAATTCTAAACAAACTGAATGTAGAGTTTGTTGTTGGTGAAAAGATTAGACAAAAAAAAACACAAAATCGAATATGGATGTGAGGACAGAACAGACCGCTACCGAACAAATCAATATAAACCAATTAGTTAAATCAATAGAAAGATTTGGTGTACTTGACTATATCTTGTTCCTAGCCATGTTGTGCATTTGTTCTGGGGTTGGAGTGTATTTTGGTATCCAACAGAATAGCCAGCACAAAAAATCAAAAGGACGACACGGTTCACTCGAATTGGAATTTTTAGTGGGCGGCCGCAAATTAAGTATATTCCCAGTCGCAATGTCCATAACAGCCACATGGATTTCAGGAATTACAATGATTGGTACAGCAACCGAGGTGTACACATTTGGCAGTGAAATTATTTTGCTACTTGGCGGTGTTGTACTAAGCGGAATTTTTATTCATTATTTCTTCCTGCCAGTATTTGTCGAAATGCAGCTTACATCGCTGTACGAATATTTAGAGGCGCGTTTCGATAGACAAATGCGAATTTTTGGATCCGTTTTATTTGTAATAAATCAAATTACATGGATCCCGATTGTAGTGTACGTTCCAGCCCTTGTATTTAATCAAGCGACTGGTATTGATGTACACATCATAATGCCGGCGATTTGTTTCGTTTGCACTTTCTATACTGGACTCGGTGGTATAAAGGCGGTCGTATGGACTGATTTAATTCAAATTATTGTCATGTTTGGCACAATTGGGGTGATCGCGGTTAAAGGCACAATGGATATTGGAGGATTATCGGAAGTATGGAAACGAAATTATGAAACGGGTCGAATTGAATTCCCATCATTTAGTCTCGATCCAACTATTCGCCATTCAGTATTTTCGCTTATAATCGGCGGTGGAATGTTTTGGACAGCCGGAAGTAGTGTTAACCAGGGACAAGTACAACGGTTTCTGTCACTGCCTAATATTAATGCGGCCAAAAAATCGTTATGGACTTTTATTGCCGGTGCTGTCCTAATGAAATTTTTATGTTGTTATAATGGATTATTAATTTTTGCGACATATCACGATTGTGATCCACTATCAACTAAATTGGCCAAGTCTAATGATCAGTTAGTACCACTGTATATAATGGATTTATTCCGAAATGCGCCCGGACTGCCGGGGCTTTTTGTTTCGGGGGTATTTAGTGCGGCGTTGAGTTCGCTTTCAACCTCGCTCAGTAGTTTATCGGCCGTTGTTCTCGAAGATTTTATTAAGCCATACGTTAAAACGCCGCTTTCTCGAAAGCAAACAGAATATGTGTTACGCGGAGTGATCATAGCAGCCGGTATAATATGTGTGGTCCTTGTTATTATTGTGGAGAAATTAGGTACTGTACTCCAACTAGCGTATAGTATCGGTGGTTTAACAATTGGACCACTATTTGCAGTTTTTGTGATGGGACTAACGATGCCTTGGGTGAATAAAAAATCTGCTCTAATTGGTGGTATTACGTCACTGTTTGTTACCGGCTTTATCGTATTCAAAGCACACGCACTTCAGTCCGCCGGTCAAATTGTTTATCCAGTAAAACCAGTCACTACATCCGGATGCACTTATCACTTCGATAATACAACCATCATCTCACCTCAATCTATGATAACTGAAATATCTGAATCAAAATCTATTTTTCACTTGTCATACATGTACAACACACTATTCGGATGTCTCATTACCATATTGGTAACACATTTCACGATGCTGTTTGTTGGCCGCCAAAATCCTGATGAACTTGACTTTGACCTACTGTCACCGGTCATCCGCCGATTAGTGCAGTCGAAAGATGTAGTTCGAGACCAATTAAAAAAATCGCTTACTGAAGAAAAAATCGAAATGATTCATATTTTTAATCGTAAAGATGTTGTTGACAATACAACCGAGGTTTTTGTTCTAAAGGAAAATAAATTTGTATAAAGAGATTAAAAAATTTTAACCGAGTTTTGAATTTGCGGATACCTGACTTAATCGGCAATTAAATATTATTACAAGCTGCTATTTATATTTTTTGCAGCCGATGAATTTATGACATCGTTAAGATTTAAACAAGTATTAACTGGTATTAACTAAATGAATAATAAAAGCGATTTAGTGTACATTGAGATGTAACCACTGTTAACGATATCGCCTTATCACTAAACTTAAAATTTTAAAATTATTTTAGAACAAGGTCAAGATACGTTGAAAATTCAGTGTTATGTCATTAACTCGGCTTTTAATACCAAGTTATCGATAGACGACTTTGAAAAGTCGGTTTTCGAGGCATTATTTGATTACCCCAATGACTGACGACTCCCAAGCCAATAGGCCTGCAGACCGAAATATCGACAGACCAATAAACCGGCAGCACAATTCCGATACCATTGGTTAGTGTCTCTATCAATAGGTTTCAGAAACAGTAATTGTTGGGTCAACTTGTATTTGATACGCTCGATTATTTCTAAATATTTCACCGAAATGGTCGAGAATTTAATTTTATGAAAAATCACCTGTATAGGGCCAAAAATCCAAAATCTGCAAAATCGGCAAATTCGAGACTGATTCCACCTGAAAAACCTCACAACGCTGCTCGTAAAGCTTCTTAAAAGGAATTGGAAAGGTATTCCAACAAACTAAAAGAACTCCTGCCCTTTGAAATTAGCGAAATTGAGGTAGAACAAGGTCAAGATACGTTGAAAATTCAGTGTTATGTCATTAACTCGGCTTTTAACACCAAATTGTCGATAGACGACTTTGAAAAGTCGGTTTCCGAGGCATTAATTGATTCCCTTTATTCAAAAGAGAAAAATGAAACAAGTTCCGAGACAATCGATTTAGATTTCGAAACAATGAAAACCGTTCAAACACAGTCACAATCGCTTCCGTTCACATCGACCGGTAAGTTCAATCTCTTATCGGAGTTTATCGAAAGGTTACTTAAGTGGTCATGCCCTATGAAAGAATGGATTTTGAAATTTGGCAAACCATTGTGTCTAGAAAACAAAGGACGAGAGAAAATTTTATGGATGTTTACTCTGAACGTCTAGATGCAACTTTATCCCTTAATAAACTTAAAATTGGCCAGTCGGAAAATATCAACAGTTCCCGAACTCATTATTCGATGTATGAACGTCGGAAATATCTGGAAGCTTGTGAGCCATTACCGTTAAACGTATCGTAAGTTTGTCCATGAATCTTCAAATGTTTCCAATCTATATTAGTGTTCTAACCGTTTTAGCACACCACAAAATTATCGACATTCATACCACAGTTGGTAGAAACCGTAGGCGTCTCCAAATGTTAATGCCTTATCGAATATTCGAGTTGGAAGCCAATTATCTGCATTTTTTTACAGAACACTTACTCCAAATATACCTACACATTTTCAAGCATGACATGCCTACCTGTTTCGCCAAACTGAAAATGTTAGTAATTTTGGACCCGGGAAATATAACTATGAAAGCGGGGCACCCAATATTTTGAAACCTTATTGCGAAAATTGCACTGCATTAATTATGGAAAACTAACGCATGCAAACGAAACAACCTAGAGTTTATTTTGCCCAAGCAACACAGACAGTCCTAACCCTATCAGAGGAGGCTGCTTCCAATACATGTCCCAAACCCTATACCAGATCTTTTCGCTATATTCATCACTTCACACAACCTTAATGGTCCACGCAAAGGCGAAACCAAGTTGATCTATTCGCTACTGGATCTTACGAAAACAAATCGAGTAGAATATGGAGTTGGGTGCATGGTCTTCACCCGTCACCCTTATTCGCAAGGGTACTGATAGGATGAGGCTATATGCCTTGACTTTCGAAAGGGGAATGAAGTCACTTTTCGTTTATTTGGACGACTTACTCGTAGCTTCTGCAAATCTTGACGAACAATTCTCGCTTCTCACAGAGGTTGGGTACGAAATACATTGGGCATTAGATGGGTAACGGGATTATTCGGATGGATTCGGAAAATGTGACCCCGACAACAAACTATCCAACTACCAAAACCACTCGACAGCTAAGACGATTTCTGTAAACTTATGGCGTCAAACAGCAATTTACCCCACATTACTCTGCCCTATCAAATGCACCACTGAGGGTAAATCGCACGATTATTTCAGCTGTACAGGCCTATATAACTGACAATCATAAGCATTGAGATATGTGCTAGAACGAAATTGTTTCGGCCTTGAGAAACGTAACCCATTCGTCGATAGGTTTTCTCCGTATTTGCCTATTCCTAGGTTTGGTCAACATTTAGAAAATCCTATTACCTTAAAAAAATCATCACCACAATAAATAGAATCATTAAAAGAGGTTCCAGTTTCAGTATGCTGCGCCAAATTCATTATTGGTACTTTAACAAACTCCTCATTAAGTTCATAAGGATACAATTTAGAAACAATCTCAGCTGAATCATTAATTTTAAAATCGGATCCAATTTATTATGCGTATAATTCCTCTTAGCCGATGTCACCATCTTATTAAATTCTTTTTGATAACACTTTTCATAGATTCGTTTATCGTCTTCACAACGAGATCTTCTCCACACATTTTTGGCCTTGTCAACAAGTTGTTTTTTATTTTTAATAGCATAATTAAACCATGAATAAGAACTCAAATTTTCCATCAATCTTATCGATTCTACTCAAATCAGTCCAATTAACATTCAGTATACCGTTATCAAGCCTGGGAATATCCACATTATCATAGTTGTGCACAAATCTGATTTCATCATTTATTTGAACAGGTATATTAAAGTTAATTGATATAAGGTCATGATCTGTAATAGATGGCTGACAAAATTTAGATGTTTCTAATTGGGTATTTGAAACAATATAATCTAGAAGTCATTCAGTTGTATCACAAACTCTTGTTGGTGGATTTTGCGTTCTATCCAATTGCTCACTCAATTCGTTAAGTGTATAAGCAACAGAAACGACAATTTTTTAATTCTCCAAAGTTTGTACTGCAGAGTTTGTACCGTAAAGTGATAATGAGTGTGAAGTTTATGCTAAAAAAAAATAACAAAAAATTACACTGTTAAATTAACTATTTTCCAATTGGAATTTAAATGATATGAAAATTTTAATTTTTTGTAATTTTGGATTTTTAGTACCACCAAACAGATTCTTTTCATCAGAAAACAGGTTCTTTTCATCCTTTTCAGATAGCAACACCATCTTTTTATATCGTTAACCAAAAGCATCCAATTGTGTTGAACATTACTATATTTCAGATAATTTAAAAGTTGACTGAATTTTGATGGTTTAAATAATTATTTAGCCCCGATCCTGGAAATGTCCCGAAGGCCCCGCACATTTCTTAGAATAGCTAAGCCATATAGCGGTCAATGTCACCAAGCCGATCCAATTATGATGAACTATAATATATTTCACAGTTTTTAGAATTTCAAATAATTTTTTCATTATTTAAAAGTTTTATATCGCCGACCGCAGAGATGTCCACAAGATCTTGCCCATATTTTCAGATAACTTGGCCATGTGCCAGTCTACGTGGTTAACCAGATCCAATTGTGATGAACTATACTATACTTCACAGAATTTAGAATTTTTAATAATTTTATTAGTTTTATAAATTTTTGTATCTCTGATCACAGAGATGTCCACAAGGTCTGGCCTATATTTTTGGATAACTTGACCATATGCCAGTATACGTGGTTAATCTTAGTCAATTGTGATGAACTATACTATACTTCACAGAATTTAGAATTTTTAATAATTGTATTAGTTATATAAATTGTTGTATCTCCGATCACAGAGATGTCCACAAGGTCTGGCCTATATTTTTGGATAACTTGACCATATGCTAGTCTACGTGGTCAATCTTATTCAATTGTGATGAACTATACTATACTTCACAGAATTTCGAATTTTTAATAATTTTATTAGTTCTATAAATTGTTGTATCTCTGATCACAGAGATGTCCACAAGGTCTGGCCTATATTTTCGGATAACTTGACCATATGCCAGTCTACTTGGTCAATCTTATTCAATTGTGATGAACTATACTATACTTCACAGAATTTAGAATTTTTAATAATTTTATTGTTTTTTAAATTGTTGTATCTCTGATCACAGAGATGTCCACAAGGTCTGGCCTATATTTTTAGATAACTTGACCATATGCCAGTCTACTTGGTCAATCTTATCCCATTGTGATGAACTATACTATACTTCACAGAATTTCGAATTTTTAATAATTTTATTAGTTTTATAAATTGTTGTATCTCCGACCACAGAGATGTCCACAAGGTCTGGCCTATATTTTTGGGTAACTTGACCATATGCTAGTCTACGTGGTCAATCTTATTCAATTGTGATGAACTATACTATACTTCACAGAATTTCGAATTTTTAATAATTTTATTAGTTCTATAAATTGTTGTATCTCTGATCACAGAGATGTCCACAAGGTCTGGCCTATATTTTCAGATAACTTGACCATATGCCAGTCTACTTGGTCAATCTTATTCAATTGTGATGAACTATACTATACTTCACAGAATTTAGAATTTTTAATAATTTTATTAGTTTTATAAATTGTTGTATTTCCGATCACAGAGATGTCCACAAAGTCTGGCCTATATTTTTGGATAACTTGACCATATGCCAGTCTACGTGGTCAATCTTATTCAATTGTGATGAACTATACTATACTTCACAGAATTTCGAATTTTTAATAATTTTATTAGTTATATAAATTGTTGTATCTCCGATCACAGAGATGTCCACAAGGTCTAGCCTATATTTTTCGATAACTTGACCATATGCTAGTCTACGTGGTTAATCTTATTCAATTGTAATGAACTATACTATACTTCACAGAATTTCGAATTTTTAATAATTTTATAAATTTTATAAATTTTTGTATCTTCGATCACAGAGATGTCCACAAGGTCTGGCCTATATTTTTGGATAACTTGACCATATGCCAGTCTACGTGGTCAATCTTATTCAATTGTGATAAACTATACTATACTTCACAGAATTTAGAATTTTTAATAACATAATTAGTTATATAAATTGTTGTATCTCCGATCACAGAGATGTCCACAAGGTCTGGCCTATATTTTTGGATAACTTGACCATGTGCCAGTATATTTACTCAATCTTATACAATTGTAATTGACATCTCTGTGATCGGAGATACAAAAATTTATATAACTAATAAAATTATTAAAAATTCTAAATTCTGTGAAGTATAGTATAGTTTATCACAATTGAATAAGATTGACCAAGTAGACCAGCACATGGTCAAGTTATCCAAAAATATAGGCCAGACCTTGTGGACATCTCTTTGATCAGAGATATAACAATTTATAAAACTAATAAAATTATTAAAAATTCTAAATTCTGTGAAGTATAGTATAGTTCATCACAATTGAATAAGATTAACCACGAAGACTGGCATATGGTCAAGTTATCCAAAAATATAGGCCAGACCTTGTGGACATCTCTTTGATCAGAGATACAAAAATTTATAAAACTAATAAAATTATTAGAAATTCGAAATTCTGTGAAGTATAGTATAGTTCATCACAATTGAATAAGATTAACCACTTATACTGGCATATGGTCAAGTTATCCAAAAATATAGGCCAGACCTTGTGGACATCTCTGTGATCAGAGAAACAAAAATTTATAAAACTTATAAAATTATTAAAAATTCGAAATTCTGTGAAGTATAGTATAGTTCATCACAATTGAATAAGATTGACCAAGTAGACTGGCATATGGTCAAGTTATCCGAAAATATAGGCCAGACCTTGTGGACATCTCTGTGATCAGAGATACAACAATTTATAAAACTAATAAAATTATTAAAAATTCTAAATTTTGTGAAGTATAGTATAGTTCATCACAATTGAATAAGATTGACCATGTAAACTGGCATATGGTCAAGTTATCCAAAAATATAGGCCAGACCTTGTGGACATCTCTGTGATCAGAGATACAAAAATTTATACAACTAATAAAATTATTAAAAATTCGAAATTCTATGAAGTATAGTATAGTTCATCACAATTGAATAAGATTGACCAAGTAGACTAGCATATGGTCAAGTTATCCAAAACTATAGGCCAGACCTTGTGGACATCTCTGTGATCGGAGATACAACAATTTATAAAACTAATAAAATTATTAAAAATTCTAAATTCTGTGAAGTATAGTATAGTTCATCACAATTGAATAAGATTAACCACGTAGACTGGCATATGGTCAAGTTATCCAAAAATATAGGCCAGACCTTGTGGACATCTCTGTGATCAGAGATACAAAAATTTATAAAACTAATAAAATTATTAAAAATTCTAAATTCTGTGAAGTATAGTATAGTTCATCACAATTGAATAAGATTAACCACGTAGACTGGCATATGGTCAAGTTATCCAAAAATATAGGCCAGACCTTGTGGACATCTCTGCGATCAGAGAAACAAAAATTTATAAAACTAATAAAATTATTAAAAATTCTAAATTCTGTGAAGTATAGTATAGTTCATCACAATTGAATAAGATTGACCATGTAAACTGGCATATGGTCAAGTTATCCAAAAATATAGGCCAGACCTTGTGGACATCTCTGTGATCAGAGATACTAAAATTTATACAACTAATAAAATTATTAAAAATTCGAAATTCTATGAAGTATAGTATAGTTTATCACAATTGAATTAAATTAACCAAGTAGACCAGCACATGGTCAAGTTATCCAAAAATATAGGCCAGACCTTGTGGACATCTCTGTGATCAGAGATACAAAAATTTATAAAACTAATAAAATTATTAGAAATTCGAAATTCTGTGAAGTATAGTATAGTTTATCACAATTGAATTAAATTAACCAAGTAGACCAGCACATGGTCAAGTTATCCAAAAATATAGGCCAGACCTTGTGGACATCTCTTTGATCAGAGATATAACAATTTATAAAACTAATAAAATTATTAAAAATTCTAAATTCTGTGAAGTATAGTATAGTTCATCACAATTGAATAAGATTGACCAAGTAGACTGGCATATGGTCAAGTTATCCGAAAATATAGGCCAGACCTTGTGGACATCTCTGTGATCAGAGATACAACAATTTATAAAACTAATAAAATTATTAGAAATTCGAAATTCTGTGAAGTATAGTATAGTTTATCACAATTGAATTAAATTAACCAAGTAGACCAGCACATGGTCAAGTTATCCAAAAATATAGGCCAGACCTTGTGGACATCTCTTTGATCAGAGATATAACAATTTATAAAACTAATAAAATTATTAAATATTCTAAATTCTGTGAAGTATAGTATAGTTCATCACAATTGAATAAGATTGACCAAGTAGACTGGCATATGGTCAAGTTATCCGAAAATATAGGCCAGACCTTGTGGACATCTCTGTGATCAGAGATACAACAATTTATAAAACTAATAAAATTATTAAAAATTCTAAATTCTGTGAAGTATAGTATAGTTCATCACAATTGAATAAGATTGACCATGTAAACTGGCATATGGTCAAGTTATCCAAAAATATAGGCCAGACCTTGTGGACATCTCTGTGATCAGAGATACTAAAATTTATACAACTAATAAAATTATTAAAAATTCGAAATTCTATGAAGTATAGTATATTTCATCACAATTGAATAAGATTAACCACGTAGACTGGCATATGGTCAAGTTATCCAAAAATATAGGCCAGACCTTGTGGACATCTCTGTGATCGGAGATACAACAATTTATAAAACTAATAAAATTATTAAAAATTCTAAATTCTGTGAAGTATAGTATAGTTCATCACAATTGAATAAGATTAACCACGTAGACTGGCATATGGTCAAGTTATCCAAAAATATAGGCCAGACCTTGTGGACATCTCTGTGATCAGAGAAACAAAAATTTATAAAACTTATAAAATTATTAAAAATTCTAAATTCTGTGAAGTATAGTATAGTTCATCACAATTGAATAAGATTGACCAAGTAGACTGGCATATGGTCAAGTTATCCGAAAATATAGGCCAGACCTTGTGGACATCTCTGTGATCAGAGATACAACAATTTATAAAACTAATAAAATTATTAAAAATTCTAAATTCTGTGAAGTATAGTATAGTTCATCACAATTGAATAAGATTGACCATGTAAACTGGCATATGGTCAAGTTATCCAAAAATATAGGCCAGACCTTGTGGACATCTCTGTGATCAGAGATACAAAAATTTATACAACTAATAAAATTATTAAAAATTCGAAATTCTATGAAGTATAGTATAGTTCATCACAATTGAATAAGATTAACCACGTAGACTGGCATATGGTCAAGTTATCCAAAAATATAGGCCAGACCTTGTGGACATCTCTGTGATCAGAGAAACAAAAATTTATAAAACTAATAAAATTATTAAAAATTCTAAATTCTGTGAAGTATAGTATAGTTCATCACAATTGAATAAGATTGACTATGTAAACTGGCATATGGTCAAGTTATCCAAAAATATAGGCCAGACCTTGTGGACATCTCTGTGATCAGAGATACTAAAATTTATACAACTAATAAAATTATTAAAAATTCGAAATTCTATGAAGTATAGTATAGTTTATCACAATTGAATTAAATTAACCAAGTAGACCAGCACATGGTCAAGTTATCCAAAACTATAGGCCAGACCTTGTGGACATCTCTGTGATCGGAGATACAACAATTTATAAAACTAATAAAATTATTAAAAATTCTAAATTCTGTGAAGTATAGTATAGTTCATCACAATTGAATAAGATTAACCACGTAGACTGGCACATGGTCAAGTTATCCAAAAATATAGGCCAGACCTTGTGGACATCTCTGTGATCAGAGATACAAAAATTTATAAAACTAATAAAATTATTAGAAATTCGAAATTCTGTGAAGTATAGTATAGTTTATCACAATTGAATTAAATTAACCAAGTAGACCAGCACATGGTCAAGTTATCCAAAAATATAGGCCAGACCTTGTGGACATCTCTTTGATCAGAGATATAACAATTTATAAAACTAATAAAATTATTAAAAATTCTAAATTCTGTGAAGTATAGTATAGTTCATCACAATTGAATAAGATTGACCAAGTAGACTGGCATATGGTCAAGTTATCCGAAAATATAGGCCAGACCTTGTGGACATCTCTGTGATCAGAGATACAACAATTTATAAAACTAATAAAATTATTAGAAATTCGAAATTCTGTGAAGTATAGTATAGTTTATCACAATTGAATTAAATTAACCAAGTAGACCAGCACATGGTCAAGTTATCCAAAACTATAGGCCAGACCTTGTGGACATCTCTGTGATCGGAGATACAACAATTTATAAAACTAATAAAATTATTAAAAATTCTAAATTCTGTGAAGTATAGTATAGTTCATCACAATTGAATAAGATTAACCACGTAGACTGGCATATGGTCAAGTTATCCAAAAATATAGGCCAGACCTTGTGGACATCTCTGTGATCAGAGATACAACAATTTATAAAACTAATAAAATTATTAGAAATTCGAAATTCTGTGAAGTATAGTATAGTTTATCACAATTGAATTAAATTAACCAAGTAGACCAGCACATGGTCAAGTTATCCAAAAATATAGGCCAGACCTTGTGGACATCTCTTTGATCAGAGATATAACAATTTATAAAACTAATAAAATTATTAAAAATTCTAAATTCTGTGAAGTATAGTATAGTTCATCACAATTGAATAAGATTGACCACGTAGACTGGCATATGGTCAAGTTATCCGAAAATATAGGCCAGACCTTGTGGACATCTCTGTGATCAGAGATACAACAATTTATAAAACTAATAAAATTATTAAAAATTCTAAATTCTGTGAAGTATAGTATAGTTCATCACAATTGAATAAGATTGACCATGTAAACTGGCATATGGTCAAGTTATCCAAAAATATAGGCCAGACCTTGTGGACATCTCTGTGATCAGAGATACTAAAATTTATACAACTAATAAAATTATTAAAAATTCGAAATTCTATGAAGTATAGTATATTTCATCACAATTGAATAAGATTAACCACGTAGACTGGCATATGGTCAAGTTATCCAAAAATATAGGCCAGACCTTGTGGACATCTCTGTGATCGAAGATACAACAATTTATAAAACTAATAAAATTATTAAAAATTCTAAATTCTGTGAAGTATAGTATAGTTCATCACAATTGAATAAGATTAACCACGTAGACTGGCATATGGTCAAGTTATCCAAAAATATAGGCCATACCTTGTGGACATCTCTGTGATCAGAGAAACAAAAATTTATAAAACTTATAAAATTATTAAAAATTCTAAATTCTGTGAAGTATAGTATAGTTCATCACAATTGAATAAGATTGACCAAGTAGACTGGCATATGGTCAAGTTATCCGAAAATATAGGCCAGACCTTGTGGACATCTCTGTGATCAGAGATACAACAATTTATAAAACTAATAAAATTATTAAAAATTCTAAATTCTGTGAAGTATAGTATAGTTCATCACAATTGAATAAGATTGACCATGTAAACTGGCATATGGTCAAGTTATCCAAAAATATAGGCCAGACCTTGTGGACATCTCTGTGATCAGAGATACAAAAATTTATACAACTAATAAAATTATTAAAAATTCGAAATTCTATGAAGTATAGTATGTTTCATCACAATTGAATAAGATTAACCACGTAGACTGGCATATGGTCAAGTTATCCAAAAATATAGGCCAGACCTTGTGGACATCTCTGTGATCGAAGATACAACAATTTATAAAACTAATAAAATTATTAAAAATTCTAAATTCTGTGAAGTATAGTATAGTTCATCACAATTGAATAAGATTAACCACGTAGACTGGCATATGGTCAAGTTATCCAAAAATATAGGCCAGACCTTGTGGACATCTCTGTGATCAGAGAAACAAAAATTTATAAAACTTATAAAATTATTAAAAATTCTAAATTCTGTGAAGTATAGTATAGTTCATCACAATTGAATAAGATTGACCAAGTAGACTGGCATATGGTCAAGTTATCCGAAAATATAGGCCAGACCTTGTGGACATCTCTGTGATCAGAGATACAACAATTTATAAAACTAATAAAATTATTAAAAATTCTAAATTCTGTGAAGTATAGTATAGTTCATCACAATTGAATAAGATTGACCATGTAAACTGGCATATGGTCAAGTTATCCAAAAATATAGGCCAGACCTTGTGGACATCTCTTTGATCAGAGATATAACAATTTATAAAACTAATAAAATTATTAAAAATTCTAAATTCTGTGAAGTATAGTATAGTTCATCACAATTGAATAAGATTGACCACGTAGACTGGCATATGGTCAAGTTATCCGAAAATATAGGCCAGACCTTGTGGACATCTCTGTGATCAGAGATACAACAATTTATAAAACTAATAAAATTATTAAAAATTCTAAATTCTGTGAAGTATAGTATAGTTCATCACAATTGAATAAGATTGACCATGTAAACTGGCATATGGTCAAGTTATCCAAAAATATAGGCCAGACCTTGTGGACATCTCTGTGATCAGAGATACTAAAATTTATACAACTAATAAAATTATTAAAAATTCGAAATTCTATGAAGTATAGTATATTTCATCACAATTGAATAAGATTAACCACGTAGACTGGCATATGGTCAAGTTATCCAAAAATATAGGCCAGACCTTGTGGACATCTCTGTGATCGAAGATACAACAATTTATAAAACTAATAAAATTATTAAAAATTCTAAATTCTGTGAAGTATAGTATAGTTCATCACAATTGAATAAGATTAACCACGTAGACTGGCATATGGTCAAGTTATCCAAAAATATAGGCCAGACCTTGTGGACATCTCTGTGATCAGAGAAACAAAAATTTATAAAACTTATAAAATTATTAAAAATTCTAAATTCTGTGAAGTATAGTATAGTTCATCACAATTGAATAAGATTGACCAAGTAGACTGGCATATGGTCAAGTTATCCGAAAATATAGGCCAGACCTTGTGGACATCTCTGTGATCAGAGATACAACAATTTATAAAACTAATAAAATTATTAAAAATTCTAAATTCTGTGAAGTATAGTATAGTTCATCACAATTGAATAAGATTGACCAAGTAGACTGGCATATGGTCAAGTTATCCGAAAATATAGGCCAGACCTTGTGGACATCTCTGTGATCAGAGATACAACAATTTATAAAACTAATAAAATTATTAAAAATTCGAAATTCTATGAAGTATAGTATAGTTCATCACAATTGAATAAGATTAACCACGTAGACTGGCATATGGTCAAGTTATCCAAAAATATAGGCCAGACCTTGTGGACATCTCTTTGATCAGAGATATAACAATTTATAAAACTAATAAAATTATTAAAAATTCGAAATTCTGTGAAGTATAGTATAGTTCATCACAATTGAATAAGATTGACCACGTAGACTGACATATGGTCAAGTTATCCAAAAATATAGGCCAGACCTTGTGGACATCTCTGTGATCAGAGATACAAACATTTATAAAATTAATAAAATTATTAAAAATTCGAAATTCTGTGAAGTATAGTATAGTTGATGACAATTGAATAAGATTACCCACGTAGACCAGCACATGGTCAAGTTATCCAAAAATATAGGCCAGACCTTGTGGACATCTCTGTGATCAGAGATACAACAACTTATAAAACTAATAAAATTATTAAAAATTCGAAATTCTGTGAAGTATAGTATAGTTCATCACAATTGACTAAGATTGACCACGTAGACTCGCATATGGTCAAGTTATCGAAAAATATAGGCCAGGCCTTGTGGACATCTCTGTGATCGGAGATACAAAAATTTATAAAACTAATAAAATTATTAAAAATTCGAAATTCTGTGAAGTATAGTATAGTTCATTACAATTGAATAAGATTGACCACGTAGACTAGCATATTGCCAAGTTATGCAAAAATATAGGCTAGACCTTGTGGACATCTCTGTGATCGGAGATACAACAATTTATAAAACTAATAAAATTATTAAAAATTCAAAATTCTGTGAAGTATAGTATAGTTCATCACAATTGAATAAGATTGACCAAGTAGACTGGCATATGGTCAAGTTATCCGAAAATATAGGCCAGACCTTGTGGACATCTCTGTGATCAGAGATACAACAATTTATAGAACTAATAAAATTATTAAAAATTCGAAATTCTGTGAAGTATAGTATAGTTCATCACAATTGAATAAGATTGACCAAGTAGACTGGCATATGGTCAAGTTATCCGAAAATATAGGCCAGACCTTGTGGACATCTCTGTGATCAGAGATACAACAATTTATAGAACTAATAAAATTATTAAAAATTCGAAATTCTGTGAAGTATAGTATAGTTCATCACAATTGACTAAGATTGACCACGTGGACTGGCATATGGTCAAGTTATCGAAAAATATAGGCCAGACCTTGTGGACATCTCTGTGATCGGAGATACAACAATTTATAAAACTAATAAAATTATTAAAAATTCGAAATTCTGTGAAGTATAGTATAGTTCATTACAATTGAATAAGATTGACCACGTAGACTAGCATATTGTCAGGTTATGCAAAAATATAGGCTAGACCTTGTGGACATCTCTGTGATCGGAGATACAACAATTTATAAAACTAATAATATTATTAAAAATTCAAAATTCTGTGAAGTATAGTATAGTTCATCACAATTCAATAAGATTGACCACGTAGACTGGCATATGGTCAAGTTATCCAAAAATATAGGCCAGACTTTGTGGACATCTCTGTGATCGGAGATACAACAATTTATAAAACTAATAAAATTATTAAAAATTCTAAATTCTGTGAAGTATAGTATAGTTCATCACAATTGAATAAGATTGACCAAGTAGACTGGCATATGGTCAAGTTATCCGAAAATATAGGCCAGACCTTGTGGACATCTCTGTGATCAGAGATACAACAATTTATAGAACTAATAAAATTATTAAAAATTCTAAATTCTGTGAAGTATAGTATAGTTCATCACAATTGAATAAGATTGACCACGTAGACTAGCATATGGTCAAGTTATCCAAAAATATAGGCCGGACCTTGTGGACATCTCTGTGATCGGAGATACAACAATTTATAAAACTAATAAAATTATTAAAAATTCTAAATTCTGTGAAGTATAGTATAGTTCATCACAATTGAATAAGATTGACCAAGTAGACTGGCATATGGTCAAGTTATCCGAAAATATAGGCCAGACCTTGTGGACATCTCTGTGATCAGAGATACAACAATTTATAGAACTAATAAAATTATTAAAAATTCGAAATTCTGTGAAGTATAGTATAGTTCATCACAATTGAATAAGATTAACCACGTAGACTAGCATATGGTCAAGTTATCCAAAAATATAGGCTAGACCTTGTGGACATCTCTGTGATCGGAGATACAACAATTTATATAACTAATAAAATTATTAAAAATTCTAAATTCTGTGAAGTATAGTATAGTTCATCACAATTGACTAAGATTGACCACGTATACTGGCATATGGTCAAGTTATCCAAAAATATAGGCCAGACCTTGTGAACATCTCTGTGATCAGAGATACAAAAATTTATAAAACTAATAAAATTATTAAAAATTCTAAATTCTGTGAAGTATAGTATAGTTCATCACAATTGGATCTGGTTAACCAAGTAGACTGGCACATGCCCAAGTTATCTGAAAATATGGGCAAGATCTTGTGGACATCTCTGCGGTCGGCGATATAAAACTTTTAAATAATGAAAAAATTATTTGAAATTCCAAAAACTGTGAAATATATTATAGTTCATCATAATTGGATCGGCTTGGTGACATTGACCGCTATATGGCTTAGCTATTCTAAGAAATGTGCGGTGCCTTCGGGACATTTCCAGGATCGGGGCTAAATAATTATTTAAACCATCAAAACTCAGTCAACTTTTAAATTATCTGAAATATAGTAATGTTCAACACAATTGGATGCTTTTGGTTAACGATATAAAAAGATGGTGTTGCTATCTGAAAAGGATGAAAAGAACCTGTTTTCTGATGAAAAGAATCTGTTTGGTGGTACTAAAAATCCAAAATTACAAAAAATTAAAATTTTCATATCATTTAAATTCCAATTGGAAAATAGCTAATTTAACAGTGTAATTTTTTGTTATTTTTTTTAGCATAAACTTCACACTCATAAAGTGATACTCTAATCCATATTTTCTCACTAAAACTGAATAAGGCTATACGAATAAGATATAAGCTAATCATGCACTAAATATACTTAAAGATATCACAAGTCAAGGGTGAGATAAAAGCTTTTATGAATACGAAAAAAAGTTCATGGGTACGATCTTATTACTGCAGAAATCTTAAAAGAACTAACTGCTAAGGAAAGCTCTGATGAAGCTCAGCAATCTAGCATTTAGAATCAGGAGACTAGATTGTAATTACATAAAAAAAATAAATACAATTTATTTTAAATAAATAAAAAAAATAAACTTTATCTTACGACCAAAATCAGTGTTCAGGTGCAAAAACATCAAAGAACTGCCCTTAAAGTTAGTGTTTGACTAAGTGATTTCTCGACCGAAATTTTCTACAATAACTTTATTTTGTTTGGCAAATAATAGCAAGATTCCAATGGAAAGCATTATTTTTGTTCCAATTTGCATACATATCCTTGTCTGGGGGATGCACATGGGTTCACACCCCTGAAAAATGTTTAAGCAAAAATTTCTGTCTGTCTAATTTCCATAAAAATTGGCTTTTATATAAATGCGGATACCCATTAGCCGAGGTAATGCTTAACCTATTAGCTCTTTAATTATAAGCCACTAAAGTCACTGTTAGTTTTGAGTTCGAGAACGATCCATTTTTTAATCGAAGGTTTCTAATTTTTTTTTTTTTTTAGGGACTTAATAGCGCTTATCTAACGGGAAGCTTGATTTTTGGCCAAAGGATATACAGATATAAACCTAGTGCTTTTATTGAGATTAAACAAATTTGTTTTTTTTGCTCAAAATCACATGGGTTCATAGCCCTGACCATTTTTTGAGCAAACAATTTTATCTCTCTAATTTGGGGAAAAATTGGCTTATACAAAAATGGTAATAGCCATTAGCTGTAAGTAATGCTTACCCTGTCGATCAGCACAATTATTTACCCAAAAATACATTAGAAACTATACATTGCGGCTCGCCAAACGCGTTTCGCTCATGCGAACCAACTAATCGAGCCAACAGAAAATTTAAAAGGAAAATAGAAAAGAGAAAAGCAAAAAGAAAAAGGAATATATCAGGGAAACGTTGAAGGTAATGAATGGAAATGAATCTCTTAAGTAAATCTTCAGCTCAACCTCCAACTCGATATTCAAATCAATCTAAATCTCAATCGCTTCATAATTCTAAACGCAATCACCAATTTAACCGCTAACCAAACCCTCAAATCAATCACCAAATCAACCCTAAACCAACTTTCAAATCAACCTTAACCTAACTCCAAATCAGCTCTTAAATAATTCTAACAGATATATCTGCGATGATAAAGGTTTTACGAGTACACTTCAAATTGAAACTTTAACACTTCAATTTGTACCTTTTATGCTTTAAATTGAACCTTTAGCAAATTATTTGTACGGCCAATTAGAACGGAACTTGGCTATTTCTTAGACGGTTTTAGTGAAATTTGACAGCCATGATTGAAATGGGATTCTTAAATGATTTTTGGATAAAATTCTTAAATATGGGCAAAAAAATAAACAAATGAAATTTGACATGTGCTTTGGAAATGGAATTCTAAAATGATTTTCAAATGAAGTTATGGAATATGACAACAACTTTATCTAAAACTCATTTTAGAACCACATTTCCATCGCATATGTCAAATTTCATCATAATCGGTTAAGAAGTAGCCAAGTTCTTACTTGGCCGTATTCCAGAACTTTATCCAAAAATCACTTTAGAATCCCATTTCGATAGCAGATGTCAAATTTCACTCAAATCGGTTAAGAAATAGCCAAGTTCCCTTCTGATTGGCGATTCTCCAGAACTTTCTTCCAGAACATTCCATCTTATGTGGTCATTTTCCAGAGCTTTTTCCAAAAATCATTTTAGAATCCCATTTTCAATGCACATGTCAAATTTCATCATAATCGGTTAAGAAATAGGTAAGTTCCATCATAATTATCCATATTACAGAATTTTGTCTAAAAATTATTGAGTCCCATTTCCATTGGAAATGCTGGATTTAGAATCCCAATAAAATTTTTATAAAAAAAAATCACAAATCCTCAGTTTAGCGGACACCATACTACAACGGACAACTTTTTGGTCCCGTCCATTTCCGTTGCAGTGAGGTTTCCCTGTAATAGATTGCTCAACTACTGACTAAACCCTAAGCCAACCCCAATTAAACCGCAACTCCACCCTAATTCAACTTGAAAACGGAACCCAACTTAACCCTTAACCGAACCGCAAACTCTACGCCAAACTCAATCTTAAAACCAGCATTTATAAAAAATTGGTCAATAACTCACTATGTCCCATCCAACCCCAACTCAACTACAACTTAATTTCAACTCAACCGCAAATTAACCCCTAACTTAACCTTCAAATCAACCCCAATTTCAATGCCCAATTCTATAATCAAACCAGCATATATAAAAAACTCACAAATATTTTTATATAACCAGGTCCAGACAGACGGACGGACATTTTTTTTTTTTGATTTTTCAGACTCAGGGGCTTTCAAAACGTTGAGAAAAATGGTTTTGGACCAACCCAATTTTTCGTCATTTTTGACAATATTTCAATACTTTGGTCTTTTTAGATCGAAGTAATTAAAAATTGTAAGAGGTAATTCTAAGTAGTACTGGGTAAAAGGCAACGACTGTAAAATGTAAAGGATTAAGCATAAACGGTAATGGGAAAAAGGTAAAACGAGAAGCAGTTAGGTGAAAGGAAGAAGGGCTTAAAGGCGAAAACAGGGAAAACGTCAAGAAAGTAAGAAAAGAATTTTGCCTAAATTCCTAAATTTAATTTATATTTATAGGCTTAATTGAGAGCCAATTTAAAGTTAGAGTTAGACTAAGAAAGATAATTTAGGTAAATATTTATGCTGTGTGCCTCAGTACGATTTTTTTTTTGACTAAATTTTCGACTTTTCTTTTCAAGACTACATTACGCTATTCACCTCCGGGCGGTCAACGGAAAGCCTTCTCGCGAGTTTAGCCTGAATTCCATTGCGAATAAAAGTTTGTCAGTCAAAATAAAGGGAGATAAAAATATAAAATCGGTGGTTGTGTGAAAGAAACACTAGTGGATCGCCATAATTATGGTCAAAAATTATCATTTCATTTCAACTAACACATCTGCATAAACATTGTGTACGATGATAAATATTCCTTGCACACACTAATAATTTTAATAGCATGGCGATTTTATGGTAGAGATTTTTTTAATTTTTTATGAGTATTAATAATAATTAATTTTTTAGATAATTTTGAGATGTGAAAATAATCGAATTAATGCTAATACTTAATTTGTTTAATAATTGTTGGTTATGTTTTTGTCTGATGTTAAAATTTAACCATAAAATCTTGATAAAAAAAAAATAATCCTTAATCTTTGACGCTCTGGATTAGCTTTTTTTTTGTCCTCTTAGTGGAATACAGACTTTTACTTTTCAATTAAATTGTCATTTATGTTCCAAGGGTGCTGTGATTAATACCATATGTATTGTGAAAAATTTAAATTTGCATAAGTGTTTGCGGAATGCTAATATTAGTAATGAATCCAGTAGGTCCAACATTATTATTGATAAATTTATATGTAGCACAGTTGAAGTAGTCCTAAGGCTCGCAAATATTCTAGTTTCCTAATATCCGATTAAAGAATATTGTTTTTATAAAATATACGGTTAACCGGTTAATTGATAATTTTTAAAAAATCGTATAATAAATATATAAACATAGATGTAAATAACATAAATTATTTGCTACACAACGTTGGGATACAGCTGGGCATCTGGGTATTTTGTTAGCAAAATCCTGCTTAAATGTATGTGACACTTAGTGTGTTAACACTTTACCACTGATGCAACTCTAATTCTTATTTTCTCTCTGAAAATAGCACTTCAAGAATTCTAAGGTATCCAGTGAAGAAAAATTCAGCTGGCTCCAAATTTGTATCGCAAAATTAGCCGTCCTCTTTTTTGTTCCTTCTAAATTCTTAAAATCCATTTTTAATTACTCGATGTAATGAAAGGGCGTCTTTCTGTTAATAAATTAGATAAAATAAATTGCTTGCCATTACCACTGGAAGAAATAATTCTTATTCTTATTATGTGCGACCTAGGCTGGAGGACCGCATTAGATTTACCCAAGAGCTACTGAAAGTAAAGGATATTCCATTTCCTGAGAGCGACCTTTATTGATAATTTTCGGTATTCTCTAACACCCTCCTTCAGCTTCTATGTTATCTTCTGGTGGCAAAGATCTTTCCACTCTATAGTCGTATAAAGTAAGATTAATTTAAATTTTTACAATTTTTTTTTTTTTTTTAATATTTTATTTATGATAACAATACAATTTTTTACAAAGTAACTAGTCATTTTTGACTAACAGCGTTTGACTCTGACAATATAATAATAAAGCACTTCTTTCCATAAAGTGTTGTTTTGGTTGATGTTTCATTGTGCGGACTATTCAGGTAACTCAAAAGGTTTTAGTCTTTTGAGTCTTCTTATTATACCCTCTTGATGAAGTAGTCTTACAGCTTCGGTGTTAGGGTGATGATGGAGCCTCTCCTGGTGTTTTTATGCACTTTTATTTATTTCACTTGCGACTGTGTCTATTCCGAGAGGCACCAAGGGGCATTTACAATTCCTCTGAGAACTTTAATTTGAAATCGTTGAACTATCTGTTGATTGCTGATTTTGGTGCATCCCCATAGTTGAACACCATATGTCCAGACCGGCTTGAGTACTTGTTTATAAAGCACAAGTTTATTATGAATGGATAACTGAGAGTTTCTTCCAAATAACCAATACATTTTTCTATATTTTAACTGAAGCTCTTCTGCTTTCTTTTTCACGTGTACTTTCCACTTTAACTTTGCATCAATGTTTTTACCAAGGTAATTTGCTTGATTGGCATGTGGTACAGGGATATTATTGAGAGTCACAGGTAGTGGTTCTATTGATCTATTAGTGAAGTTAATGTGAGTAGACTTCGACCTTTAATTCTCCACTTAGCTAGCCAATCTTGTATATTATTTACGGCTATTTGTAGTTTGAATGTGACTTCACCGATTGTGACACCAACAGCTAGAATTACAGTGTCATCTGCAAACGTGGCGATAGTTGTATTGCTCGTCTGCGGTATGTCGCTAGTAAACAGTACGAAAAGGAAAGACCCTAAGACGCTCCCCTGCGGGACTCCTGCTTTAGTCCTCTTTAATGCTGGAGTAAACTCCTTCCTGTTTAAATTTAAAATATCTCCTTTTCAGGTATGACTTTAGCAGTTCGCAATACTCAAATGGCAGAGTTTTCTCCACTTTAAATGCTAAACCATCTAGCCAGACTTTGTCAAATGCCTACGCTATGTCAAGAAATATGGCTGAACAAAACTTTTTTCCTCTAATGATTTTTCTATTATATCTGTTATTCTATGGACTTGGTCGATTGTGGGGTGTTCCTCTCTAAATCCAAACTGATGGGACGGAACAGCTCCTGATTTTACAACTTCTGGTTTAATTCGTTTTAATAACAATCTCTCAAATAGTTTTGACATAGTTGGAAGAAGTGATATTGGCCTGTACGAGGTCTTAAGTATCAGTATCGGTTATTGGTGTCTTAAGTATCATTATGACGTCCGCAAATTTCCAAGATAGAGGGACATAACGGAGTCTGAAGGAAGCATTAATTATGTCCGATATTTTTTTAATAGCTTTATTAGGTAGTTGTTTTAGAATCTCTCCAGTTATCAGGTCATACATGGTGATTTTTTAGGTACTACATGGTTCTTTATTTCTTGTTTAACTTCTTTAGCATTAGTTAATGGAATTTCCTGTCTCAGGATAGTTGTTTGGTTTTCGAACAGTATATCCTGTTGGTTAAGTGTTGTTAAATTTGGCTGAAAGGCACGCTCGAGATGATCCGCTAATTTTTCTGCTTTTTCTTCTTTGCTTTTAGCCAGGTGACCATTATTTGTTCTTATTGGTGGTACTTATATGCATAACCGGCTTTTAAATATTTGGTTGCTTTGTACAATGAATAATCACTACCTTTATCATAGGTGAGAGATTGTAGGTATGAATTTATTGATTTATTTTTAAATTCCAGTATTTCTTTACGTATTCGTTGTATTAAATTATTTAACCTATTTTTGACGGTTGGGTCTCGTGTACACTGGCATTCCCTTCGGGTACTTCTCTTCTCTATAACTAGTGATTTAATTTCCATTGGATAGCATTTTCCAGCTATTTTTTTGTTTGTTGTATTAGTGCTTTTCCACGCCGCTAGCTGTATGTCTTTGACGAGCTTCTCTACCTCCTGTTCTAATGTTTCTTCTGGTGAAAGTTGTGTGTTTAAAATGATGCTATTGTTTAGTTCATTCCTGAACTTTCTCCAATCAGTATATTTATTTGTTAACAGTGGCTGTTTATCATTAGTAATTATTGTATCACTTATTATCATTAAAATAGAGGAGTGGTCAGATGTGGAGTCCAATTCTTCCTGTACTTGTATATAATCAACCGGGATTTTTCTTGTTATAAAGAAGTCAATTAGGTCTGGTGTTTTATTTTGATCACTGGGCCAATAAGTTGGTTTCCCAGTAGAATGTCAGTTGCAGTTGTATTTAATTATTGCTTGATGAAGCTCTTTCCCTTTAGTTGTGGTTAATCTTGATCCCCAGTCAGTATGTTTAGCGTTGAAGTCACCCCCGATTACGAATTTTTCACCGAGCTGCTTGAAGAACTGAGTATAAGCATTCTTTTTGATGTTTTATCTAGGTGGGTAATATATTGCGGATACCACTAACTTGTGGTTGCGGGTATTAATGCTAACGCTAATTGCTTGTATTTCATCACTTTCAAGTTTTGGTTGCAAATGGTATTTAATATCTTTTTTTATAATCACGGCACTGGGCACCTATTATTAGGATGAACTGCTGAGTGAGCTTCGTAGCCACGGATTTTTATATGACTATGAGTAGTAGGGTGTGTTTCAGATAATAAACATGTATGTATCTATTTTTTATAAATCAAGAAATAGTTGTATTTCATTTTGCCGTTGCAATATACCATTGCAGTTCCATGCAAGAATTTTTAAATTATTTGCCATATTTTTTGAGTAGGGTGAGCCTTTATAGGATTGATATAAGGGATTTTTCTTGCTTTTCTTCTTGTGAACTAAGTCTGTTAAGAATATCTTGTAGTATTTTATTAGTTTGGTTATTATTTGAATCATTAACTAAAAGAGGACTATGTTGTCTTCTCGAACTTTCAATAGATAGTACATCAGAAAATGTTACATTTGGATTAGTTCTTGATAGCTGGTTTAATGTTTGGTGTGGCCTTAAATTTGTAGATATTCTTGTTGAGGCTGAGTTAATTTCTGGCCTGGTACTTATTGAAGTGTCCCTTGTTTTGTTGCGAATTTTTTGCAGCTGTATTATAACAATGTAACCTCTGGAGTTGGCTGAGTGTGCCTCTCCACAGTTGACACATTTTGGTGGGGTGTCATTAGGTTTCGTAGATTCAGCCGTATGGTGTTTTCCTACACATTTTACGCATCTGGGCTCCTTATTACAAAAGTTTTACCTGTGTCCGTAGACTTGGCACTTTTTGCACTGGGGGATCAGTTTAGATTTTTTAACTGCTTCTATTTGCACTTTCATATGGAGTATTTCACTGATTGCATAAATATTTATAATGTCTTCTGTTCTTTCAAAAGACAACATATATAATGGAAGAGGTGTTTTGTCACCTCTTTTTAGCAGCTGTGTAACTTCTTTAATTTTTTATTTTTTCTCCAACAAATACTCTTTTATTTCTTCTGGTTTGCATGAAGCGTGTAGCTTCCTCGCAATGAATTTCGTTTGCCTTGTCTGCTTATCTTCGTAGAAATACCATGTTGTCTTTTCTTCATTAAGAGCTCCTGTTAGCTTTCTATAGCTATCACCGTCTGTGACATTTATTTTGATATCACCACTATTTAACGCTGTAGCTTGAAATTTTATATGATTGTTGTCCATGATGTTTGTAATACTCTGATAATTATTGCAATTAGATATTATTACTGGAGGTGGGCGTGGCACTTTTTTCTCCAGTTGTACATTCTTACTTCCGGTTGAGAGTTCATTACTTGATCGTTTCTGTTCCGGCGGAACCTGAGCTTTATCCTCCTTTTGCACGTGCCTACTTCCGGTTGGAAGCTGCTCAACTGATTGTTTCGATTCGGGTGAAATCTGTGGTGATTTACTCATCTTACGTTTCTTATTTTTTTTGTTACGGTTCAGAATCCATCCCGTTTCTCTATTGAGTTCTTTCTCGTCTGTTTCATACATAACCTCTATATGATCATTGGTATCGTTTATCCTAGTGGTTTATTTCTGAAACATTACTGCATTTAGAGCATCTTTTAACTCCTTGTTTTCTCGCTGTAAGTTTTTGAGATCTTTGTTTAGATTTAACGTTAACTTTTCTATTTCGTAAATCTTATTGCGCAGTTCGGCGTTATCCCTTTCTAAGGTGTTCACTATTGGTGGTGGTGATCTACCCACCCTGGGTTGTTGTTTAAATGGGTTGGGTTGCCCAGAAGGACTGTTAAACAATGATTGGCTCACCTCAGAATCCTTTGAGCCAGCCTCGTTAGAGGGTGGATTTGCCAGCTGATTAGCTGGGTTACCACTCGGTACATACTCTGTATTTTACTGGTCATAAAGCATCTACCACTCTGACCAGTACGAGTTGGTAGTGGGTCTGGTTTGAGAAGATCATTTACTAAATCCTCGATAGTCGGTTATACCGCCGTGTCTCGGTTGCCAGAGCCTCGTTAGTTATCTAGCAGGGTGCACCACGTATAGGTGAGGATGACATTTGGGCTATTCGTAGACCAATTACTTAAGCCCCCTTTCCCTCCCCATTTTTCAAAATAAAAATTAAATAGAATAGAAGGTTCCGTTGGTCGAGAATGTCTAAAGCATGAAAACTTCCTCTAATTGAACATACTGATTTTGATAGTAGATTTTTGTAATTTGTAAACTTTAGTAAGTAAGTGAATAAAGGTGGCTTAGTAAGAAACCGAAAATATTTCAAAGATGGCAGCACGTATCGTTTGAAACAGTTAAACTAAAAGTTAATGAAAATAAGGAAATGCTTACTGAGCAAACGGCGCAGTGGTTAAAGCTGCGACGGTTGGATCGGGAGGTACCGGGTTCGAATCACTATAGGGGCGGGATAGAAAAGGGATTTTTTATCATCTGATTACGATCGGTGATGAAGATGAACACATCTATGACCCCCTGTTTTGAGAGTGCAGAATTCAGGGGCCGACCCACCTTTCATGTCAGCACTTATAGGTTGGCATAAAGCAATGCAATGTGCATGTGGTTTATACAGAAACGTGTCCGCTCGTCCTCGATTTGGCTTAACTGCGTAAAGTAGGACGGTAAAAGGGAACTACGAAAGAGTTGGGAGTGCCTAGAGCCCCAGAACAGATTGCAGAGTTTCAAAGAGGAAAAAAAAATTTAATGCTTTACTTAAATTTTTTCAAAAAATTTCTTTTTAAATTTGTTAAATGTTTGAAAATTTCTTCTACGATTTAAAACGAATTTTTTCCTTGTAGGCAAGACAAGTATTTCTTTGACCTTAAGGTCCGTATTTTTAAACGAGGATAGAGTTAAATCAGCGAATTTATCCCCGCTTTCGTATTTTTAAACGAAGATAAACCCAGTGATTGAAACATGGACTAAAAATGTATCCACGGATTTATACCTCGATATCGATGGCTAAAACAGTGGATACAGCTATTTTCGAAAATTCGGAAATTGAAAAGGTCATTTATTTATTTTATATACATATGTAAAATACATAGTGAATTACAAATTTCAATTATTTAAAAATATATTTGAAAAAAGTGAATCTTCGTCTTCGTAAAAATAAAGATTTTATAATGATGCATGTAGGTAAGGAATAAGCAGGAATACCTTAATGCAGAATTGTATCGTAATCGAAAAGTATATTTTCGATTAATACACAAGCGATATTTGTTGCTGATGGTAAATTTCTCGATATTGTTCCAAGATAATTAAATTTCAATTCATTCAATTAATTTATATGTTAAGACAATTTTTGTTTCCTTGTTTATGTGATTTGGATCTTCACATGACCAGACAATATTTCATTTTTCACAAATAAAGGCTCGATTTGAGCAAAACGAATTCAGCAGTATCCTGTTGATTGGTGATTCTGGTTATGGATGCGACCTTATTTAATACCGCCCCACAGCAACCCTGGAAATGCAAGTTAGGAAAGGACTTTCTGGCAGTGAAAGAGAAGGTTTCCAGTTCTAACAATAAGTAAAAAATGACTTTTATTTTCTTCATAACTTGTATTTAATTAACTAATTTTTTCTTTAAAAAAAAAAGGAAATGCTTTTATTGTGGCAACTGCAGTTCTCCACAACATTGCGATAATTTTGAAAGAGGAAATTGCTCACGGCGATGAAGACCTAAATTTAATGATTCCGCCAGATGTTCAATCGAAATTTCATGGAATATGTTGGGTTCTTTGATTTAAATATTGACATTCGAATAGTCGCAATTTAGAAAGTAAAAATTCCCTCACACCATGTCCGAATATACCTATTGACATCTATGAATCACTGGTATGCACTTACCAACTATTTAGTAAAGTCGAAAATTTAACCAAAAAAATCGAATCTGCTTTGAATTTGAGAGGAATCTAGAGTGAACTTATGAGCAATTTATGAAGTATTTGAGGTATATTTAAGCGAATTTAATGTTTATAATGGACATAGAGTGAATAAAGGTGAATTTAATGTCAGTAAGCAAAAATTGAGCAATTTGAAGAATTTAGGGTAAATTTAGTTTGAATTTCAAGTGATTTTGTGGTCGAATTTAGGGTGCTAAATTTAGGTTGAATGTGACATTTATGATGAATTTAAATCGAATTAGGGCGAAATCACAAAAACAAATGGGAAAATGGAAAAAGAAAATTTAAAGAGAAAAGGGCAACTATAGGGGAAAATGTAAAAGATAAAGGGTAGAGGATAATGGGAAAAGATAAAAAGAAACGGCATAAAGAGTAAATGAAAATCAATGTGTTACGGGGAATGAACAAAATTTAGGGGAGGAAAATGCGAAACACCCTTCTCGGATGGGGCATTTGGAAAATTTAAAGGAAAAGGAAGAAAGTGACAAAATGTTGTGAAGTAAATTAATCAAACCCCAAAATATTAAATTATTACTATTAAACTGAATCACTAAATTCCCAAATTAAACCCAGTAAAAATTCAAAATTTAATCATACACAGAGAAGAGAAGAATGACCTAAAACATAAACATAATCAGAAAAATTCTAAACATGATATGAAATAATTAGCAATGATGTAATTGAATAATTAGCACAACACAAGAAATAATTAGCAATGACCTAAAAAACACACACTTGAAACTAGAAACCTCAAAACAATAAAATAAAAACTTTATGAAATAAACTGTGTATACATACACTTGTCTTCAAGAGACATTTAAGCGGAGCCTACGTACGGCAAAACGTAGGCGGTAATAAATACCGATTAGTAACTAACCTCGTGTTAAAATTTGTAACGAACTCGTTGAGATCGGGCTCGACATTACCATAAAACAGAACCGGAAAGGTGATGTCGTCCAAGCCCGAACACTCAAAGAGTCGGTTAACAGAAATTTCTCTGGGGCAGGGGCTCTGGTCGCGGTATTTTTGCTGACTAAGCTCAGGAGAATGGGAGTGGGGTGTTAATTACCAGAGCATACCCCAAAGCTAGAGAACCGCAGAAAACTTTAAATTAAATAATAAAGAGGGATAAGAAAAGGACAATAAAACAACACAATAATCATAAATTTCTAATAATAATATAACAATAAGAGTAAATTAAGGAAATAATAAGGGTTCGAAATACAAAATGATAAAGGTAAAACTAATGATAATGACAACACAGTAATCATAAAACAGATCGACCGCCCCGCGCGTCTCTTCCGTCATTCCTGCCGGCAGCCGGTCGGAGGTCCTATGCCTCCCCCCATGCCCTGTCGGTCAGGCTAGATAATAATAAAAGATAATTTAAACATGAATATATAACCTGATAAAAAAATTAGGGATTCGACTTCCCAACCAGGAACGCATCTCCTTGTTCGACACCCATGATAAGCCCGCCTAGCAACTCATCCCGCAATCAATCGTATAACAATAATTGCCACAAAAAAAACGACCTTCACCCTCACCAAACTAAACGCACATACAACATATGAGCACACAATAAGAATCTAGTTTGCAAGAACTTAGTTAACGGAGAGCGAAGACCCTGAAACAAAGCGTCAATAAAAATAATGTAAACAAAAAAAAAATCCCGAATAAAGGTGAAATTGAATTAACGGCATGCATTCAAAAGAACGAAAAGGAAAAAAAACAATCAAAATCTGGCTTCAATGAATAAAAATAAAAAAATAAAAAAATTATGTAGAACAACGAGCGCTGACCAATATTACTTTATAGATGGAGATAACCGGACCAATATAACGGGTTGCTAAACTCAAGCGGCCAGAATAAGGTATATAATGCAAAATTACAAAACAAATAAATAGTAAATAAAATATATAACGAACGGTTTTTTTTTCTCTCTGCTGCCTGATCAACCCTCCTGGAAATGACTGGAAAGTTACTAGTTGGTCCTCTCTGCAATTCTGGTAGGACTTTGGCAGCTCCCCATCAGTATGCTCAACATCAACTTTTATTGTTTTCTTTCAGCATGTGGTTCTTTCAGCTCACCAACATGCACACTTAATCACCATCCTGTCATCAACAACCACAGTTAAGTATATATATATCTTATGTTTTTTTTTATTATATATATATATATCTATAGATAGCGGTAATTAATTAACGTTAACTTTTCCTGTTTCTCGTTTTCAGCACGTGATTCTCAAGAACACTCTCAACTACTTTCTTGCTAGCCAGCACACAACCAACAAAAAAATCGACCGATACTGGTTACACCAGGATTGAAAACAATCAAAACACCACAAATAAATTTAATAAATATATTTGAGATATATAAATAATTTTTTTTTTTACACAACTGACACAGTAGCGTTACACAATTTTTCTGTCTCTTATAATTATAATTTCGTTTTTTTTTTTTTTTACTTTTTATTTTGTTTTTTGTAAGGCCTGGCCACTATCATTTAGGTATCACTATTATTTACCGCTCAAAAAAAACAAACGCGGATTATTATCGTACACAAAAAATGAAAATTTTCGAAAAGTTATAAACACACGTATATATTCTTATTTATTTTTTTTTTCAATCCGTCTACCATATTTTTTTTTTTGACCAAGCGAAAACTCGTGGTAGTTAATTCAACACAACCGGCGTATATGAAAACCAAACCTTTTCTCCCTTTTTTCGTTTTTTTGTTTTTTCCTTTAACTCGCAAAAAAAACACATACATAAAACTTCGGGTTAAATCTTTTTCCCGCTTATCGCGCGACCCGTGGTCCTCACCAACACTGATTTACGTCGTTTCTGTGTTGGTTTGTGTCGCTCGCTCTCCGTTAACTCAACTGAAACCCAAACAAATATCCATATGATTTTCTTTTTTGTTAAAATCTTGGCTTTAGCCAAGCAACAATCTGTGGGGCCAATTGGTACGACGCCACAACCGTCGTAACAAATTGTATTACACAAGCTATTAAAACTACTGTAGACTATAGACATTTTATAATCCACAAAATTTCAAAAAAAAAATTACAAAATTGGCGCTGTAGAAATCGTCCTGTAGCGATTAGTTAAGTAAAATTCCTAAATATACAGTATTTTAAATATACCAGCCAGACGTAACATTAGCATTCCTAGAACAATACAATAAGTGTAGAAACTCACATCCGTAATTCCATTCTAAACTCAGTCAAGACGACCTCCACCCGCATTTTTTTTTTTTATTCGGCATAATACCTAACACAAACAAAAATACAAAAGTGAAAGAAGCAATCACATGAACACACGAGCACCATTTGATGTATCGAATAAAACTAATAAAACAGCAACAGAATTAGAACAAGAAACAACCCAAGTAAAAGAAAAACCACCAGAAGAGGAAGTATTTAAAAAATCCGTAAAAGTACCGCATTCACCAGTAAAACAACAATCCGGCAGTCAAGTAACACCGCAAGTTAAATCCACAACACAAGACGAAAAGCTTATAACAAAAACGACTGAAAACAACAGAAGATTAAAACTAAAAGAACTAATAGGAGACACATCAAATATCCCAACAAGACCTTACAAACCAAAACCGACACTAAAAACCGCCGACGAAAGAAACGTAGAAATATAAACCACCAGATTAGGAACAAACACAAGTACACAAACAGCAACAGAAGTAGAGAACACTGACCCGCGAACCACGACAACCCAAACAGAAACCCAAGCGGACAACCCCCAAAAAGATGAAATAAAAGGCAAAAAACAACCCAGAAGCATGAACGCGCAGCAAATACAAAAAGATGTAATAAATTACATCCCGGAATTTAACGGTGAAAACCCAACACAAAGTCAAAATGAGTTGAGCAGATTCATAAACTCCGCAGACAATATATACAGCAACCTAGAAACAAATGAACACAAAGAAATATTCAACAGATGCATAAAACTACGACTAGCAGGCGAAGCCTCCGCAAGAATAAACAAAAGGCAAATAGGTGACTACGAAACACTCAAAAAATTATTGGCGGAAATGTACACAAAAGTAAGTAGCCTAGAAGAGCTAAAAGGAACTTCTTTGAAACAAAACAGAGATATGGAGAAACAATCCGATGTTTCGGATACAGACTCTGCGAGGCACTGGACCAATACAAGAAAGGCTACATGAACAAATACAAACGAAAAGATATAGATAACACCTACGCTGAATAACTAAACGATACAGCAATCCAAATATTCAAAAGAGGTCTAAATAACACAATAGTCAAAGAAAAAATAGCAACACACAAAGCAAAAACGCTGGAAGAAATCCTAGACGAAACAGAAACTATAGAACAAATGTCACTGCTAACAATAAACGTACAGCCACAACCACAACAAATAACACCGAACCTCCAAACACAAATAAACTACCCAACGAACTATACAAGACCACCACCAATAGTATGCTACTATTGCCAAAGGCCGAACCACACATTCTGGGAATGCCGAACTAAAGACACCAACAACAAACGAACATCCCAACACAACAGCTACCAAACTATCAGAGATACAAGACAAACAGGAACAGATACCAAAACAAAACAAGACCAATGCTGAATCAAACATACTTCCCTACACAACCACAACAAAACTACACAGGATTTACACATCAACAACGGAATACAGCGAACTACATAAACCTCATGGAAAGCACACACCAAAACAGATTTACGAACAAACCACCAAAATACTTTTCATTCTGCAAAACAACGAGGGGACACACATTCGACGAATGTAGAAGTAAATTCCTAGATTGATTGACTAGATTGTAATTACATAAAAAAAATAAATACAATTTATTTTAAATAAATAAAAAAAATAAACTTTATCTTACGACCAAAATCAGTGTTCAGGTGCAAAAACATCAAAGAACTGCCCTTAAAGTTAGTGTTTGACTAAGTGATTTCTCGACCGAAATTTTCTACAATAACTTTATTTTGTTTGGCAAATAATAGCAAGATTCCAATGGAAAGCATTATTTTTGTTCCAATTTGCATACATATCCTTGTCTGGGGGATGCACATGGGTTCACACCCCTGAAAAATGTTTAAGCAAAAATTTCTGTCTGTCTAATTTCCATAAAAATTGGCTTTTATATAAATGCGGATACCCATTAGCCGAGGTAATGCTTAACCTATTAGCTCTTTAATTATAAGCCACTAAAGTCACTGTTAGTTTTGAGTTCGAGAACGATCCATTTTTTAATCGAAGGTTTCTAATTTTTTTTTTTTTTTAGGGACTTAATAGCGCTTATCTAACGGGAAGCTTGATTTTTGGCCAAAGGATATACAGATATAAACCTAGTGCTTTTATTGAGATTAAACAAATTTGTTTTTTTTGCTCAAAATCACATGGGTTCATAGCCCTGACCATTTTTTGAGCAAACAATTTTATCTCTCTAATTTGGGGAAAAATTGGCTTATACAAAAATGGTAATAGCCATTAGCTGTAAGTAATGCTTACCCTGTCGATCAGCACAATTATTTACCCAAAAATACATTAGAAACTATACATTGCGGCTCGCCAAACGCGTTTCGCTCATGCGAACCAACTAATCGAGCCAACAGAAAATTTAAAAGGAAAATAGAAAAGAGAAAAGCAAAAAGAAAAAGGAATATATCAGGGAAACGTTGAAGGTAATGAATGGAAATGAATCTCTTAAGTAAATCTTCAGCTCAACCTCCAACTCGATATTCAAATCAATCTAAATCTCAATCGCGTCATAATTCTAAACGCAATCACCAATTTAACCGCTAACCAAACCCTCAAATCAATCACCAAATCAACCCTAAACCAACTTTCAAATCAACCTTAACCTAACTCCAAATCAGCTCTTAAATAATTCTAACAGATATATCTGCGATGATAAAGGTTTTACGAGTACACTTCAAATTGAAACTTTAACACTTCAATTTGTACCTTTTATGCTTCAAATTGAACCTTTAGCAAATTATTTGTACGGCCAATTAGAACGGAACTTGGCTATTTCTTAGACGGTTTTAGTGAAATTTGACAGCCATGATTGAAATGGGATTCTTAAATGATTTTTGGATAAAATTCTTAAATATGGGCAAAAAAATAAACAAATGAAATTTGACATGTGCTTTGGAAATGGAATTCTAAAATGATTTTCAAATGAAGTTATGGAATATGACAACAACTTTATCTAAAACTCATTTTAGAACCACATTTCCATCGCATATGTCAAATTTCATCATAATCGGTTAAGAAGTAGCCAAGTTCTTACTTGGCCGTATTCCAGAACTTTATCCAAAAATCACTTTAGAATCCCATTTCGATAGCAGATGTCAAATTTCACTCAAATCGGTTAAGAAATAGCCAAGTTCCCTTCTGATTGGCGATTCTCCAGAACTTTCTTCCAGAACATTCCATCTTATGTGGTCATTTTCCAGAGCTTTTTCCAAAAATCATTTTAGAATCCCATTTTCAATGCACATGTCAAATTTCATCATAATCGGTTAAGAAATAGGTAAGTTCCATCATAATTATCCATATTACAGAATTTTGTCTAAAAATTATTGAGTCCCATTTCCATTGGAAATGCTGGATTTAGAATCCCAATAAAATTTTTATAAAAAAAAATCACAAATCCTCAGTTTAGCGGACACCATACTACAACGGACAACTTTTTGGTCCCGTCCATTTCCGTTGCAGTGAGGTTTCCCTGTAATAGATTGCTCAACTACTGACTAAACCCTAAGCCAACCCCAATTAAACCGCAACTCCACCCTAATTCAACTTGAAAACGGAACCCAACTTAACCCTTAACCGAACCGCAAACTCTACGCCAAACTCAATCTTAAAACCAGCATTTATAAAAAATTGGTCAATAACTCACTATGTCCCATCCAACCCCAACTCAACTACAACTTAATTTCAACTCAACCGCAAATTAACCCCTAACTTAACCTTCAAATCAACCCCAATTTCAATGCCCAATTCTATAATCAAACCAGCATATATAAAAAACTCACAAATATTTTTATATAACCAGGTCCAGACAGACGGACGGACATTTTTTTTTTTTGATTTTTCAGACTCAGGGGCTTTCAAAACGTTGAGAAAAATGGTTTTGGACCAACCCAATTTTTCGTCATTTTTGACAATATTTCAATACTTTGGTCTTTTTAGATCGAAGTAATTAAAAATTGTAAGAGGTAATTCTAAGTAGTACTGGGTAAAAGGCAACGACTGTAAAATGTAAAGGATTAAGCATAAACGGTAATGGGAAAAAGGTAAAACGAGAAGCAGTTAGGTGAAAGGAAGAAGGGCTTAAAGGCGAAAACAGGGAAAACGTCAAGAAAGTAAGAAAAGAATTTTGCCTAAATTCCTAAATTTAATTTATATTTATAGGCTTAATTGAGAGCCAATTTAAAGTTAGAGTTAGACTAAGAAAGATAATTTAGGTAAATATTTATGCTGTGTGCCTCAGTACGATTTTTTTTTTGACTAAATTTTCGACTTTTCTTTTCAAGACTACATTACGCTATTCACCTCCGGGCGGTCAACGGAAAGCCTTCTCGCGAGTTTAGCCTGAATTCCATTGCGAATAAAAGTTTGTCAGTCAAAATAAAGGGAGATAAAAATATAAAATCGGTGGTTGTGTGAAAGAAACACTAGTGGATCGCCATAATTATGGTCAAAAATTATCATTTCATTTCAACTAACACATCTGCATAAACATTGTGTACGATGATAAATATTCCTTGCACACACTAATAATTTTAATAGCATGGCGATTTTATGGTAGAGATTTTTTTAATTTTTTATGAGTATTAATAATAATTAATTTTTTAGATAATTTTGAGATGTGAAAATAATCGAATTAATGCTAATACTTAATTTGTTTAATAATTGTTGGTTATGTTTTTGTCTGATGTTAAAATTTAACCATAAAATCTTGATAAAAAAAAAATAATCCTTAATCTTTGACGCTCTGGATTAGCTTTTTTTTTGTCCTCTTAGTGGAATACAGACTTTTACTTTTCAATTAAATTGTCATTTATGTTCCAAGGGTGCTGTGATTAATACCATATGTATTGTGAAAAATTTAAATTTGCATAAGTGTTTGCGGAATGCTAATATTAGTAATGAATCCAGTAGGTCCAACATTATTATTGATAAATTTATATGTAGCACAGTTGAAGTAGTCCTAAGGCTCGCAAATATTCTAGTTTCCTAATATCCGATTAAAGAATATTGTTTTTATAAAATATACGGTTAACCGGTTAATTGATAATTTTTAAAAAATCGTATAATAAATATATAAACATAGATGTAAATAACATAAATTATTTGCTACACAACGTTGGGATACAGCTGGGCATCTGGGTATTTTGTTAGCAAAATCCTGCTTAAATGTATGTGACACTTAGTGTGTTAACACTTTACCACTGATGCAACTCTAATTCTTATTTTCTCTCTGAAAATAGCACTTCAAGAATTCTAAGGTATCCAGTGAAGAAAAATTCAGCTGGCTCCAAATTTGTATCGCAAAATTAGCCGTCCTCTTTTTTGTTCCTTCTAAATTCTTAAAATCCATTTTTAATTACTCGATGTAATGAAAGGGCGTCTTTCTGTTAATAAATTAGATAAAATAAATTGCTTGCCATTACCACTGGAAGAAATAATTCTTATTCTTATTATGTGCGACCTAGGCTGGAGGACCGCATTAGATTTACCCAAGAGCTACTGAAAGTAAAGGATATTCCATTTCCTGAGAGCGACCTTTATTGATAATTTTCGGTATTCTCTAACACCCTCCTTCAGCTTCTATGTTATCTTCTGGTGGCAAAGATCTTTCCACTCTATAGTCGTATAAAGTAAGATTAATTTAAATTTTTACAATTTTTTTTTTTTTTTTAATATTTTATTTATGATAACAATACAATTTTTTACAAAGTAACTAGTCATTTTTGACTAACAGCGTTTGACTCTGACAATATAATAATAAAGCACTTCTTTCCATAAAGTGTTGTTTTGGTTGATGTTTCATTGTGCGGACTATTCAGGTAACTCAAAAGGTTTTAGTCTTTTGAGTCTTCTTATTATACCCTCTTGATGAAGTAGTCTTACAGCTTCGGTGTTAGGGTGATGATGGAGCCTCTCCTGGTGTTTTTATGCACTTTTATTTATTTCACTTGCGACTGTGTCTATTCCGAGAGGCACCAAGGGGCATTTACAATTCCTCTGAGAACTTTAATTTGAAATCGTTGAACTATCTGTTGATTGCTGATTTTGGTGCATCCCCATAGTTGAACACCATATGTCCAGACCGGCTTGAGTACTTGTTTATAAAGCACAAGTTTATTATGAATGGATAACTGAGAGTTTCTTCCAAATAACCAATACATTTTTCTATATTTTAACTGAAGCTCTTCTGCTTTCTTTTTCACGTGTACTTTCCACTTTAACTTTGCATCAATGTTTTTACCAAGGTAATTTGCTTGATTGGCATGTGGTACAGGGATATTATTGAGAGTCACAGGTAGTGGTTCTATTGATCTATTAGTGAAGTTAATGTGAGTAGACTTCGACCTTTAATTCTCCACTTAGCTAGCCAATCTTGTATATTATTTACGGCTATTTGTAGTTTGAATGTGACTTCACCGATTGTGACACCAACAGCTAGAATTACAGTGTCATCTGCAAACGTGGCGATAGTTGTATTGCTCGTCTGCGGTATGTCGCTAGTAAACAGTACGAAAAGGAAAGACCCTAAGACGCTCCCCTGCGGGACTCCTGCTTTAGTCCTCTTTAATGCTGGAGTAAACTCCTTCCTGTTTAAATTTAAAATATCTCCTTTTCAGGTATGACTTTAGCAGTTCGCAATACTCAAATGGCAGAGTTTTCTCCACTTTAAATGCTAAACCATCTAGCCAGACTTTGTCAAATGCCTACGCTATGTCAAGAAATATGGCTGAACAAAACTTTTTTCCTCTAATGATTTTTCTATTATATCTGTTATTCTATGGACTTGGTCGATTGTGGGGTGTTCCTCTCTAAATCCAAACTGATGGGACGGAACAGCTCCTGATTTTACAACTTCTGGTTTAATTCGTTTTAATAACAATCTCTCAAATAGTTTTGACATAGTTGGAAGAAGTGATATTGGCCTGTACGAGGTCTTAAGTATCAGTATCGGTTATTGGTGTCTTAAGTATCATTATGACGTCCGCAAATTTCCAAGATAGAGGGACATAACGGAGTCTGAAGGAAGCATTAATTATGTCCGATATTTTTTTAATAGCTTTATTAGGTAGTTGTTTTAGAATCTCTCCAGTTATCAGGTCATACATGGTGATTTTTTAGGTACTACATGGTTCTTTATTTCTTGTTTAACTTCTTTAGCATTAGTTAATGGAATTTCCTGTCTCAGGATAGTTGTTTGGTTTTCGAACAGTATATCCTGTTGGTTAAGTGTTGTTAAATTTGGCTGAAAGGCACGCTCGAGATGATCCGCTAATTTTTCTGCTTTTTCTTCTTTGCTTTTAGCCAGGTGACCATTATTTGTTCTTATTGGTGGTACTTATATGCATAACCGGCTTTTAAATATTTGGTTGCTTTGTACAATGAATAATCACTACCTTTATCATAGGTGAGAGATTGTAGGTATGAATTTATTGATTTATTTTTAAATTCCAGTATTTCTTTACGTATTCGTTGTATTAAATTATTTAACCTATTTTTGACGGTTGGGTCTCGTGTACACTGGCATTCCCTTCGGGTACTTCTCTTCTCTATAACTAGTGATTTAATTTCCATTGGATAGCATTTTCCAGCTATTTTTTTGTTTGTTGTATTAGTGCTTTTCCACGCCGCTAGCTGTATGTCTTTGACGAGCTTCTCTACCTCCTGTTCTAATGTTTCTTCTGGTGAAAGTTGTGTGTTTAAAATGATGCTATTGTTTAGTTCATTCCTGAACTTTCTCCAATCAGTATATTTATTTGTTAACAGTGGCTGTTTATCATTAGTAATTATTGTATCACTTATTATCATTAAAATAGAGGAGTGGTCAGATGTGGAGTCCAATTCTTCCTGTACTTGTATATAATCAACCGGGATTTTTCTTGTTATAAAGAAGTCAATTAGGTCTGGTGTTTTATTTTGATCACTGGGCCAATAAGTTGGTTTCCCAGTAGAATGTCAGTTGCAGTTGTATTTAATTATTGCTTGATGAAGCTCTTTCCCTTTAGTTGTGGTTAATCTTGATCCCCAGTCAGTATGTTTAGCGTTGAAGTCACCCCCGATTACGAATTTTTCACCGAGCTGCTTGAAGAACTGAGTATAAGCATTCTTTTTGATGTTTTATCTAGGTGGGTAATATATTGCGGATACCACTAACTTGTGGTTGCGGGTATTAATGCTAACGCTAATTGCTTGTATTTCATCACTTTCAAGTTTTGGTTGCAAATGGTATTTAATATCTTTTTTTATAATCACGGCACTGGGCACCTATTATTAGGATGAACTGCTGAGTGAGCTTCGTAGCCACGGATTTTTATATGACTATGAGTAGTAGGGTGTGTTTCAGATAATAAACATGTATGTATCTATTTTTTATAAATCAAGAAATAGTTGTATTTCATTTTGCCGTTGCAATATACCATTGCAGTTCCATGCAAGAATTTTTAAATTATTTGCCATATTTTTTGAGTAGGGTGAGCCTTTATAGGATTGATATAAGGGATTTTTCTTGCTTTTCTTCTTGTGAACTAAGTCTGTTAAGAATATCTTGTAGTATTTTATTAGTTTGGTTATTATTTGAATCATTAACTAAAAGAGGACTATGTTGTCTTCTCGAACTTTCAATAGATAGTACATCAGAAAATGTTACATTTGGATTAGTTCTTGATAGCTGGTTTAATGTTTGGTGTGGCCTTAAATTTGTAGATATTCTTGTTGAGGCTGAGTTAATTTCTGGCCTGGTACTTATTGAAGTGTCCCTTGTTTTGTTGCGAATTTTTTGCAGCTGTATTATAACAATGTAACCTCTGGAGTTGGCTGAGTGTGCCTCTCCACAGTTGACACATTTTGGTGGGGTGTCATTAGGTTTCGTAGATTCAGCCGTATGGTGTTTTCCTACACATTTTACGCATCTGGGCTCCTTATTACAAAAGTTTTACCTGTGTCCGTAGACTTGGCACTTTTTGCACTGGGGGATCAGTTTAGATTTTTTAACTGCTTCTATTTGCACTTTCATATGGAGTATTTCACTGATTGCATAAATATTTATAATGTCTTCTGTTCTTTCAAAAGACAACATATATAATGGAAGAGGTGTTTTGTCACCTCTTTTTAGCAGCTGTGTAACTTCTTTAATTTTTTATTTTTTCTCCAACAAATACTCTTTTATTTCTTCTGGTTTGCATGAAGCGTGTAGCTTCCTCGCAATGAATTTCGTTTGCCTTGTCTGCTTATCTTCGTAGAAATACCATGTTGTCTTTTCTTCATTAAGAGCTCCTGTTAGCTTTCTATAGCTATCACCGTCTGTGACATTTATTTTGATATCACCACTATTTAACGCTGTAGCTTGAAATTTTATATGATTGTTGTCCATGATGTTTGTAATACTCTGATAATTATTGCAATTAGATATTATTACTGGAGGTGGGCGTGGCACTTTTTTCTCCAGTTGTACATTCTTACTTCCGGTTGAGAGTTCATTACTTGATCGTTTCTGTTCCGGCGGAACCTGAGCTTTATCCTCCTTTTGCACGTGCCTACTTCCGGTTGGAAGCTGCTCAACTGATTGTTTCGATTCGGGTGAAATCTGTGGTGATTTACTCATCTTACGTTTCTTATTTTTTTTGTTACGGTTCAGAATCCATCCCGTTTCTCTATTGAGTTCTTTCTCGTCTGTTTCATACATAACCTCTATATGATCATTGGTATCGTTTATCCTAGTGGTTTATTTCTGAAACATTACTGCATTTAGAGCATCTTTTAACTCCTTGTTTTCTCGCTGTAAGTTTTTGAGATCTTTGTTTAGATTTAACGTTAACTTTTCTATTTCGTAAATCTTATTGCGCAGTTCGGCGTTATCCCTTTCTAAGGTGTTCACTATTGGTGGTGGTGATCTACCCACCCTGGGTTGTTGTTTAAATGGGTTGGGTTGCCCAGAAGGACTGTTAAACAATGATTGGCTCACCTCAGAATCCTTTGAGCCAGCCTCGTTAGAGGGTGGATTTGCCAGCTGATTAGCTGGGTTACCACTCGGTACTTACTCGGTATTTTACTGGTCATAAAGCATCTACCACTCTGACCAGTACGAGTTGGTAGTGGGTCTGGTTTGAGAAGATCATTTACTAAATCCTCGATAGTCGGTTATACCGCCGTGTCTCGGTTGCCAGAGCCTCGTTAGTTATCTAGCAGGGTGCACCACGTATAGGTGAGGATGACATTTGGGCTATTCGTAGACCAATTACTTAAGCCCCCTTTCCCTCCCCATTTTTCAAAATAAAAATTAAATAGAATAGAAGGTTCCGTTGGTCGAGAATGTCTAAAGCATGAAAACTTCCTCTAATTGAACATACTGATTTTGATAGTAGATTTTTGTAATTTGTAAACTTTAGTAAGTAAGTGAATAAAGGTGGCTTAGTAAGAAACCGAAAATATTTCAAAGATGGCAGCACGTATCGTTTGAAACAGTTAAACTAAAAGTTAATGAAAATAAGGAAATGCTTACTGAGCAAACGGCGCAGTGGTTAAAGCTGCGACGGTTGGATCGGGAGGTACCGGGTTCGAATCACTATAGGGGCGGGATAGAAAAGGGATTTTTTATCATCTGATTACGATCGGTGATGAAGATGAACACATCTATGACCCCCTGTTTTGAGAGTGCAGAATTCAGGGGCCGACCCACCTTTCATGTCAGCACTTATAGGTTGGCATAAAGCAATGCAATGTGCATGTGGTTTATACAGAAACGTGTCCGCTCGTCCTCGATTTGGCTTAACTGCGTAAAGTAGGACGGTAAAAGGGAACTACGAAAGAGTTGGGAGTGCCTAGAGCCCCAGAACAGATTGCAGAGTTTCAAAGAGGAAAAAAAAATTTAATGCTTTACTTAAATTTTTTCAAAAAATTTCTTTTTAAATTTGTTAAATGTTTGAAAATTTCTTCTACGATTTAAAACGAATTTTTTCCTTGTAGGCAAGACAAGTATTTCTTTGACCTTAAGGTCCGTATTTTTAAACGAGGATAGAGTTAAATCAGCGAATTTATCCCCGCTTTCGTATTTTTAAACGAAGATAAACCCAGTGATTGAAACATGGACTAAAAATGTATCCACGGATTTATACCTCGATATCGATGGCTAAAACAGTGGATACAGCTATTTTCGAAAATTCGGAAATTGAAAAGGTCATTTATTTATTTTATATACATATGTAAAATACATAGTGAATTACAAATTTCAATTATTTAAAAATATATTTGAAAAAAGTGAATCTTCGTCTTCGTAAAAATAAAGATTTTATAATGATGCATGTAGGTAAGGAATAAGCAGGAATACCTTAATGCAGAATTGTATCGTAATCGAAAAGTATATTTTCGATTAATACACAAGCGATATTTGTTGCTGATGGTAAATTTCTCGATATTGTTCCAAGATAATTAAATTTCAATTCATTCAATTAATTTATATGTTAAGACAATTTTTGTTTCCTTGTTTATGTGATTTGGATCTTCACATGACCAGACAATATTTCATTTTTCACAAATAAAGGCTCGATTTGAGCAAAACGAATTCAGCAGTATCCTGTTGATTGGTGATTCTGGTTATGGATGCGACCTTATTTAATACCGCCCCACAGCAACCCTGGAAATGCAAGTTAGGAAAGGACTTTCTGGCAGTGAAAGAGAAGGTTTCCAGTTCTAACAATAAGTAAAAAATGACTTTTATTTTCTTCATAACTTGTATTTAATTAACTAATTTTTTCTTTAAAAAAAAAAGGAAATGCTTTTATTGTGGCAACTGCAGTTCTCCACAACATTGCGATAATTTTGAAAGAGGAAATTGCTCACGGCGATGAAGACCTAAATTTAATGATTCCGCCAGATGTTCAATCGAAATTTCATGGAATATGTTGGGTTCTTTGATTTAAATATTGACATTCGAATAGTCGCAATTTAGAAAGTAAAAATTCCCTCACACCATGTCCGAATATACCTATTGACATCTATGAATCACTGGTATGCACTTACCAACTATTTAGTAAAGTCGAAAATTTAACCAAAAAAATCGAATCTGCTTTGAATTTGAGAGGAATCTAGAGTGAACTTATGAGCAATTTATGAAGTATTTGAGGTATATTTAAGCGAATTTAATGTTTATAATGGACATAGAGTGAATAAAGGTGAATTTAATGTCAGTAAGCAAAAATTGAGCAATTTGAAGAATTTAGGGTAAATTTAGTTTGAATTTCAAGTGATTTTGTGGTCGAATTTAGGGTGCTAAATTTAGGTTGAATGTGACATTTATGATGAATTTAAATCGAATTAGGGCGAAATCACAAAAACAAATGGGAAAATGGAAAAAGAAAATTTAAAGAGAAAAGGGCAACTATAGGGGAAAATGTAAAAGATAAAGGGTAGAGGATAATGGGAAAAGATAAAAAGAAACGGCATAAAGAGTAAATGAAAATCAATGTGTTACGGGGAATGAACAAAATTTAGGGGAGGAAAATGCGAAACACCCTTCTCGGATGGGGCATTTGGAAAATTTAAAGGAAAAGGAAGAAAGTGACAAAATGTTGTGAAGTAAATTAATCAAACCCCAAAATATTAAATTATTACTATTAAACTGAATCACTAAATTCCCAAATTAAACCCAGTAAAAATTCAAAATTTAATCATACACAGAGAAGAGAAGAATGACCTAAAACATAAACATAATCAGAAAAATTCTAAACATGATATGAAATAATTAGCAATGATGTAATTGAATAATTAGCACAACACAAGAAATAATTAGCAATGACCTAAAAAACACACACTTGAAACTAGAAACCTCAAAACAATAAAATAAAAACTTTATGAAATAAACTGTGTATACATACACTTGTCTTCAAGAGACATTTAAGCGGAGCCTACGTACGGCAAAACGTAGGCGGTAATAAATACCGATTAGTAACTAACCTCGTGTTAAAATTTGTAACGAACTCGTTGAGATCGGGCTCGACATTACCATAAAACAGAACCGGAAAGGTGATGTCGTCCAAGCCCGAACACTCAAAGAGTCGGTTAACAGAAATTTCTCTGGGGCAGGGGCTCTGGTCGCGGTATTTTTGCTGACTAAGCTCAGGAGAATGGGAGTGGGGTGTTAATTACCAGAGCATACCCCAAAGCTAGAGAACCGCAGAAAACTTTAAATTAAATAATAAAGAGGGATAAGAAAAGGACAATAAAACAACACAATAATCATAAATTTCTAATAATAATATAACAATAAGAGTAAATTAAGGAAATAATAAGGGTTCGAAATACAAAATGATAAAGGTAAAACTAATGATAATGACAACACAGTAATCATAAAACAGATCGACCGCCCCGCGCGTCTCTTCCGTCATTCCTGCCGGCAGCCGGTCGGAGGTCCTATGCCTCCCCCCATGCCCTGTCGGTCAGGCTAGATAATAATAAAAGATAATTTAAACATGAATATATAACCTGATAAAAAAATTAGGGATTCGACTTCCCAACCAGGAACGCATCTCCTTGTTCGACACCCATGATAAGCCCGCCTAGCAACTCATCCCGCAATCAATCGTATAACAATAATTGCCACAAAAAAAACGACCTTCACCCTCACCAAACTAAACGCACATACAACATATGAGCACACAATAAGAATCTAGTTTGCAAGAACTTAGTTAACGGAGAGCGAAGACCCTGAAACAAAGCGTCAATAAAAATAATGTAAACAAAAAAAAAATCCCGAATAAAGGTGAAATTGAATTAACGGCATGCATTCAAAAGAACGAAAAGGAAAAAAAACAATCAAAATCTGGCTTCAATGAATAAAAATAAAAAAATAAAAAAATTATGTAGAACAACGAGCGCTGACCAATATTACTTTATAGATGGAGATAACCGGACCAATATAACGGGTTGCTAAACTCAAGCGGCCAGAATAAGGTATATAATGCAAAATTACAAAACAAATAAATAGTAAATAAAATATATAACGAACGGTTTTTTTTTCTCTCTGCTGCCTGATCAACCCTCCTGGAAATGACTGGAAAGTTACTAGTTGGTCCTCTCTGCAATTCTGGTAGGACTTTGGCAGCTCCCCATCAGTATGCTCAACATCAACTTTTATTGTTTTCTTTCAGCATGTGGTTCTTTCAGCTCACCAACATGCACACTTAATCACCATCCTGTCATCAACAACCACAGTTAAGTATATATATATCTTATGTTTTTTTTTATTATATATATATATATCTATAGATAGCGGTAATTAATTAACGTTAACTTTTCCTGTTTCTCGTTTTCAGCACGTGATTCTCAAGAACACTCTCAACTACTTTCTTGCTAGCCAGCACACAACCAACAAAAAAATCGACCGATACTGGTTACACCAGGATTGAAAACAATCAAAACACCACAAATAAATTTAATAAATATATTTGAGATATATAAATAATTTTTTTTTTTACACAACTGACACAGTAGCGTTACACAATTTTTCTGTCTCTTATAATTATAATTTCGTTTTTTTTTTTTTTTACTTTTTATTTTGTTTTTTGTAAGGCCTGGCCACTATCATTTAGGTATCACTATTATTTACCGCTCAAAAAAAACAAACGCGGATTATTATCGTACACAAAAAATGAAAATTTTCGAAAAGTTATAAACACACGTATATATTCTTATTTATTTTTTTTTTCAATCCGTCTACCATATTTTTTTTTTTGACCAAGCGAAAACTCGTGGTAGTTAATTCAACACAACCGGCGTATATGAAAACCAAACCTTTTCTCCCTTTTTTCGTTTTTTTGTTTTTTCCTTTAACTCGCAAAAAAAACACATACATAAAACTTCGGGTTAAATCTTTTTCCCGCTTATCGCGCGACCCGTGGTCCTCACCAACACTGATTTACGTCGTTTCTGTGTTGGTTTGTGTCGCTCGCTCTCCGTTAACTCAACTGAAACCCAAACAAATATCCATATGATTTTCTTTTTTGTTAAAATCTTGGCTTTAGCCAAGCAACAATCTGTGGGGCCAATTGGTACGACGCCACAACCGTCGTAACAAATTGTATTACACAAGCTATTAAAACTACTGTAGACTATAGACATTTTATAATCCACAAAATTTCAAAAAAAAAATTACAAAATTGGCGCTGTAGAAATCGTCCTGTAGCGATTAGTTAAGTAAAATTCCTAAATATACAGTATTTTAAATATACCAGCCAGACGTAACATTAGCATTCCTAGAACAATACAATAAGTGTAGAAACTCACATCCGTAATTCCATTCTAAACTCAGTCAAGACGACCTCCACCCGCATTTTTTTTTTTTATTCGGCATAATACCTAACACAAACAAAAATACAAAAGTGAAAGAAGCAATCACATGAACACACGAGCACCATTTGATGTATCGAATAAAACTAATAAAACAGCAACAGAATTAGAACAAGAAACAACCCAAGTAAAAGAAAAACCACCAGAAGAGGAAGTATTTAAAAAATCCGTAAAAGTACCGCATTCACCAGTAAAACAACAATCCGGCAGTCAAGTAACACCGCAAGTTAAATCCACAACACAAGACGAAAAGCTTATAACAAAAACGACTGAAAACAACAGAAGATTAAAACTAAAAGAACTAATAGGAGACACATCAAATATCCCAACAAGACCTTACAAACCAAAACCGACACTAAAAACCGCCGACGAAAGAAACGTAGAAATATAAACCACCAGATTAGGAACAAACACAAGTACACAAACAGCAACAGAAGTAGAGAACACTGACCCGCGAACCACGACAACCCAAACAGAAACCCAAGCGGACAACCCCCAAAAAGATGAAATAAAAGGCAAAAAACAACCCAGAAGCATGAACGCGCAGCAAATACAAAAAGATGTAATAAATTACATCCCGGAATTTAACGGTGAAAACCCAACACAAAGTCAAAATGAGTTGAGCAGATTCATAAACTCCGCAGACAATATATACAGCAACCTAGAAACAAATGAACACAAAGAAATATTCAACAGATGCATAAAACTACGACTAGCAGGCGAAGCCTCCGCAAGAATAAACAAAAGGCAAATAGGTGACTACGAAACACTCAAAAAATTATTGGCGGAAATGTACACAAAAGTAAGTAGCCTAGAAGAGCTAAAAGGAACTTCTTTGAAACAAAACAGAGATATGGAGAAACAATCCGATGTTTCGGATACAGACTCTGCGAGGCACTGGACCAATACAAGAAAGGCTACATGAACAAATACAAACGAAAAGATATAGATAACACCTACGCTGAATAACTAAACGATACAGCAATCCAAATATTCAAAAGAGGTCTAAATAACACAATAGTCAAAGAAAAAATAGCAACACACAAAGCAAAAACGCTGGAAGAAATCCTAGACGAAACAGAAACTATAGAACAAATGTCACTGCTAACAATAAACGTACAGCCACAACCACAACAAATAACACCGAACCTCCAAACACAAATAAACTACCCAACGAACTATACAAGACCACCACCAATAGTATGCTACTATTGCCAAAGGCCGAACCACACATTCTGGGAATGCCGAACTAAAGACACCAACAACAAACGAACATCCCAACACAACAGCTACCAAACTATCAGAGATACAAGACAAACAGGAACAGATACCAAAACAAAACAAGACCAATGCTGAATCAAACATACTTCCCTACACAACCACAACAAAACTACACAGGATTTACACATCAACAACGGAATACAGCGAACTACATAAACCTCATGGAAAGCACACACCAAAACAGATTTACGAACAAACCACCAAAATACTTTTCATTCTGCAAAACAACGAGGGGACACACATTCGACGAATGTAGAAGTAAATTCCAAGGAAACTGGAACCAAAGGAATAATAATCAACCAAACAAACCCGAGGACGAAGAACTAGAAAAAAGATTTAGCAACATAAGAATAAACACGATAATTACACAACCAACCGACGAATACCAAGTGAACGAGGCACTAAAACAATTCCAACACCAGGAAAACTCCAACGGATCCAACCAGCTGTAGGAGAGCCGCCGCAGTTGGATATTACAAACTATTATGAACTACGAACAAATCAACACGGACACTGTTACACTCTTTCCATGGGTGCCATTCCCGAAATGTACCACAAATCAATAAAAGCTCCAAACATACAAGCCGTCACCAGCCTGACGCACACAAGCAATCCAGAAATGGAAATAAGCACATACAAGCCGTGACAATGATCAAAATGGATGGAAGTCGATTTTTGTGGTGTATAAAGAGAAAATGGGAAAACATAAACAGGGAACAAAAAATGAAAATGGGAAGATATATGTCTAAATAACTATGTTTGATGCACTCAGAAATATCGATTCGCGTGACTGATTTAAATCAGAAGAAGAATGTTGACGCGAACTTACACAAGCTCAGAGAATTGCCTGTCCATTATTTATAAATGGCGTATTATTGCTTTCATTAGTAATGCCCAGACATGTTATCAGTGTTGCACGAGCTGATAAATGGCTCTATTCATGGCCACTCGATCCAAAAATCTGTATCTAATGAAAAACAAATTTCCTGCTCTTAATTTAAATCATATTTCTCAGGTACATATGTGTGCTCCACTTTATCGTCAGCTGTGATTATCATTGTCACTGTACACATCATAATTTTTTTTTTTTAACAAACTCAAATACTTAAAATAAGATAAGAGTCCAATTATTTCTTCTTAAGACGTTTCTCTACTACAATCATTCAATTTATTTTGTTCTGTTTGCGCATGATTAGAAACGCAGAAAACAACAAAAAACAAATTGACGTAGAGAAGTAGACGTAACCTTCAATAAAATTTGTCACACTCTACAGGCTATAGTAATAAAAGTAGTATAAAAGTAGTGTACGTCGGGAAGGTTTAATCTAAGTATATTCGTTTAGTACGTCCGATTCTTTTTTAAATTTAAAATTAGTTACCAAGATGAGTACGGCCGATGTGGATGCGTTAAATTTAGAAATGCAGCAATTTTTATGGCTGGACTATGTAATATTCGTTACAGTGCTGGCTACATGTATTTTTATCGGGTTTTACTATGGGTATGTAGAAAAACGAGGGCGGAAAAACGTTCAAAATATGGAGCCTGGCGCCATCGAATTGGAACATCTGTTAGGAGGACGGAAACTTTTTTCATTACCAGTCGCCCTTTCACTTATTGCAACGCTAGACTCTGGAATATCATTGCTGGGCTCATCAACCGAAATGTACGTTTATGGTACAGGATTTGGAATGATTATAGTTTCGATGGCGATCGCAGCGCTGGTGGTACATTTTATTGTACTGCCGGTTGTTATTCAACTTCAGCTGACCTCATTGTATGAATATCTGGAGATACGATTTGATCGGAGGATGCGATTATTTGGTTCGATTTTATATACGCTGAATCAAATTATTTGGATACCGATCGTTGTCTATGTGCCCGCATTATCATTTAACCAAGGTAGGTTGTCCATAAATATGCGCATCATAATAAATTTTCTAATATGCATCCGTAATTTTTCAGTAACTGGAATCGATATTCATATCATTACACCGGTCACATGCCTCTTATGTATGGTGTACACAAGTGTTGGTGGAATTAAGGCGGTCGTCTGGACTGATTTCGTTCAAATGACTATCATATATTCTACCATGATATTGATCGTCATCATTGGAACTGTAAATCTTGGTGGAATTTCCGTTGTCATTGAGCGGAACGGGGCCAGTGGTCGAATTGAGCTACCTGCATTCCAATTAGACCCCACTATTCGACATACTATGCTGTCGCTAGTAATTGGCGGGACTTTTCATACGACCGCCGCATTTTGCGTTAATCAAGGATTAATTCAGCGATACTTGTCGTTGCCAAATTTAAAAATAGCTCGCCGATCATTATGGATTTTTGTCATTGGCAATATCATACTAACCATGTTGTTTTGTTATACGGGCCTGTTAATTTATGCAACCTATCACGATTGTGATCCGCTGGTAACAAAATTGGCGAAGGCGCGAGATCAACTATTTTCGTTACTAGTTATGGATAAATTTAGGGCAACACCCGGATTAGCCGGGCTATTTGTCTCGGGAATATTTACGGCTGCGCTAAGCTCTCTATCGACCGGTTTGAATAGTAGCTCGGCTGTTGTGCTGGAAGATTTTGTTAAGCCCTGTTTTAATGAAGCGATGACCGCGCGACAAACGAGTATTGCTCTTAAAGTTATTATTCTCATTGCAGGAATAATGTGTGTAGCACTTGCCTTTGTGGTTGAACAACTCGGTGCTGTGCTGCAACTATCGATGAGTCTCGCGGGTATAACACTTGGACCCCTGCTGGCCATATTTTTAATGGGATTTTTAATGCCATGGATAAATTCACGATCAGCGTTTTTCGGGGGTATTTCAGGAATGGTTATCATCACGTGGATTACATTTAGAACACAAACACTTCAAGCCAGCGGAGAAATTACTCATCTCGAGAAACCAGTTACAACTGCGGGATGTACTTACAGATTTTTGAATCAAACAACGTTGCTGGTTCCTCCCGAGATTCCTAGCTCGATTTATCATATGTCGTATTTATTTTACACTGGTTTGGCGGCCGTATCGGCCATTGCGATAGCACATCTCACCATACTGGTTTTTGGTCGAGAAGATTTTCATAAGCTGAATCCAAACACCATTGCACCAGTTGCTAGGAAATATCTAAAAATACGACACAATGACATGATTGAGGTGAATGAACTTAATTTAGATAAAACCACATACAAAAGTGTCATAACGAATGAGACATATAGTTAGGGTCTGCTAGTAACTGTCAGGTTTACATACCTTTCCGGTTATATCGAGATCAAATTCCACTTAAACGCGGAATTTTCCGTTTGCTCATTGTTGATACAATTTCAAAACCAACAAATAAATAAAGCCAGATATATCAGTCATTATCACAAATGTATTTTTTTATTTACCGTTTGTATTAAGTCGCACTGTTACTAACCCCCATGTATACAATACGATCCTCACTTTTCATTGAATTTTGTCCCATCTGAATTTTTTCGATTTGTGCCGTCTGAATATATTTCCGTACCCAAGGTGTTATCGTATTTGGATCCAATGTACGTGGGTCTTGACATCCGAATAGCATTACCGCCAGATGCGACACAATGATTGTCGAACAGGTGCCAAACATAGTGAATAGTAGATAGGACATGTGGTAAATCGTTTTTGATCCATTAATCTCACTTGGTGGTCTCGCAGTTGTAGTCTCGTTGAAATATTCGTAAGTACATCCGATTGTCATCACTGGTTTTGGTTCAAACCAAATTTCTCCAGTTGCTTGTAGTGATTGGGTACGAAAACTGATCCAACTTGTAATCACCAGGCCGGACAAACCACCAACAAACACTGATTTAGAATTGATCCATGGCATTAGGAGACCCATCAGAAATATTCCAAGCAATGGTCCGATCGTTACGCCTGCGAGGCTGATTGATAGTTGGAGTACAGCTCCTAAGCGTTCGACTACAAATACTAGAGCGAAACATACAATGCCGGCCGACAGTACAACACCTTTTAACGTGAGATTTGTTTGGCGTTCACTAAGTGGCTCCTTAAAGCTTGGCTTAATAAAATCCTCTAGCACGACTGCAGCCAAACTATTCAACGCGGTTGACAGTGAGCTAAGTGCAGCACTAAATATTCCCGCAACAAATAATCCAGCTAGACCTGGCACGGAGCGAAATACATCCATTACAAGTAATGGTACGAGTTGATCCTTAGCCTTAGCCAATTTTGTTGTAAGCGGGTCACAATTATAATAGGTAGCATAAATTAGCAGCCCATTATAAAAACACAAAATCATGAGTAATGCATTTCCAGCCACAAATAGCCAAAGTGACTGTCGAGCTGATTTTAAATTTGGCAGCGACAAATACCGCTGAACCAATCCTTGATTGACACAATACGAAGCAGTAGTATGGAATCCTCCACCAATTAGTATTGAGAACATTGTATGGCGCATAGTAAGATCAAATTCAAATGAGGGCAACTCAATTCGTCCACTGGCTTTATTACGATCATACACTGTTAAAAATCCGCCTACATTTGCCGTACCTTTGATCACTATTATTATCATTGTCCCGTACATTATAATGATTTGAATAAAGTCGGTCCAGATGACCGCCTTTATTCCACCGATGCTTGTGTAAACAATACAAATTACACAAATGATTGGCGTTATAACATGGACTCCGATGCCGCTCACTAAAATATAAAATTTATAACAGAATTTGCTGCACAAATAGTTAGTTTATCATGTTACCTTGGTTGAAGGAGAGTGCAGGCACATAAACTACAATCGGGATCCACATAACTTGATTCACAGTGAATAAAATTGAGCCGAATAATCGCATGCGTCGATCAAATCGAGTTTCGAGATATTCATATAACGAAGTCAATTGAAGTTCGATAATAACTGGCAGGAAAAAGTAATGAACGATTAATGCGGCCACCACCCTCGACACGATGATAAACATAAATCCTGTCCCATAAATGTAAATCTCGGTCGAATTGCCCAGTAGAGATATACCAGAAATCCAAGTTGCTATCAACGACATTGCAACAGGTAGTACACTCATATTTCGCCCACCAACCAGATAATCCAACTCAATTGAACTGCGTCCCCTGTTCGTTCTTTGTCTTTGTCGTTTCTCAATAAATCCAAAGTATACGCCGATAAACATGCACAAGACCAACATGGCCCCTAATATCGAATAGTCCAGCCATCCGAATCGTTGTATTTCACGGGTCATTTCATCAATTGTGGTCGAACTCATTTTATAAAATAATTTATTTAACGTTTTAGTTGAAATACTGTACAGTTTTATAATCGCAACTGATCTGAAAATTGCAATCGTTTGTTTTTAGCTGCATACAAGTAAAATTTAGATTTTTATCTATCGCGTAAATGGAACGATTTGCGCAATGACAATATTTGCGTTTCATTCTAAAACGGATTAAGTTGAGATCTACGTCAAGGGTGAGATATAAATAAAAAGAACTCGTTTCACGTATCACAAATTTATTGGCATATTATCATGGCATATATATTTAATTCGCTCTGACTAAAATTATGGCCACATGGCTTACAATAAAAACAAAACACTGATATGAGTAATGAGCTAACATCACCGATCAGTGCAGATTAATTGTTAATCCATGGCTCGTAAGGCTCAAATATAGGTAGCCCAGTGTTCGTTGAACCGAAGATAAAAAGCCATAACGCTTTTTTGGCTGCCCATACATTTAGAAGTGACAAATATCGTTGAACCATAATTTAGAAAACTCCACCATCAGAATTACCTGGCAAATATCGAATAATCTTATAAACCGTACAGATAGTTTCGAACCTAGGATTACTGAAATGTCTATAAAGTCGTGGGGCCCCACCCGCCAAATAATATCAACGCTCTAAACGCAGAGTTGTTGAATAATCGTCGAAATCTCGGAAATTCATGAATAATGTCGAAAACTGTCGTGTAATTGTGAAAATCGTGAGTAATCTGTAAAACCATGGAACACAACTAAGAATTTGAGAATATCAAAACATTTAGAATCATTTTGCAAAATCTTTTATTAAAAACCTCAAAACGATTTGACAAAGTTTAATAAGCTTGGAAATCTTGAATAAAACCGAAAATCTCGATAATCTCAAAATTTATGCCGAATTATCAAAATATAAAAGGCTGAAACCTCGTGAGGTGACCAGAATTTCAATCCGGAAAATTAAGTTGCATACGTGGACTCACTTGACCTCAACTCAATCTAACTTACAACTCAACTACTAAATCCTACCTGACCGCTTAGTTCCTTACTCAACCCCAACTCAATCTTCAACTCGTTGTCCACTCCAACACCAATTCATCTCCAAATCAACTGTCAAGTCAACAGACGAGTGAACCGCCAACCTAACCTTCCATTGAATTCTCAACTTAACCCTAATTCTATTCTTAATAGGGTTAATATTCGGAGAATTTTCAATTTAAAAAATTAAGAAGAAATAAAAAAAAACGTACTAAACATTAACTCAACCCCAAAAGCGTCCGTAAATCAACCACAAACTCGATACTCAAGCTAACCATTAAACCAATACCAAACTCAACGCCTAATACAGTCCCCAAATTAACAGTGTCCGAAAACTAGATTATACATGAACTTATTGAAGTTTTATGTTTATTAATAATTAAAACTTTCATTTGTTATTTAATTTATAAATTAAATGTCTGTATTTTATTGACTCCGTTTTTATAAATTAATTAAGTTACTTTTAATTTTAGTACAATTATTATTATTTAATATTTATCACCACTGATTTTATTATCACCGAAAAGAAAAACACGGAACGAGCCAAAACTTGATAAACTCACTATGTACGACGATTTTACTGACCGTGTTTAATGAGCACCAAAAACCATGTGTCTTTTTTTGTTTCATAATGCGCGCGAGATTTTTGACATTTGTTTTACAAGCAGTGATGCCAACATAAAATTTTGCAGGTGCGTTCATGGAAACATGTAGGTGTGTTCATGAAAATGGATTCGAATTTGAATGCACGTATTATGTTGGTGGTGTGTGAATGTTTGCTTGAATTGATGTAGGGGTATTTTGAATGAATGAATTGTGTGGTGTGTGCGCCAATATACATGATTGGTATATTGTGGCGATGAGCGAGTGATGAATATATTTTGAGTATTTGAATTTTAAAAATGAGTGAGCCGCTACAGGACTCCCCCGCGAGCGATTTCCTCCTCCCTAGGAATGATTATGGGAGTGAAAGCAATACGGACGGTTATATGAACCCGATGGCTTGATGTTTGCTCAGCCGAACTAAGTATTCCGTAAGCTGGTTTAAGTTCGTTTGAAAGTTTCAATTGAAACATTGGAATTCTTTTCATTAATCGATACGATGAAATGTTTCCTAAATCTGCGTATAACTTTAACGCGGACCTTCATAGGGAGGAGTTAATCCCATGCGAACCTTGTCTGTTCTTATGAAAACAAAATCGCAGTTGCTGAGCGATTTCGGAACAAATAGGTCATCTTGTTTGGATTGACGTGGTGTTTCAGGTATAAGGTTGCGCATGGTTTGTCGCAGTTGGTCGATGCCTGTATCGGTAGTTGGGAGTAGTGAAGCGACATTTTCGATAAAGAACTCACCGCGTAACTTGATTATTTGACCGTAAACCAGTTCAGCTGGTGAGCACTTAAGATCTTCCTTCACTGTTGCTCGGATTCCAAGAAGTACGATTGGTATTTCCGATCTCCAATTAATTGTGTTTCCTCTGGCCATAAATGCGGCTTTGAGCCATTGGCCTGTGGGTGATAAGCCGTTGTCCGTATCCGATGTGAGCCCAGGAGTTTCGTTAACTCACTAAAAAGCTTGGACTCAAATTGCGTGCCACGGACACCAACAGCAACATCATCCGCATAGGCAACCACCTTGAAGCAACCGTCCTCCAGTCTCAACAACAGGACATTTAAGACCAAGATCCAAAGTAGGGGAGACAGTATGCCACCCTGTGGTGTACCTCTGCTTGCAAATCTTCTGACGGAGGATTCCCCAAAACTAGCATTTATGATCCTGTCTCTTAGTATTTGATCTATCCAGTCCTTGAGTGATTCATCCATTCCCAGATCTGAAAGTGCCCGAGTTATAGCCCCTGGAAGCACATTGTTAAAGGCCCCCTTAATATCCAAGAAGGTTACCATTGCGTCGTCTCTATATTCGAAAGATTTCTCAATGAAATATACAAGAGAATGAAGAGCAGTCTCTACAGATCTCCCCTTGCCTCTAATGAGTGCTTCTATTTGTCTTTCCAGTGTTTTAAAAATTAAGGAAGACAAGCTAAACGGTCTGAGGTCTTTGGGATTGCAGTGTTAGCGTTTTCCCGCCGTAGGTATGAAAACAACCTTCACTTCTGTCCATTTACTAGGAATGTGACATAGTTCTAGGCTGCCTTTGAAAATTACCTCTAACCAGGAAATGGTTAAATTCGTAGTTTGTTGAATATCCGCATGGATAATACCATCGAGTCCAGGCGACTTATTTGGTTTAAAACTGTTTATCGCTCACAGGTTATTATTTCTGCTAATAATTTAGCCTATGAGGCTACTTGCCCTTTTACCTATTGATGTGCTAGGTACAGATTCCGAACAACCAGTAAAATGAGTCTCCATCAGAAGTTCCAGCGATTCCTCACTATTAGTGGTTCATATCCCATCCGGCCGTTGAAGATAACTTGTTATGGAAGGACCAGTTGCAAGTACTTTTCGTAGCCTAGACACCTCCGAAGACTCCTGAATTTTGCCACAGTATAGTCTGCAAGAGCCGTTTTTGGCACTTCTCGATTGATATTTGTAAATTTTGAGGACCTCCATATGGGAGTCCCAGTCTACAGCAGATTTTATTTTCAATGCTGTTTTGAAGAGTCTTTTGCATTTTCTATGTGTTTGTTGAATCTACTTGGACCACCAGGGTGACCTAAATTTACTCCTAGGCCTGCTAAGAGGACTAGAGCCCAGTATCGCTTCATTAAAAGCGCTGGACAACTCGTCCACCAAGCTATCGAGCTCTTGCGCAGTTTTTGGATGGTTTGGAACCCTAACTGGTAGTGAATTACCCAGAATAGTTCTAAAGGTTTCCCAGTTGGTTTTCCTCCTGTTTCTGTAGATTGAACTTTTTGGAGAAGTCAAGTCCATTTCAAATTGAAGATAACAATGATCAGAAAAGGAGTGCTCCTCCGACACTCTCCAGTTTAATAGACTAATCGTCAAAAAGCTTGAGACAAGAGTAATATCCAATACCTCCTGTCTTTTATTAGTTATAAAGGTCGGCTTATTGCCTATGTTACGTATATGAAGGTTAGTACTTAAAATGTAATCAAGGAGTAACTCACATGGTTCATTTGTATCCGTACTTTCCCAGATCGTGTGATGATCATTTGCATCACTGCCAAGGATGACCCCAACCTTACGCTTCTGGGCCTCCAAGATTAGCTCACCTAGAATGATTGGTGGAGTATCCACTTCATCATAAGCTAGGTAAGCCGATACTAGCCAAAGGTTTCGTTTATCGGCCTCAATGCTGACCGCTGATACATCTCCATTACTGAAATTCGATAGCAGGAAACAACTTATGTTATTATTAATGAGAATGCACGATCGAACCTTACCTTATTTTTTCACGTGCATTAATCTATAATAGGGAGTCTTGAGCCCAAGGACCCGGTTTTCAGTGATCCAATGTTTCTGGATCAAGACGACATCTGTCGCTTCTTTCCCAATTTTGAAAATTAGAGCAGCTGATACTGCCTTAGAGTGGTGGTGGTTGACTTGCAGAAATGTCAGTGACATCTCTACAGCCTCTTCTCCACCACAGTAATATCAGTGTCATCCCCTGATGAGAAGTCCTCTGAGAGCCTCTTTAAAGACTCCATGAATGTTAACATCTTCATATCCGTGGAGAGAGTTTCCTGAGCTATCAAGCACCGCGGTAGTTTCTGAAGATGACTTCGGAGCCTCCGGCTTGTCCGCGTCCTTCTTGTACACCTTGAGTGTGACTGCACTGAAGCCATAGTTGATTAAACCGTTGGGTTTTTCCAGTGCAGTCAGTGACTCGCTGTTTAAGATGATAACAGTTGACCTATAGTCACCCTTTGTCTCCTCGAGCTTCGCAACTTTCCAATTGTGCGTTGGCAAATCTTGGTTACCAACCTGCAACAACTGGTGTATCACCTTCGAATCAGTAGGCTCCGAAGGGATGTACACGCTAGCTCTTCGTCTGCAGGGGATCTTCTCCCTATCAATCACAGCAAGGCTGGCTCCGGGCCATACCTCCCCAAGTCCCCCCACTGCCTTCTTATAAAGCAGCAGGGACCTCTGATCTGCACAGGCAGTCAGTTTCACCTGATTCCTATGCCAGCCCGCATCCCGACAAGTCGGAGCAGGTCCTGGATTTTCCAACAGGACTTTCAGGTAGGTGGTGACTAAGACCCCTTCCATCTTCCTCCAATTGGAGGGCATGAAACTGCCATCCTCTTGGGATTTGTCAATAACTGGCATAACCAGCTGATCCTTGAGGACCTCGTTAAAAGGCCTCATAGCGGTAGCCTGGAGTTTTGTTAGGGCTTTTGAGGAACCAGCTTCATTCGTGCTTTGTTTCCGCTTTGTATTTGTATACTCAGATTTGGTGACCCGAGTTGAGGGACCAGCTTCGCTTGAGCTTATGTCCCGTCGATTATTTGTAAACTTAGAGGCAGGCCTAAAGACCCGAGTCTCGTTGTCCACATTTTCCAGATATTTTAGAGAGCCGGACTCTTTTTGTTGTTGTGTGTTTTTGTTTGGATCCATGATTGGTCTCACGAGTAGCGTAGAAAGAAATGTCCATCTGTGCAGAGATCCGCACTACACATATAAGGCTATTTAATCCGGAGGGCGCCAAGTATCCGGATCCACCGTTAGCGACTGAGCTAGTTTTAAAGGTGGTCTGGTCGATTATCGGCACGGTACGATTAACACCTTAACCCAGCCCAGCGATTTGTTTAAGGTTGACTCCTTTAGCGCCGTATTTTAGCCTAGAAGCCAAAGAATCAGCAATCACCACGTGGAGGTAACACGAGCACTTGCGGAATTTGCAAGTTACGGAGCTGCCCGCAAGTGCCAACTTGAATTCCCCGAGCAACTTCACACCTGACCACCTAGAAAACGATCAAAACATCTTGCAAATTGGAAACAATACACAGTAAAAAATGAAATTGAATTTTCAATCAAATTTAATTCCTTTGTAACGTAATTTGTAAGGTTAATTGGAATATTACATTTTGAAAGTATTTATCTTTTCATGTATTGTAAAATTCACCGATTCCTGTAAAATTCAGATAACATTGTAAAAATGTGAGAGCTTCATTAAATGTTACATGCTAGATCATTATATTACATTCACCAAAATAACATTAAGAGAAATAATAATTTAAAAAACTTACAGTTTCATGTAAAATTCCATGACTAATCTAAATTACGTGAAAAGAAATTAAAAAAATAACTGTTCACTATTCGGAAACATTCGTTTCGTGTTTAGTTGTTTATCTCATTGTGTGGAAATACTATATTTCAAAGAGTGTGATCGAAATTTATCAGATGTGGTAAAATTTAACATGAAAAAAATTATATTCAGGTATGTACATATATGGTATATTAAATAATAATTTTGTTCATAAATAAATAGTATAAATACATACATGATAAATTTTAGTGAGAATGGCTACAACTATAAACATTTTTGTGCATAATTTTTGAAGTGAAAGTGTTGAGAATAGGTTATAGTTTTTTTTAATCCTTCACCCGCTTGAACATAGTTAAGTTTGATAGAAATAAATAAAAATGTCGGCAATTTTTGGGTTGGTTAACAATTCATAAATAATTATATTTAAACCATTTTATAACTAAACTATCTCATTTGTTATTCAAAAAATTATTTTAAAATCAGAAAGTTTATTAAAAAAAATCGCTGTAGATCACAAAATCGTTCTTTCTATTCGTATAAAATATATGAAGTCAACGGGGTGAACGGATATACAGTGGTGTTCAATGAAATATCACAGTTGGGGATTTTATTTGGAAATTGTTAATAATAAAAAAATAATTATCAATTTTCTATGATATTTTTTTAGTTATAGATCGAGTATATATAAACCTTCAAATAAAGAAAATTATGAAAAATGAAAAAATTACATAGTGTGCTATTTCATTGAACACCACTGTAGATTACGAGATTTATGTGTTCTTCTATAGACACAATAAAACGAAATTAATATAAATTAATATTTAAGAAATTAATATAAAATAAATTTCAGATGATTGCAACGTCCGGTATTTTCCAATTAAATCCGATTCAATAAACAAAAATGTTCATTTGTGGTATTTGTGAAGCGTCATGTATTGATGAAGAAAAATATTTTATCCATTTAAAATCTCATAAAAATGAATTTAACGTAGTGTTTAAATGCATATTTAATAATTGTAATCGAACTTATTCTAAATTTGTTAGTTTTGCTTCTCATTATTATAAAATCCATCGTAAAAATACCAAGAATCTAACACATAATCAAAGAAATTTAGTATGTCAAATTAAAAATTGCTCCTTCAAAACTTTTGTAATATAACAATTACTACACCATTTATTAAAGCACTTACGACTTTCTCTAACTTGTATTATTAAATGTCCCCTTAATCGATGTTTGAAAATATTTAAGAACGAAAAAACGTTCAGAAACCGTATCAACAGTGCTCATAAAGTCAAATTCTTGTTAAACAAATTACAGAATCGTCAACTTATATGTACTTCTGATTTGAACAATCCAGTTACATTTAATGAGGAAAATAACTTTTTGTCCGAGAAGCTACCGATACATGAGGGAGAGAATGAGAATGTTATAAATGATTTTAGAAAGTTTCCTGAACGTGAGGGCACAAATTATATTAATATTCCAAATGTTACTGAACAATTGCTAATTAATTTGAAAAGCGAGCATAATATACCAGAACGAATAATTTCCAAAATCGCAGATAATTTTTCACTTTGTTCAAATTTTCTTGAAACCAATGTTCGCGAATCCATCGATAATATTTTTAGTCAGCATAACGAGCAAAATGAATTGAAAAGTAAAGTGTTAGCAGCAATTCTTCCTCAAATAAATTTAATTTCGGATAATTCACTGTCGACTTATAAACGAGCAAAAAAATTAACATCTGATTATTACGTTAAACCCATAAAAATTTTATTAAGTATAAATAACCACCACAAATCTTGTTTTTATTATTATATTCCAGTTATCGAAACACTAAACCAACTATTCAAAGACCCCCAAATTGTTTCTCAGTTCTATACGAGTATAGCTCAAAAAAGAAATTACTCCAAATTTTACGATTATACTGATGGATTTATATACCAAAATAATAGATTTTTTTATCAACAAAAACGAATTGAACTAATATTTTATGCAGATGCATTTGAAGTTTGCAATCCTTTAGGGTCTGCTAAAAGTAAACACAAAGTTTTGGCAGTTTATTTTTTGATAGGAAATTTAGATGTTCATAATAGATCCAAAATAAATAACATTATGCTAGCTTTGCTATGCACAGAATCTTATGTAAAGACATTTGGATTCGATAAAATTGTTGACACACTTTTATCAGATTTAAGCAAACTAGAAACTATTGGATAGTGTTTGATGAGGAGATCGGATACATAAAAGGTTCTCTAATTGCAATTTGTGCTGATAATTTGGGGGCTCATCAAATCGGAGGATTGTTGGAAAACTTCAGTTCTACAGAGTATTTTTGCAGATTCTGTCATGTCACCTTAAAAGCTTTCAGAGAGAATTTTCGCACGCGATTGAGTTTAAGAACAAAAACCTCTTACATTGCGGATGTTCGAAACTTGGAATTTCATGATTCTGTAAACGGAATTAAACATAACTTCATACCTTCCATGTGAGCAACCCGGGCCTTCCGCCGTGTATAGCTCATGATTTTTACGAAGGTATTATTCCATTTCGATTTTTTTATGCTTTGCTATTAATTATTTAGTGAAAAATCACGGGTTCACGTATGATTATTTGAATATGAATTTAGAACGTTTACAAAAAGCTTCAAAATACAATTCAAGTTTTCCTGAAATTAAACATAATAATAAAAAACTAACAGGTCATGCATTACAAAATTATTATATACTTATACTATTTCCCCTACCCATTCTGGATAAGATTAAAGATCCGAATGACCTGGTTTTAGAAATGGTCGTACATCTTCTAGAAATCTCACAAATAGTTTCATCACATACAGTCACAATTTTTCAGATTCATCTAGTAGAGGGATTAATTAATAGATATTTAGAACTGCGTGTATTACTATTTCCAAATGTAATTCTTAGACCCAATCATCATTTCATGCAACACTATGGTGAGCTATTAAAACTATTTGGTCTTTAAGTTAAATTTTCCACCGTTCGTTTTGAAAGCAAACATCAGTATTTTAAGCAAATAGCACCAAAATCGCGAAATTTTATTAACTTGTTAAAAACAATATCAGAGCGACATCAAATCTTACAGTCAACTCTTTTCAAAACGCGTTTCTCAACTAATAATATCAAAACAAAATTTATGCGATTAGAACCTGGAAATTTTTCATTAGGTCTCCCAAAATTATTTGTATATCAGACCAATAAATTAACATACAAAAACAAAAAATATTTCTCTGGACAATCAGTTGCAATTTCCAAAGTTGAAAACGGTTACGTTATTTGTTTAAACATAAAAAACATATTAGCTAATATTAAGTTTTCTAAAGTAGCATTTATAGGAAACTATTTTAAAATGATGTTCAACTATAAAATAGGTTTATTTGAAATTACTGATTCGAATGCCGATTTACATATCGTTCATTTTTATAACCTGTCCTCTCCGTTTCCCGTTCTTCCCTTCCACATTGGTGAAACTTCTTATGTCACGTTACAAGCAGCAATACCTATATTTTGGTATGATCCTTATAAATAAAAATCTGGTATAATTATAAGTACTAATCAAAAATGTATTTATTTGTTTCAGAAGATATACTCATATATCAAAATTACTTATAAAATGAATTCACAACAACGGCTCTTCATGAAAATTTGGGATCGGGATCGACTAATAAAAAAATGTTTGATTCTTAATGGAAATATTGAAAATATAATTGAAAGGGGTAAGTTGGCTTAACAATTTATGATGGTACCGAAATTGATGACCTTGAAGGGCTCGAATATTTTTGTAAAAAAAATGAAATTTTACAATTAATAGAAAACTGTTCCACATGGGTGCCAGCGCCATCAACGTCATCGAGTATTACATCGGCCTTTGATGAACAAATACCAGAAAATTCTGGAAAAAAATATAATTACGTGGATTACAACCAATGAGGATATTATATCCCCAGATAGTCCCATTAGTTCCACAATTTCAATGTCGAGTGGAAGAATCACTTCTTTTAATTCTGATAATTCACAAAATTCAACTGGTATTGGAGTAAAGCAGGCAGAGAAATTGTTTTGCGACTATACATTACCCATCAATAAAATGCCGGACGAAATAGTAGAACTTCTAAATCAGAAAAACCACTGGGAAAACTATTCAATGACTTCATTCACTGCGTTATTAATGATATGCGTCGTAAAAGTTTCTATATTCCACAAAAAATATGTCGAAAAATAGCAGCCCATCTAATTGAATCTTATCCTAATAGTCTGGCAGTAACCGATTGCAATTGCAAATTAATTTGCAAGGAACAAATTACACTAGCTACTAAGTTAGTTAACCATAACAATTATTTAAACCGAAATTCGGGCTTGTCCATCGCCACACCAAGCTTGAAAAGAAAGATAAACATATCAGAAGGAGTGCCGAATTTTTTTGAAAAAATTAACGATGAACAACTGCTAGATAATGAAGCTTACGAGAAACGAATATGGTTAAAAGAAAATTATGGAAGAGAAATTAACAACTACGAATTAAAAAAGAAATTTTTCAAAAATTGAAATCTACTTTTAATCATCAACGGAGTTTTTTAAATGAAAACCCTATTATAAAAGAGGTAGCAGATCAGTGGCCACATCTATTATCACATAAGTGTTTATTAGCATATTTTTTCTGAATTAATGAACATAGACGATACGTTGTTTGATAATAAATGGGGTTCAATAAAACAAAAGCTGTTACTGTTTGGTAATAAGCTGAAGAATTTGTCATTAGAAGATGAACCAGATGAGGATATACAAATTTTAAAAATCATCTCCTCATATTTTAATGAAAATTTGGATATTCTTATGAAAAAATTTGCGGTATGTTTACAATTATTAAACTTGAAATCTTAGGATTAAATTAAAACCAACATTATTTTTTGAATATTTTTCAGTATGCATCATCATTAAATGACATAGAAGTATCTATTTCGACGCCATTCTTTGCAGTTATTGGTAATTATTTATTACCTACTTAATATTATAATACTCTTCTAATACTGATATTAAATTTTTCGTTGTAGATCAACTTGAAAATAATAAAATTATATATTTTTATGTTGAGAAGCAATTATTTGATTCGAAATGCGGCTCAGTTAAGATGGCTGTACTTCTCTCAATTGCTGCTTTTTATGTATTCAATATTTAGTATCCGACGGAATTATCACAATCTCTCGAGGCGATGCAAACAATTTTTCTCGACGTAGATGTTAATTTTGCCCGTTCAAGCAAGAAAAAAATGAATTTTAAATCTAAAGTAGTAAACTTTTTAAAAAAAAATTTGTAAATTTGTAAATTAATATTAGCGTAAATGTACTGAATTTTACCGCAATTATTCATCCCACTCGGAAGACAGAATTATGTGTTTTATCATTTTTAAGGTATTTTATTTTATTTTATTTAAATTACCAATTGAATTACTGAATTCATAATCATTTTACTCATTATAATTAAGAATAAATTTAATGTGTAATTAAAATAAATAAATAAGAATTAATTAAATAAAAAAATTTTTTGTAACGATTGCGTTTCATTTAGATGGGTCATTTTAATTTTTAACATTACCATATATTTCATGCAAAATGATTAGAAATTACAATACAAGCTTTTAAAAATACGCAACAATGCATTCAAAAAAGTACGAGCTTTTGTTCACATAACTAATTATTCATGTAAAATTACAACTTTTTTTAAATAAACTTTTACATGACTTACCTAATAAAGTTGATTTTTCGGCATTTTTTATAGACAAATATATTAATTGTTCATGGCAATCCCAATATTTTCGATTTGGTAAATCAGAAAAATATAGAGGCCAATCACTCTCAATATATCTACTGAAAAAAGTAGAAATATCTTCCCCCCTCCCCGTAATTTTAATTTTGGCTGAAGGCCCAGAGTTATACCAATGTATAACTCTGCAAAAATGAGAACCCTCCATGAGTTCTGTTGGTAGTTTGGTTTCGTACTGAAAAGTATGGTCTACTCATCAGGCAGCTACGACCAAACTACAAAAATTTCCACTCTAACCACATACATTAAGTATCTGGCCAGAACGTACTGACATAGCGAATTATTATTCAACTACATCAAATATAAAAACCCATGGAGAAACCTCATTTGTGTGTGTATTATGCCCACACGTATATTTGTTAAGAATTTAATTTGTCTGTCTGTAATAAAGTTGATTTTTCGGCATTTTTTATAGACAAATATATTAATTGTTCATGGCAAAAACCTTGCTGTCAAGCCTTGTCAACCTTGTAGAAGATTTCTGTAATAAATGTGAGGAGCATAAGAGGAAAGGGCAAAACGACGTCATCGTAACTCAAGATGAAGAAAATGAGTTTTCAGCAGCGAAAGACGCAGTCAAAACCAATAGTAAGGTAAATACCCGAATTTTGGTTCCCAAGAGCTGACGTTGACTGTTTTTATTATAAGCGGAAACTGTTGTGTTTTAATTTAACTGGACACTGCAAAGATAATCAAACCAACTGATGCAGTATTTGGAATGAGATAATCCAAAGGAGATGGGCAAATGAATTATTTAGTACTTTCCATGCCAGTTTCCGAAAGCAGCATCAAAACATGCTCTTTCAAGACATTCGTAGCCCACTGCCACAGTATCCTGAATACTGATGGATGTTTCCGCTACCGCCGCTCCGCCGGAGGTATATCGCTCACTGTCCCCTGTATAGCTTTGGTATACGCGTGACTCCCAACTTCATTGGCTTTAAGTCATCCTCTTTTGGTACTTTAAAAGAGGCCCCATCCATCTGGTTCGGGATACTCCCTTTCGATGTGTCCGGCTTTTAGAGAGTGCCGGTCGTCCTAGTATTTTTTGTTTGTTTATCCATATTGACCAGAAGATCATCAGGTAGATTATCAGCACGGATCGCTTTACACCTTAATCCGGCTCATTTCCAATCATTTAGTGATCCACCTTATACCTGGGAATAATTTGTGAAATAATTTTTGTGTGGCCCTTTTCGGTGCTATGCGCTGCAATTACACCATGGATTAATTCACGATCGCAATTTTTCGGGGTTATTTCAGATTATTTTTAAAATGCAAAGACTTCAAGCCAGCGGACAATTAACACATCTCGAGGCGGGATGTTCTTACAGTTTTTAAAATTAAACCAAGTTGCTGGATCCTCCAGAGATTCCCAGCTCGATTTATGTCATTTTAATTTTGCACTGGTTTTTGGACTGTTACGATAGCTCATCTCACCATGGTGGTCTTTAGTCGAGAATATTTTGGTATGCTGAATCCAAAAACCATTGCACTAGTTGCTAAGAAATACCTATAAATATGACACAATGACTTAATTAAGTTAATTTAGATAGAACCACATATAAAAGTGTCACAACGAATGAGGCACAATAGTTAGATTGTACCAGTAACTATCAGATTTACATATACCTTTCCGGTTATATAGAGATAAAATTCAACTTAAACGCGGAATTTTCCGTCTGCGCATTGTTGACAAAATTCCAAAATACACAAAAAAATAAAACTAGATATATCAGTCATTATCACAAATATTTTTTTATTTACGTTTATATTAAGCATCACTGTTACTAACCCCCGTGTACACAATACGATCCTCACTTTTCATTAACTTCTCTTCCATCTCAATTTTTTCGACTTGTGCCGTCTGAATATATTTCCGTACCCAAGGTGTTATCGTATTTGGATCCAATGTATGTGGGTCTTGACGTCCGAATAGCATTACCGCCAGATGCGACACAATAATTGTCGAACAGGTGCCAAACATAGTAAATAGTAGATAGGACATGTGGTAAATCGTTTTTGATGCATTAATCTCACTTGGTGGTCTCGCAGTTGTACTGTCGTTGAAATATTCGTAAGTACATCCGATTGTCGTCACTGGTTTTTGTTCAAACCAAATTTCTCCAGTTGCTTGTAGTGATTGGGTACGAAAACTGATCCAAGTTGTAATCACTAGGCCAGACAAACCGCCTACAAACACTGATTTAGAATTGATCCATGGCATTAGGAGGCCCATTAGAAATATTCCAAGCAATGGTCCGATTGTTACACCCCCGAGGCTGATCGATAGTTGGAGTACAGATCCTAAACGTTCGACTACAAATACTAGACCGAAACATACAATGCCGGCCGATAGTACAACACCTTTTAGCGCGATATTTGTTTGGCGTTCACTAAGTGGCTCCTTAAAGCTTGGCTTAATAAAATCCTCTAGTACGACTGCAGCCAAACTATTAAGCCCGGTTGAAAGTGAGCTGAGTGCAGCACTAAATATTCCCGCAACAAATAATCCAGCTAGACCTGGCACGGAGCGAAATACATCCATAACTAGTAATGGTACGAGTTGATCCTTAGCCTTAGCCAATTTGGTTGTAAGCGGATCACAATCATAATAGGTAGCATAAATTAGTAGCCCATTATAAAAACACAACATCGTGAGTAATGCATTTCCAGCCACAAATAGCCAAAGTGATTGTCGGGTCGATTTTAAATTTGGCAGCGACAAGTACCGCTGATTCAATCCTTGATTGACACAATAATATGCAGTAGTATGGAATCCAGCACCAATTAGTACCGAGTACATTGTATGCCGCATAGTAAGATCAAATTCGAATGAGGGCAGCTCAATTCGTCCACTGGCCTTATTACGATCATACACAGTTGAAAGTCCGCCTAAATCTATCGTACCTTTGATCACAATTGTTGTCATTGCGCCGTACATTATAACGATTTGAATAAAGTCGGTCCAGATGACCGCCTTTATTCCACCGATGCTTGTGTAAACAATACAAATTAGGCAAATGAGTGCGGTTATAATATGGACGCTGATTCCTGTCACTAAAATATAAAATTTATAACCAAATTTGCTGCACGAATAATTAGTTTATTGCGTTACCTTGGTTGAAGGAGAGTGCAGGCACATAAACGACAATCGGAATCCATATAATTTGATTCATAGTGTATAAAATTGAGCCGAATAATCGCATTCGTCGATCAAATCGTGTTTCGAGATATTCATACAACGAGGTCAATTGGAGTTCGATAATAACTGGCAGCAGAAAGTAATGAACGATTAATGCGGCCACCACCGTCGATACCAAGGTCAATATAAATCCTGTCCCATAAATGTACATTTCGGTCGATGTACCCAGTAGGGATATGCCAGAAATCGATGTTGCTATTAACGACATTGAAACAGGTAGTACACCCATACTTCGCCCACCGACCAGATAATCCAACTCAATTGAACCGCGCCTCCTATTCGTCCTTTGTTTCTGTCGTTTCTCAATAAATCCAAAGTATACGCCGATTAAAATGCACGCGACCAACATGGTTACGAATATCGAATAGTCCAGCCATCCGAATAGTTGCATATCGCGGATCATTTCATCAATTGTGATCGAACTCATCTTATACATACGAATTTAGTTTACGTTTTATTTGAAGCACTGCACAGTTTGATAACCGCAACTGATCTGAAAATTACAATCGTTTGTTTTTAGCTGCATACAAGTTAAATTTAGATTTTTATCTATCGCGTAAATGGAACGATTTACAACTGTGCGCATTGACAATATTTGCGTTTGATTATAAAGCGGATTAGCCTAATGACTCGGAATTGGCGTCAAAGTTGAGATATAAATAAAATAACTCATTGCACGTCTTACACATTTATTGCCATAATATCGTATTTAAATCTAATCATCTCGCCCCATATTATCCACCAATCCTTTTACCTCGGCATTAGGTTTCATTTCGATTTTTTGCTCCTTCCCGCCCTTAGGTTGAATCAATCGCCGAATTACTGGAGACAGTAAATTCGGATCGAGCTCATCACGATTTTGACGACCGACTAAAATTATGGCCACGTGGCTTATAATAACGGCGAGCAAAAATCCGAGCAACGTACTATACATGTACGATAAATGATAGATTGATTTGCCGCTAGTTGACACTGGGATTGGTGTCGGAAAAATAGTTGTATTATCAAAATCGTACGTACAGCCTTCAGTCGTAAACGGTTTGGTTGGCTGAATAATTTCCCCGGCCGCCTGAAGAGCTTGCGTTTTGACGGCTATAAACCCTGATATAAGTAATGAACTAACACCACCGATCATTGCTGATTTATTGTTAATCCATGGCATCGTAAGCCCCATCACAAAAATGCCAAATGTTGGGCCACTCGTTACACCACCAAGACTATATGTAAGTTGCAGCACTGCTCCCATTCTTTCCACGATAAAAACGAGGATGACACAAATAATTCCAACAAAAATCACAACACCTCGCATAACGTAGTCTGTCTGTTTACCGCTTAATGGCGTTTTAACATTCGGTTTAACAAAATCTTCGAGTACAATGGCCGACAAACTATTGAGTCCGGTCGATAATGAACTAAGCGCGGCACTAAATATTCCTGAAACAAATAGGCCAGAAAACCCGGGTGTATTCCGAAATAAATTCATTACATACATTGGAACCAACTGATCTTTTGCTTTGGCCAGCTTAGTCGAAAGCGGATCACAATTATAGTAAGTCGCAAAAATTAGTAGCCCAGTGTAAGCGCATCCAAAAATCATAATCGTTGTACCGAAGATAAAAAGCCATAACGATTTTTTGGCTGCCCGTATATCTGGAAGTGAAAAATATCGTTGAACCATTCCTTGACTGACACCACTTCCTGCCGTCCAATAAATTCCACCGCCCAACACCAACGAAAAAATTGAATGTCGCACGGTTGGATCCAAATCAAAAGGTGGCAGTTCAATTCTGCTTGTGTTGTAATTTCGTTCAAAAACCGTTACAATTCCACCCACATCTATCGTCCCCTTTACAATGATCATTGTCACAGTGACATACATAATGAGGAGTTGAATTAAATCGGTCCAAATAACGGCCTTAATTCCACCCAATCCAGTGTAGAAAATACAAATAATACAAATCACTGGCGTTACCATATGAATTCCAATCCCAGTAACCTGATTAAAGGCCAATGCTGGTACATAGATTACAACTGGTAAATATGCTATTTGGCTAATTATAAATAAAATGGATCCGAGTAATCTTAGCCGGCGATCAAATCTTGCCTCTAAATATTCATACAGCGATGTAATTTGCATTTCCACAAATACGGGTAGAAAAAAGAAATGAACCAAAGTGCCACTTATAAGTGTACCTCCTAATATGGCCAAAAATCCGGTACCAAATAAATATATTTCGGTTGATGTGCCCAACATTGAAATTCCAGAAATCCATGTGGCAATTATAGACATTGCTACCGGGACTATACTCATTTGACGTCCACCAACTAAAAAGTCGAGTTCAGCAGTTCCTCGTCTCTTTGCATTTTTTTGTTGTCTACTGTGCTCGATACCGAAATAGGCACCAATTATTGAGCAAATACTCAACATGATGACGAAAACGATATAGTCGATGATACCAAATCGGCCAACCATTGAATTTACCATTAGGTCGATTTCATTTTCTTCCGTTATTATTATTGGTGTTTCGCTGGTCCAATCCATATCCAGCACAGTGTCGTTCTTATGCTGAAATAATTGAAAATATACGGAATTAACAGGTTGTATAACTTAAATCGAAATTTATGGTTATATTATTCATAGCTCAAAGTTTTATAAGCGGAGTGCTAAATTTTTGGAAACAATAAAAATCTTGAATTAAAACCGCAGACTTATTTCGCCTGTTTGCATGCAAAATGATATTGCTTAAAGTCCTTGTTGTCCACCTTGTGCTCGTTTAGAAAAGAATACAGCTTTTTTTTTTAAATTTCTGTAAGCTATATGGGACAAACTTAGTTTTTTCGTTAATTATTTTGTTTATTGAATAAGCGCTAAAGTTCGTAATGCTAAAGTTCGGTTTTTTGCTGTATCATAAAGAACGTACATTTAACTGTAATACTACTTAGGCCTAACTTGGATTTAAAAGTCACCTTTCGCATACTTCTGGGGCCATTATTTGTGTGGATTTCCTTTATCCTTAGCTGATGGAGATTTTTTAGACTAAAGTCACCTCTGCGCGTTTCTTTAAAGTAAAAAAAAAATGTATTTTGCAACAAGTAATGAGGGAGAGGATTATTAGAGGGAGTGATAACGGATTGAGGGAGATCAGTCTTTAAGAATTCTATTTTTGATTTGCTTTTAACTAGTTTTCTGCTTTATATACAGACATGTAGATATGTGGAATAAAGGGTCTGCTAATTTCAAAGTGATCGGATCCCGTGGTCGAGGGGCTCCTATACAAATTTTGTTTAATTTGTATTTGAGTGATCGAACCGGAGTCAAAGGGTTTCCATAAGTGATATAAAATTTTCACTGGTCTCCAAAAAATACATGAATCGGACGTGAAAAATTTGTTTGTCGATTCTCGTAAAATTTTATATCAGATAACTTCAATTTGGAATTTCAAAACAAAATTAAAATTGAATGCAATAGGCGATTGAAAAACAAGAAACTGAAATAATGAAACAACGTCAAAATTTAGCTTCACATTTATCTTCCGGGAAGATAAAAATCAAGTGAAAAATGTGTAGAGTTAAAATAGAGACATCTGTATTCTATCATGAGAACTCCCATTTCGTTTTCGCTTGTGTCATTTTTATATGAGAAATTTCATTTCACTTCAGCAGCGTGCCGGCTTTTACACTGCAAAAAAATAACTGGGGAACATTTTTGAACGGTCGTTTTCACGGGATGTTTTCGGGATGAATTTCTTTGTATAACGGTACCAAAATCGAATAAAATCGAAAAATGTTCGGTTGGTGTCTTTGCTAAGCATTTGCTTTTCGCTCTTTAAGTAACCGTAAACAACTTCAGCCTACAACGAAACAAAAATAAATAAATTGTTTTTTTTACACACTGTGTTTTGTGTTTTGATTGAAAGCAACCATTTTTCAATTAAATTAATTCCGTGTTCAAGGTGGTCATTGAACATTTTTCAATATTGATGAGTTTACCGATAGATTATTCGGACAAGACGGAACAAGTGTTGTAGTACCGATTGAAGGCAGGAGCATTACGTGAGGCTATCGTTACAAACAATTTGCAAATACCCTCCGACGACATTTCAAGCGATTTACCTGTACGTAGAATTCTTAAAACATAACACTCTGCAAGATGTATGTTAACCTAAATTGGGGGTAACCGGGTACCATTTTTTGCACCATTAGAAGGAAGAATTATAAATTCAATTATTAGACAACACTTTTTGTATACGCCACACTGCTTTAATATTCACAAGAAAAGATTCATTCAATTCATTTGTAAATGAAGACATTTATAAATCTCTCAACAACTGCAATCTATATCACTGTTTTCTTTTATTATTTGAACTTTACTGAATTAATGGATAAAAAAAACGAATTTTGATTATCCAAAATACCAGTGGTCTGTTTCGAAACAAAATCAATTTATCGTTTTTTGTATGTAGGATGACAATTGGCGATACATTTTTACACTTACTCAGATCAGTATCAGTTATTTTCACGTAATCAAAATGAAACTTGCAACTAAATTTTTTATGGCTAAGATTTATTTGTTTTATTAATTTTGAAACAGATAACAGCATCAGAAAGAAAGGTAAGGCAGATTTGTTGGGGTAATAAATTTATGATAATTTTGACATTTGTAATCCCTATTGCAATATCAAGCGATTTTGTGACATTGAACAGTAAAATAATTATTTTGCACAAGGTAACATGACATTACCTTGTCCTAAGTTATTGTTGCTTTATAGTTTTTAGTTTCTGAGTTGTTTTGTATATAAATATGCATTTTTATAGGCACAGACAACGTAAGAAACTCTCTTAAAAATCGAAATTACTAAAAGAACGCCAAAGAATAAATGCTATACATATACAGCCCATCGAAGGTTAATCAATGATCAATCAACTGATTCGCGGAAGCCGTTAAAAATTGTGCAAATTTCCAGATGTCAAACGGCGGTGGAACTTTCGAGCTTTTGGTACCTTTAGTAGTTGCAAGTAACAAAAGTGACGTGACATTCAAAACGATAATCACTAATCTATCTGATCAATTTTCAATTGTGGAGAAAAACGTCCGATTTTATTCCAAAACAACTTATACCACATAACGATCCATCGCGGCCCGCCCCGGAATTAATAAAAATATTTAATTTGAAAATGTTCTGGAATATGACTTTTCCAGTAAGAATAGTGTAGAAAAATTTAAAACAGTTTTATCATGGAAAATTCCATTTTAGTACACTGTAACACATTGAGCTATAACTTATTCTATTACACCCTAGGGGTCACCGTAACACTATCCCTCACCTAAGCCTATTCGCCCCGAACAGGACCCAAATCACCTCCTCTGTAGAAAGCCAGCTTCTCTATTATTATTATTATTATTATTGGAAGGCCATGCAGATGATCAGCCACATCGCACTGCGACCTAAAAGATCTATTGTGCTGGACCATGCTTAATTATCCAACCAGCCGGTACGTGATACATACTAACTAGGCTTATTGCTCTTCCTCCTAGATGTTTACTACAGCATTAGTTCCGATAGAAAGACGGTAGCATTGTAGCCCAAGGACTTTGAGAGGGTTGTTACTCTTCCGAGTTGCTGGGAATTGCAAATCGCCTCTAGGTTACCTAGGTTTACTACAGAAAGGCTAAATAAAACTGGAGGGTGCCTGGTATACAGAGTCCGCATATTTTGAGACTGATTAACCTATCAGCCACTCATCCATCGGCACCCAAGTGGGCAAGAACACTGGGACGGCGGCCCTCTCCAGGAGACAGGTGAGGAGAAGGCGGGAAAGGGAGAAGAAGGCGTCAGAGGTTCACGCGGGAAGGCCGCACAAGGGGTCCCCCCGCGCAAGCCAGGAGGGAGGCCTGTAGGCTCTCAGACAGCGGGGCCAGCAGAACGGAGATGGAGGACATTGGTCAGCCATCGGCCGGTCAAAAAGCATGATGGTGGTGCCGGTGCGGAAAAAGAGGCTGAGCTGGGCTTTCTGAAGAGGCCTTCGGAAAAATGAAGGCATACTTCGGCTGCCTGCAGATACCTGCATCATGCAAAGGCGTCTTCGAACGTCCTTTGGCGTAGGTTTATCTCCCATATCATTGGCATGGCTCTAATCCAGGACCTTTGGGTGACAGGTAACCAAATTAGAAGTACATCAAATGAGGTGGGTAAGTTAATTTATCATAACGGAACTGAGAGTCCAAGAGCGGCTATTTTGGCTAGTTCGCAAATTAATTTTATTCCCCTTCCAGCGTTCATCTCGAGGGACTTGGTTGCAGTAATGGTGGAGGTTCTGGAGACTCAGAGTTGATACCTCTACTTAAAGTTAGGCGGCTCATAGCTCATTGCACACGCAATGGGTTGACCTACCTGATAGGATGCGATGCAAACGCGCACCACACGGTGTGGGTTAGCACGGACATCAATAACAGGGGTGAGTACCTTTTTGAATTTCTGATCTCAAATAATGTAGACATTGTCAATAGGGGAAGGACACCTACTTTTATAAATGCGATTAGGCAAGAGGTCCTAGATTTGAAATTTGCTAGTCCGCATTTCAGTGACTTGGTCAAAAAATGGCATGTGTCTGAAGAGGCCTCATTATCGGATCACTTGCACATCAGATTCGATTTGGCGGCCGAGACCATGCAGCGGCAGGAAAACAGAATTCCAAAACTGACCGACTGGGAATCTCATAGAGTTTCACTCGAATCAGAAATGCCCTCGGTTGTGGGGAACATAGAGTCTCCAGATTGTTTGGAGTTCTGTTCAACCCAGCTGCATAATTCTATACACTTGGCTTACGAGAACAGCTGCCCCAAAATTAAGAAGATTAAGAAGGAAGCAAGGCTCAACGCACCGGTGAAATGGGGGCAGTATGACCTTGACGGAATATAATCTCGAAATAAGAAGATTCAAAAGGGTTACCTGGAGGAATTTCTGTGAGGGAATCAATGAATTGCCCTTTGCAGCTCGTCTCCAGAAAGTCCTATCCAGGGATCATTCAAATGGATTAGGACTTCTCCAGAAGCAAGATGGGAGGTTCACTGAAAACCGGAAGGAAACCTTAGAGGTACTACTAGAGACCCACTTTCCGGATTCAGTAGTTGTAGGAGCCCAAGAGTACACGCATGATCCCTCAAGTGAGGTGGCCTATGCGCCTCACAGTGGGATCTGGAGTCTCTCTGGGAAAATGTTCACACCCAGCAAGGTGCGGTGGGCTATTGGGTCTTTCAGACCTTTCAAATCCGTTGGAGGGATGATATCTTTCCAGCTTTACTTCAAAAAGGTATTAAGGAAGTACTCCCTAGCTTGATCCAGATGTTTCGGGCAAGTTATGCTTTTAATTATTTTCCGAAACTGTGGAGGAAAGTTAATGTGGTCTTTATACCAAAAGGGGTGGGGGGGGGGGTCGTCCAGACACCCCGGCCAAGGCATATCGGAGAATTAGCCTCACATCATTTCTATTGAAGACGATAGAAAAATTCTGGACTATCAAATAAGAAGCGAGGTCGTTGGAAAAATCCGCTGCATCGGGACCAGTTTGCCTATCAAACTGGTAAATCCACTGTGATGGCCCTTAGCGGTTTAATCACGAGGATTGAAAAAGCTGTGTCATTTAAAGAAATTGCACTTTTTGCCTTTGTGGACCTTGAGGGGGTGGTTGATAATACCTCCTATGCATCGATAGAGAGGGCAGCAATGAAAAAAAAGATTCCGCTTTATACAATTTGGTGAATCCATTCCTTGCTGGAACATCGTGAGATTACTGCCAGACTAGGTGGCGAGTCAGTAACGATTAGGGCGGTCCCAAGGAGGAATACTATCTCCTCTTTTGGGGTCATTGGTTATTGACAGACTAATGAACCTTCGGAGTAGCCATGGGTTTGATGTCCAGGGCTCTGCGGATGATGTGGCTATCATAATCAGAGGCAACTTTGATGAGGTCATTTCTGATCGCATGCAAAATGCACTCAATATATTATGGCAGTGGTGTTACCAGGAAGGACTCAGTGTCAATCCAAATAATACTGTCATTATTCCTTTTACGAGAAGGAAAAAGCTCGCGCTTACAGCTCCCATGTTAAACGGTACCACTGTTCCTTTTTCCAGCGAGGTTAAATTTCTAGGGGTTATCCTAGATCAAAAACTGAACTGGAAGCAACATTTGTTGAAAGTTCAAGATAGAGCCACCAAGGCTTTCTGGGCCAGTCAAACATTCTAAGGGCGTACTTGGGGACTACAACCAAAAATGATCTACTGGTCATTTCTTACAATCTTTAGGTCTATGGTCACCTACGCATCCGTTGTATGGTAGCCTAAGACTGAGCAGAAGGCAACGCATCGGTGTAACGGGCTCAATGAAAACATGTCCAACCGCTGCGATGGAATCAGTTCCAGGACTGACATCGTTACACCTGCATGTTAAAAAGTATGCTGCAATTATTGCCCTGAAAATGTAGGCGGAAGGAAATATCAAACCAGGCAATATGGTGGGTCATCTGGAAATCCTTAAGGAATTTCAGACAGACCCTATTATAGGAATGTGTTCCGACTGTATGCCAGCTAAACTGCACTTCCACAAACCATCCTGTATTAGGGTATCTGACCGGGATGTGTGGAGTGCAGGTGGACCGTCCTTTAAGCGAGGGTTCATTGTATGGTTTACAGATGGATCAAAAACGGAAGATGAGTCGGGGATAGGAATACACGGGAATGGCACTGCCCTCTCGAATTCCTCGGATACCATTGCTACCGTTTTTCAAGCAAAAGTACATGCTATAGAACTTTGCGCTAGGATAGGCATAGCAAAAGGCCTAAACGATGCAACGATTTATATTGTATCAGACAGCCAATCGGCCTTAAAGGCTCTTAGGTCTTGAACCATTGAGTCAAGGTTATTAAATATCTGGCAGGCTTAAATAAGGCAACGCTTATGTGGGTGCCAGGTCATACTGGAATCGAAGAAAATGAGGCAGCTGACGGCCTCGCCCGCGAGAGTTCTGCCTCTCCATTTATTGGACCAGAATCCTATGGCGGCTTCACTAAGGGACACCTTAGAGCAGCGGTAAAACGCTGGGAGGATGTTCAAAAGTCCTCCTACTGGCGCAGAATTCCTCTCCTTCGTCTGTCAGGGTTAAGGAAAGTCTTGAACTTAGCAAACTTAGTTGAGGCTGCTAACTGGCTTCCTCACAGATCATGTCCTGTTAAGGTATCACCTTAAGAAGATGGGCCTAAGTACGACAGATGGATGCTGCGATATGGAAGCGGAATCAGCGAAACATGTTCTGTGCCAATGCCCAGCCATTTTCCAGCAAAGACTGCAACATCTAGGAGGAAAAACAATGAGCCCAGATAGCATGTATCTTGTACCGGCCGGTAGTATTTTCAGATTCATTAAGAGCCAGGATATTGAGTGGACGGATAATTAAGTAGGGTCCAGCACAATAGATCTTTCAGGTCGCAGTGCGAGATGGCTTATTGCCCACATGGCCCTTCAATAATAATAATAATAATAATAATAGTGCTCTTTCCACAGAAGTTGGTGATCCGTGCCATTTTCCTCTTGCCACATTCTCAATACATAAGCCTGCAGCTTCTAAATTTTGGTACCATCGGCTCGATGTATCCGTTAGCGTCTAAATTCATTTGGCACCTAAACAATTACGGTCTGGTGCTGGACTGCACAGCCTCGATTGTTAACTCAAAAGCAATACTTTCCGCAGAGGTTGCTTTAGGTGACAATATCACGCCCTTGTGTGTCTCTGGATCTCGAATACCGTCGATGAATGCGTCAATTTTAAGCCTTTCCATATAATGGGCCGACGTACTGATATGTGCTAGATGTACTAATCGCTCGATTGCCGATGAACATTCCTGTAGCGATTCTCCTTCCTTTTGGTAGCGGCTTTTCAGTTCCATGCGATAAATTTCCCGCTTATTGTCACTGCCGTACTTCCGACCCAGCGCCTTTCTAATTTCGAGACAGCTGTTGCGATTATTTTCAGGAATGGTTTGTTAAGCCTCCGCTGCTTCACCTTTAAGGGCCACTATAAGAGCTGCAACAAAATGTTCATCATTCCAACGGTTTTGATTGGCTGCCGTTTCGAATTGAAATTTGAAAATGACGAAAGTTTTTGTTCCGTCAAATATTGGTGGCTTTAACTTAATCGAGTGAACGGTCTGAACCACTTGCGTCGTTGATCCACTTGCCTTGACATCAGATAATTCTTTCTCGAGACATTGAACCTCCGCTTGTAATTTTTCTTCAACCTGTTGAACCTCCGTTTCTAATTTTTGGTCAACCTGTAGAATCTCCATTTGCAGCTTCTCCACTTCGCCGTGTATGTTAGTAGACAATACTAGAATTTTTTCGTCCATTTTCTTTTGGCCTTAGGCAATTTCACGATTTGACTGCTTAACTTCGCCCAACTGTTGTTTCTTTCGTGTTTAATTTCTTGGTTTGACTGGTTTATATTGTCCAACTATCGCTCATTTGACTGCTCAATTTTCTCCATTTGTCGCTTGTTTGATGTTCCATCATTTGGGTCACAGCAGCTATTAACAGCGACAAATCGAAACTTTCAGGTGGGAGTTGTGTTTTTCGACCAATGTTTCTGTTTCACCTTCTGTTTTCTCTACGGTTGCCGCATCCGTTACTTACTTTACAAACTCATAATGTTCTGCGTCTAACCTTTCGTTATCAATGGCCTCACATAGTCGCGCTTGTGAAGTAGCTTTACTATCATCAGTGGACAAACCCAGTTTCCTCTTTAATTCTGGAACTTTTAATCCGTAGAGAATCATTTTCTTTGTTTTATTATTCACAATCTCACCGCTGTCACCAATTGTTACGTTTTTGCCTTGTCAATCAAGGTTCGAATCACTGGATTGTGAATTAAACAAAACAATTCAATTTATTACTAACGAATTTAATTATGTAACACAAATTTATTACAACACAATTAATTAACGATAATTCAAAACATCACTTTACTTTAATTTTCACGCAATTTTACTGATCACTTATAATTTTACGAGTATATACACAAATCAAACTTCTAGAAAGCTCATGACTTTTCCAGTTAGAATAGCGTAGAAACATTTAGAACAATTTTATCATGCAAAATTTCATTTTAGTATAGTTAAACATTGAGCTATTAATTTAACTTATTCTATTACACCCTAGGTGTCACCCAAGACTCAAACCAAAATGTAGTTTTTTATTTTAAAAATGGCGTTTTCAAATAGTAGTGTCTACTAAACGTCAACCATGTGTATGGCCACATTTTGTATTTTAATCCATCAGAGTGATTCAAAGAACTTATATTGGAATACACCTACCTATTTTGATCTTAAAATAAATGGCAATCAAATCATGTAAAGTAAGTGGATGGCAAGATGTTGAGTGATTTGTGGATTCTGCTGATTCGATAGAGCGAGATCCGACCTACCAACTGGCCATCTTATAGAATGGTGTTAGATAAAATGTCAAAATTATCAGTAACCCTTCTACTATTGGAAAACTATACTTTCTACTATTTTAAATTGGTCAACTTCATTTGAGAGTATTATTAAAACTTATACTAATTTTGTTAAAAGCCTCATTCAATTAAATCTCCCAGTCTCGGACTAAAGCTATGGTACGATAGCGTGAAACATCGATTTGATTTTAAATATATTTTCTCATAGTTCTCACAAAACCAGGATATTCTGGAAATACTTTTAGTGGTAACCGTTTGAGGTGCTGCAATTTAAGATATAATGTAGGGGTGAGGTGAGCAGGTCAAAAACGACTAAACATGAACGAAGTTCATCCACATATTACTCAATAAAAAACCAGAACTTTTCGACTTAATACCATATACCAGGAAAGTTATTGAGTTTGGCGGCGACGATCACCCACTGTTGATGATATTTCTTAAATAAAACATGTCCTGAATTAAACAAATATTAGGGACACTACTAATGGTACTTTGTTCCATAAATACATAACCAGTTCAGGCCTTCACTACATTTCCAGCACCAAATGGAATGCTTACGTTTGACAACGGATTTTAGTGAAATTTTATATCTAAGTGTGAAAGATAATATCGGCCAAATGTTCACCACGGCTTCGGTGCTACATAGCAATCCGTTTGTTCAAATATACGATAACATCCTGGCATAATAGCTCCTCTATTCCACCAATATCCCTTATTATATAGTCCTTTAGCTCTTGAATTTTTCCTGGCTTATTGACTTAGGTCTTACTTTTGAGATAACCCAAAAATAAGGAGTCGCTGTTACGTGGGAAACGTCTCGCATATCGTCCACATCGTCGTCGATGAAAAAAACGGTCCAATCATTCCTGCAGCTCAAAAACCACACCAAACAGTCATACTTTGAGGATGATGCATCGGTTTTTCGACAATTTTTCTTAGGTTTTTATCGGCAAAAATGCGACAATTTTGCTGATAAAAGTATCCACTGAAATGAAAATGGGCCTCGTCACTGAAGATGATTTTCTTTGAAAAACCGCCATCAAGTTGAGTTTTCTCGTACATCAAATCGGCGATCGTAGGGCACTTCAACTGGTCTGCAGGCTTCAAATCCTGTTTTAAATAAATTTTGTAATCATGCATACTTAAATCTTTTCTGGTTTTAAGGAGGTTTAATTGAAGCGCATGATGACAAGTTGATATGCTTGGGCTCTCGGCTACACTTTAACGTACGGCATCAATGTTTTCGGCTGAACGGCGTATACAAATATGCACTGATGATTTCATATCTGCCACAGCTAGTTTTTTGGAATTTTTGTACGATATTCAAAATTGTATGCTCAACAACAAAAAAAAATCATATAATACGCGATATGCATTTCTTTTTGGAAGCCCGTTTTCAAAATAGGCGTCGATAATTTTAACGCGTTGTATCACCGTGTATCTATACATGACTAAAATTGTTAATGCCTGTAGATGACAGGTGAAGGATTTTTCAGCCATAACATTGCGGTGGAATCAGGATTTTTAAATTAAAGCAAGGCCCACCGACCAGAAATATTTTGAAATATTATTCGTACTAATGGTATTATGGTCGATACTATAAATCAAAAATTTTGCAAATTTTGGTTTTCTTTACACAGCCAATCCAGACAATTTTCTCCTTGTTTATATTATCTAAAAACCAGGACAATGTGAGACATTTTCTTGGAAGGCCACAGAAGTTTGAAACCCAGAACATTTCCGGAGAAACCAGCATGACTGATCATCCTACAAGTAGCGGCAATGTGTGTTGCTACACTCAGGACATACGATGATGCTTGTGTCTTGTTTAAAAATATATTCAATACTACCGTAAGCGACTGTTAGCTTTATATTTTCTGACATGATGCACTTTACAAAAATGCCGCCCTTATAGTATATTACTCAATAAGCTTGTAATTTTGTAATGATCATTATTACTCATGATGATACAATTTTATCAATAGCCGAATGAGTAAAAACCATTACACGTTCAACTTCTCATTGCCTATTTTGTGAACAAGATTTTATGGTGTTGATTGTGTAACCCGTGGGTAAAGAATTCAATCCGTGAGTAATAAATTCAACCCGTGAGTAATCATGTCAATAGTAAAAGTATGAATATTTACTTAAAGCGAATATAAAAAAATTCCTTTTAGTCTTTTAAGTCAAATTATTATGAATTTTGGCGCCCGGTTCAATTGAACCAATTAAACCAATCTAAGGAAAGGCCGTCTCTTTTTCTATAGGATGCCAATCACTCGGAAACGACGCTTAAAATTTATTTATTTAATTATTTGAGTGCAACTACAGTAAATACTCTCACAAAACGATTGGAAACGATGGTGCAAAACAGCCCTCGAATTAGGAAATGATTGCAATTTTCCAATCTGCACAGTGTTCTTCGCGATCAAATAGTTTGTTATTTATTTGACTCAAATCTGCAACCATTTTCAAAAGAAGCGACGAGCAGAAATGACAAGGAATAGCCAATAAATAAAATTAATTCATAAACTTTGTTGTATCACTGATCAAACTCAAAAGATGGTTCGATCCAAAACCAGAAAACCGTCAGCCAGGACAGAAGAAACCTATAGAGGTGAAACGTTGCTTCGGGTTTGAGAAACGCCATTATTAGCGAGCGGAGGCATTCAACATTTTAAGCTTGATTATAAAATACTTCTAGTAAGACCTAAATACTTCCATTAAACATGACAACGGGGAACGAAAGAAGTGTATGGCCAGTGAGTTCTTTGCCATTTAATCATCGAATTTATTTGACATCACAGAAACATTTGAGCATCTCTTTTCAACGGCACTAAGAAAAGTCAGTTAAGGTTGACAAGAACATACCAATGGCGCAAAACCTCTCAACACAAAAAAGAACACACAAGAACAGATTGACGACTTTGGAATTTTCGTAAGCAGGAATACGAATACAGTAAGGGGTGTATATTGACATAATGACTCAACTTTTACCATACATTCGTACAGGCGAAGTAACTATCTAGCTCAAGGGAAATACATATTGGCAGGAGGGGCAATTTATTAGAAGATTTTCGAAAAATAACGAAAAATCCGTTCATTTCTGGCAGAAGCTTTAGTTGACGGTCAACCATAACTTTATGAAAGCGTTTTAAGGCAAAGTAGTTTTCTTTCTTATTAATCCATATTTCGACAAATGATAGAATGGTTGCAAAAGTTATCAATTTCACTGTTGTTGTCATGTTTTCAACCGCTGAGAACTTAATGTAGACAGTAGACTTCCTAAAAAGGGGCCAACAGCAATATTGTATGTGCTGAACTTTTGAAGTCGCGCAACTTTGCGGATTTTTTAACATTTGAAAGGCACGGATCCGAAATAATACTTCTGAACCAAAATGTATAATAGCCCCAATCTTAGAAATTGCTGGATCTAGACAACGATAGAACCAAGCGCCGATGAATTAATAAATTTAAGATGCCGCAAAACCGATTCCCTGATCATATCTCAACGGAGTCAGTTAAGGACAGTTCAGCTTAATCGAACACATATATTCAGAAGATGTTTGCCGATTATTGACATGATAAATAGAAAACCGGTGATGAACTGTTATATATTCACATTGATCTCATTACAAACTTGGAGGAGCTGCATTCCCTAAAATCTGTTGCTTTGATAATGAATTCCCTTGGTGTCTCCTCCTTTCGAACGGAAGTCTTCTTTTTCTCAAAGCGTAACTGTAAGGAATGTCACATAGAAAGAATTCGTAGACTAACCGTTTTCTTGTTTTTCGGTCTACTATTGCACTTGTTTGTGGTCCAGCCATGGTGCCTTACCTTCTTGCCAACAGTAGCATATTCAGCTATGCCAATGTTGTTTTATGGATGGTGTTGCCTTTTCCTTAATTTTGGTTTCCTTGATCGAGTATATTCTGCTGATTTGGATTTAATACACCTGATTTTGAAAATTCCGCCTTCCTTTCTTTACAGGTTTATTTACCTATTCCTTTTTAGAATCTAGTCAGTTTCTTCTTTTAATTCTTGTTCGTCAATGTGAAACTCCTTGGCTTGTAAACCATTTTTCAGTTTCTCATTTCTTACCTCAACAGGTTTTACTTCGTTAATTAACTCAGATGTAATTTTTTCAATGTTACTCAGTTGTCTACGAAGTTCTTCATTTTCTATCTCAACACTTTTAGGTGAGGTTGTTGGTAATCTTTGCGCTAACGCGTCCCCGTTTCTCTGTACCGTAATCTTTACTTCTTTCGAGTTCTCCATATTGGTTATCAAATTCAGGGAACCACTCCTAGATAGTTTTGGTCCGCGGATGTTGTTTTATTCCCCACCTAAAAGCCGACGGTTAGGGTTTACTCTTGAGGATCCGGCCGATAGAAGGCTAACAACTTTACACGAGTGAAAGAGATCAGGTTAAAGAAAGCTGACCAAGGCTTTCCTGATTTCAACGTGGATTCCGTAGTGCATCTGCCGTTAGAGTGTGCTAGCCCTATTTTTCTGAGTTTACACTAAAGCCATGGGATGGCGAAAGTCCGGAGTTCCAAAAAATATATAAATGCACATCTCAATTCGATGTATCCAGATCAATTTACATCGATCACAGGCGGCCACTAATAATCTAAGCACTCATGCAGGAGCTTGGCCTAGCCAAACAGGTAAGTTATTCTAAAATACGGAAATAGAAAGGCCGAAGACAGCAATTGTCTATCGTTCTTCACACAATATCTTTTCCGTTAACCAGTGTAATTCTAGAGATATCACGGCGGCCTCAATAGAGATGCCTTAACCCAGACGAGACAGAAGTACGGTGAGCATCACATCAAATTAATTGTCTAGGAGAAGAAAACTCAAACAGAACCGGTACAACACCACGATTCACTTACTTCAAAGGAGGAGACTTTCGATTCTATCGAGAAATCAGTTCTCCGAATATAAAGCATCCTAGTGACCTCAGGAAGTTATCGATGTAATCAATGTGTCGAACCTTATTCCAAGGGCAGATTGTAAGCTTATAAAAAATATTTTTACTCCTAAACGATTCCTCTGCGCGATTAATTCCTTTAGTCCCAGCAGAGCCAGCTATAGTGTCAAATACATTGCAAGACGCTGGGGGGATGTGTACGTAATGTTTATTTCACAAACGCAAAACAGATCTCCCGAGGGCATTTAGTATTACACGCCCTGTAGCTTGCAGAAAGGGTACTTCATAATTTAATTTAGAAATCGAAGACCCGCTCTCGAAAAAGCCTTACCAAAAATAATTAACTTGTCCACCAAAAGATGGTTATTTAGTATGTTTTGATAGTCAGGGGAAAATTAGAGAGAACAAAGTGGAGTATGAAAAAGCTCCCATCTACTGGAATGACCTGGAACCGTTTTTCACATTACTTTGGGTTACCCACTTTAACAATTTTGCTTTAAGCCGAGCACCCTCCTGTCTTAACAGTTTTATTACAAGCTTCTGTAAACATTTTTGATTTTTATGATTATTTCGACGTACTCTTCAATCTGTATCCAACCATCCTCTCCACGGAATATAATTTGCAAGACACTCTTTGGGGACCATAATCCCATTTCTTTCTCCAACGTTCGATTTTCGGCATGTAGATACCGGTGGAAATATCCGTAACCGGTCAGAAATTGTGTCAGGGAATAGCCAACCTCACCATGCGCCCACTCAATTCAGTGTCTCAGCTATTCGATGAGTACGGCCTCCTCCCTTCTAAGATATATGGCTTTGTGCTCTTTATCCATAAAATGGAAGGGAATGCACCCCTCGACTACGAAGATGGCCGCTTCAGAGGCTGGGCGATAAGATCCAGTAAGTCCAGTTCCTCCTTGTCCAAAGAATCTGCCCATACCTCTGCCTCGTACAAAAAAACGGATTGGACCTTCAATGTTTGTCATAAGCTTTCTACGATTATGACCCCTTTCGCAGCATTATCCGCTGAGGAAAATAAATCTCGCGATACTTTTCGTTGTGCGGGCATTCATCACGCGTGTTAGCTTCTGAGCTCGAAGCTTTTGAGTGACTATCTTGTAGCCAAGTCCACATTGACTCCGTCCATATCCTTTTAAAATTTTTCCAGCAAAGCGCCTTGCTCTGATTAATAGCCCGTCTGAGTTATTTCTTTGCTGGCCTAAACTGCACGAATATGCGATTAACTTGTGCCTTCCGTCGAATCGCAAGGCATTTCCGGGGTTTTATCCTTGGCATGGATGTCTCGCAGGCCGAAATGATGGGGCCCATGGTACTAAGATACCAGTGGCTCACTTGCAGATCTTCCGTCCATTTACGTTCTCTTCACTTTTTGCTGCCCATCTTTTTCATTTCTTCCTTGAGCCGTTCAACATCCAATTATTTCAAATCTGGCCCGTAACTCTGAGAATTTCCACTTCCAGAGAATCCAGATTGGTTGAAACTCGGCAATCCCTTCATTCGGTGTGAAGTAATGACTAATATAGGACCCAGACAAAATCTCGTTCAGCTCCATAACTTTTAACATGAATCCCTCAATTGTGGACCCAGATTGCAGCAGTATCAAGTAAGTCGAAATAATACAGTGGTTGTTCCTTGTTCCAATACTGTTCGCTTAGTGTGAGCAGTTCAGTATGTTTATCGATTGCCAACTGATGCAAGAGATGATCGGCAGTCTCGCTTCTATTCATGTTACCCTTTGTAATAATAATAAGGATCATAGGCGATTCCTAGTCAGCTGAAGTGCCTTACAGTACATCTGTCATCTACCGGTTTCTTTGAAGTGGGTTATTTGTGCCTGCTCCATTCCCTTTTCTAAGCAGAGTACACCATCCGCTTGATAAGTACACACTCTTGCCTTGTGATCGGTGTTAAAGTTATTATAACGACACTTAGTTTATAGTAGAAGTTCCTGCGGTAGCAGGAATATACCATAGAGGTAGGTAGAGGTTAAAAGTAAGTCTGGGAAGATCAGATCTTGTAGTCTTGGGAAAAATAATATTAATCTTTTTCTTCTCTCTCAATACAGCAATGGTGACACTACTGCAGTTAGCCTGGAAGTAGGCACTTGTAGATTCTGGCTAGTTTCAGCCTACATGGACCGGGAGAAGGAGGTTCCTCCGGATAACCTGGAGGAGCTGATCCGTGAAGCGGAACAATCAAAGGTAGGTGTGATTCTGGGAGTTGATGCTAATGCGCATCACACTATCTGGGGAAGCACGGACATTAATGAAAGAGGTGAGTCACTTTTTGATTATTTGATGAGTACTAACCTTTTAGTGTGTAATATTGGGCGGGAACCCACATTTATTACTAGTAACAGGCAGGAGGTTCTAGACGTGACCCTTGCCTCAAATAATATTGTTCATATGGTTAAAAATTGGAGAGTGGATAAGGAACACTCCTTTTCTGATCATCGATATTTAACCTATAGCCTCGATATTCACCCTGCTATCCGGAAAGCCTTCAGGAACCCTAGAAGGACCAACTGGAGAAAATATGGGGAATTATTGGAGGATATGTTACCGTCGAGGTCTATGGAGCCCCCGACGACCGTTGGGGAGCTGGAGGACATGGTGGCTTGCGTTACTAGCGCATGCAACCGATCTTTTTGCGCTACCTGCCCACTGGCTAAGCCTAGAGGTAGGCAAAAACCAGTATTGTGAACCAGGGAACTGCGAACCTATCGTAAGGCTTGTAGGACAGCCTTTAATAGAGCCAAAAATATAAGGGAGGCTCAGGATTGGCACTCCTATAAGAAGAAACTCGGAATTTATAAGAAAGAATTAAGAAAGGCACAAAGGAGGTCTTGGAGAATCTTCTGTGATAAAATGGAAGAGGTATCCAAAACCTCCCGCCTTAGGAAGATTCTTTCCAAACGTACAGCTAGTCCGAGTTTTTTGATAAAACCGGATGGATCTTGGACAGCTTCTAGTGGATAATCTCTAGAGTTTCTCTTCGAAACACACCTCCCAGGGAGCTTTGAAGACCTGTTGGTGCGTAGCAATCATCAGGAATCACTGTCAGTGTTCTCAGAGGATATCGTAACCAGGAAACGGATCCTATGGGCACTGAGGGGTTTTAAACCATTTAAATCGGCTGGTCCGGATCAAATTATACCAGCGGAACTTCCAAACAACTCAGTTACTATTCTTCCCTACCTGGAAGCTATATTCAAAGGGTGTTTGAAGCTGGGCTATTTTCCTAGGTACTGGATGGAGGTCAATGTGGTGTTCATACCGAAAGCGGGGAAAAGCTCACATGTCTATCCTAAGGACCTAAGACCAATAAATCTATCATCCTTTCTTTTGAAAACCTTGGAAAGGCTGCTGGATGTATACATCAGAGATAAAATAGGTGCCAGGAAGTGGGCACGGTCTTAGCATGCGTACACAAAGGGTAGATCTGTGGACACTGCTCTGCACGCCTTGGTGTGCACGACTGAGAAATCGATTAATTCTAAGGAATTCTGTTTAGTGGCCTTCCTGGATATAGAGGGCGCCTTTAATAATGTGAAAGCGGAGTCAATCAAGGAGGGATTGTCATTTTTGGAGGTGGACGTTCCTCTGATAGGGTTAATCAATTATATGCTGGGAAGCAGGATTGTTAGCGCAAAGTTGGGGAACTCCATCATCAAGGGGCGAGTAACTAGGGGAATCCCGCGGGGGGAAGGGGGTTCTGCCCCTCTTCTCTGGAATATAGTGGTAAACGAGTTACTACTAGAATTGGAGAGAGAGGGTATTGAAGTTATCGCTTACGCAGATGACGTAGCTTTAACTGTTACCGGGAAATTTCTAGGCACGATTGTAGACGTAACGCAGAATGCGCTTACCATCGTTACCAAATGGGCTGGCAAATGTGGACTGGGTATTAACCCGTCCAAGACAGAGCTGGTACTCTTCACTAAGAAATATAAAATTCCGGAAGTTGTCCGTCCTACCTTAAATGGCACGAGACTTGCTTTGGACGAGACTTGGTCGTTAGAATCGGTGTCTTTGGCGTTATGGGTGGCGTTGAGTTGTCACTCATCTCTAAATGAGATGGGTGAGCATTTCAATATCCAGGTAATCTGGGTCCCAGGTCACTCGGGCGCCATGGGGAACTGCAGGGCGGATGAACTTGCTAGGCATGGTACGACTCTCTAGCTGCAACCGGAAAGGGCAAGTTTGGGAGGCCTATCACAGCGCTGAGACAAGCACTTGGGAAGCAGGCGCTATCCTCAGCGGAGAAAAAGTGGTCTAACACCCTCACCTGTAGAGTTGCAAGACCAGTTTGGCCAAAGCTGGACTTCGGGCGCACTAGGGCATTAATATCCCTACGCAAACGTGAATTAAGAACGGTCGTAGGAATTCTCACGGGACACTGCCTTTTTGGAGAACATGCAAGAAGGCTGGGTCTGGAGGCAAATGACTTCTGCAGAAGCTGCTTGGACGAAGAGGAGGAAGAGACGTTGGTACACTTCCTTTGCTCGTGTCCAGCATTGGCTCTCAGAAGGCACAAACACTTGTGTTAGTTCAGGATGGACTGGCTCTCGGATCTCGAAAACAGTAAAGTGCGGGACGTCTTACGCTACATAAGTAGCTCGAAATGGTTCTAATAGGGGTAAAAGGGGAGATATTCTCTGGTATCACAATGGACCGTCGCCGGTCTAAGTGTGCATAAGCAGCCACTCCAACCTAACATAACCTAGTTTATAGAGGTTGACCCAAGTGTCAATGCAAACAATATTATTTGCAGTCTCTTTAGAAACCGAAGAAAAACCCACTTTCCATCGCTTATTTTGAATGCGGAAACTCGCCAAATGTCGACGGAAGTTTGCCATCTGGGAGTTATACTTGATCAGAAACTGACATGGTATCCTCTTCTAAAACGCGTTACCAATAAAGCAAACAAAGCTTATTTTACTTACCCCGGAATGATTTGCAAAAAAGTTTCATGAACCTGCAGATGTTACTTTGGCTCTACCAGACTATTATATCACCAAAATCTCTTATGCGGATTTTGTAAGTTTGCCAAAGAAAGCACAAACCCGTACTTGCTCACTACCAGATAAGAGTCAGAGAATAATTTCTCTAGATGGAACGGGGGCAAAATTAAAATTACCCTTTTGTGGTGTCCCGGCCATTCTGCCATTTCTTGCACTTTCCTCGGTGATGAACCTACTCCAAGAGCCAAGAAGCTAACGGAACCTAACTAGTCGGAGTGCATAGTAGTAGTAACCGTGTATAAAAAATAAAAAAGTCCATTACCTGATGTAGAACACATCCGTATTACAGAACTCAAGGGCTAATGATCGAATTTCAATCTCATTTAGACTATTTTAGGTTTGATGTTTGATGAGGTTGAAACCAACGATTTATAAAAATATTAGCTTTGCATACTAGCTGCCTTTAAAATATTAATGGTTACAAAACCCTTTTTTAACAAAACAAAGAAACTATCCCAATCCTTATAAATATGCCACCTAGATAAGACAAAATCGTTTTGTTTATTTGTTTCAAAAATAATTTGTTCACTCACATCATATTGGATTAAAATTGTCAAAATTCTCGTATCACAACTCAAGGGTATGTTTACTTCTTATCTGTATCATAGGCACCAATCGCAAACATGCTTTACTCTCTTATTATCTAATTACAGCTAATCTTAGTTTTAGTTCAGTAAAGATGGTTGTATTGATTAAATGAAAATCGCTACTGTTTTGTTATAATCTGAGTAAGTCTAATTAAATTCAAATTGTCCTTTGCACCAATGAACAACAACAACAAAAAACGACAAATTGGTTTTGTGTGAACTAAATTATAAATTTTCAATTATTACAATTCGCCAACTGGAAATTTATTAAATTTCCAGCATACTCATACATAGATAGAGAGATAACAATGAGACCACAACCATAAAATTTACATAATCAAAAATTCAAATTTTTTGTTTTGTAGTTCACAACCATTCAAGATTACATAGTGTGTTCTGATTTTTATCTATTCACAGCATCAAAGATGTGTATCTAAGAAAAAAAAAACACAAAACAGAAAAATATTGGTTTTGGTTGGTGGAAGACAACGATGCTCAAAGAAAATCGTTACATACTAAAGTTGTTGAGAGAGATTCATAAATTCCATCATTATAAGATGATGCGGGTGAATCTCTTGAAGACTATGAAGCGTGTGTAAAAATCAAGTACAAATAAAAAAATCTTTTGTCGAATAATTGAATTTTCCGAGTGTTGTTGGTTTTGGGTTTTTTAAACAAAAATTAAAAAAAAAAACGATTTGACCATCATAATGTGTGTGTATACGGTTAACGTGCAATAAGAGTTTGTTATTAATGTAGAATTGTATTCAGTTATTCAACATTTCGTATGCGAGTAAAGTTAGTTGGTGGTCGATTGAGTCAGACTTGAAAAAAAATTATTTTCACAACTAATCAGAGTCACGAGCACACAATAATGTAATGTAGTTTATTGTTTTTGACAGAGTTGAATGGACTAGTTTAAAATAAAGTGTTTAGGTTTCATTGTTTGGATCGGAAGGTATTTGATTTGAAATCCAATAGTAAGAAAATTTCGGTTATAACTACTTACACATCGATACCGTAGAGCACATGTGCTGTGTTTACTTTTTCAATTTGTGTTAAATACAAAATTAAGATGTCAGAAAGGTACTTTTTTTATCGTAGCACTTATGCGCTCTAAGGTATCCACATCTAAAGATCATTGAAGAATCATTAATTTTATTTTAAAAATTCAAATACAAATAAACGCAAATTGGTCAAATTAAGACGCACCGAAGTTTGAGATTTTATTTTAGAGTATGTTGTTGGTGGATTAAATAAAATATAAAAATGCTTGCCACCAACGACTCAGAATCATACTAACCGCGCTTTTCTTTGATCAAAACCTTGTTTTAGCAATATTTAGAGTATAGAAACTCAACTTTTTTGTGATTTTGGTAATTAAAATATCGGTATTTAAACTAATCAACGAATTTTAAATTAATCAAATGATCAAAAACTAAGATTTTTTTATTTTGATTTAAATTAGTGCTCCAACAATAACTTTTTTTTTTTTTTTTGAAAATCTAGAGTCGATCAAGTAGACAGTATATGCCCAAATCAAAATTGTAGGCTTCTTGTAATATACTGACCGGCACAGAAATCCTCAAATCAAAAAAAAAAAAAAAAAAAATTGGGTTTTTTGATGCGAATATCTTTTGAACAACACCAGATAGAAACATAAAACAAAAACCAAACCATGTTAGAAAATGTTACCAAACCATCTTTGTTTAATCATGTGGCGGAGTTTTTTTTTACTTATCTAACAACAAGTTTTATAACTCAATTTTAAAATGTGAACACGGCTTGAACCGCGCCAGCTGGAAACGAGAACCAAAAACCAAGATCTAGGTCATTCAAAACAATCTTAGAAAATATTGCCATACCAACTTTGACTAATAAAGTGGCCGAGGTTTTTTACTTAGCTGGAATTATGAAACAAAAACCAAATTCTAGATCATTCAAAACAATTTTAGAAAATTTTACCATACCAATTTTGTCTAATCATGTGGCTGAGATTTTTTTACTTATCTCACAACAAGCATTATAACTCAATGTTCAAATGTGAACACGGCTTGAATCGCGCTAGCTGGAAACATGTAACAAAAACTAAATTCTAGGTCATTCAAAACAATCTTAGAAAATATTACCATACCAACTTTGTCTAATCATGTGGCTGAGGTTCTTTTTACTTATCCCACAACAAGCTTTATAACTCAATTTTCAAACGTGAACACGGCTTGATCCGCGCTAGCTGGAAATATGTAATAAAAATTAAATTCTAGGTCACTCAAAACAATCTTAGAAAATGTTACCATACCAACTTTATCTAATCATGTGGCTGAGATTTTTTTTACTCATCCCACAACATGCGTTATAACTCAATTTTCAAATGTAAATACGGCTTGAACCGCGCTAGCAGGAAATATGTAACAAAACTAATTTCTAGGTCATTCAAAACCATCTTAGAAAATGTTACCATACCAACTATGTCTAATCATGTCGCTGAGGTTCCTTTTACTTATCCCACAACAAGCTTTATAACTCAATTTTCAAATGTTAACACGGTTTGATCCGCGCTAGCTGGAAATATGTAACAAAAACTAAATTCTAGGTCATTTAAAACAATCTTAGAAAATGTTACCATGCCAACTTTATCTAATCATGTGGCTGATTTTTTTTACATCTCCCACTATAAGCTTTATAACTCAATTTTCAAATGTTAACACGGTTTGATCCGCGCTAGCTGGAAATATGTAACAAAAACTAAATTCTAGGTAATTTAAAACCATCTTAGAAAATGTTACCATACCAACTTTGTCTAATCATGTGGCTGAGGTTCCTTTTACTTATCCCACAACAAGCTTTGTAACTCAATTTTCAAATGTGAACACGGCTTGAACCGCGCTAGCTGGAAACAAAAAAAAAATCCTAGGTCATTCAAAACAATCTTAGAAAATGTTACCATATCAACTTTTTTTACTTACCCCACAACAAGCTTTATAACTCAATTTTCAAATGTGAACACGGCTTGAACCGCGCTAGCTGGAAATATGTAACAAAAACTAAATTCTAGGTCATTCAAAACCATCTTAGAAAATGTTACCATATCAACTTAGTCTAATCATGTGGCTGAGTTTTTTTACTTACCCCACAACACGTTTTATAACTCAATTTTCAAATGTGAACACGGCTTGAACCGCGCATTCAAAAATTGTTGATTAGGCCTACTCTTTCTAAAGATGTGGTTGAGGTTTCTCGAATTTTCAAACAAAAGCCTAACATTGACAAATTTAAAAAAATTTATTTAAATTTTCACAAACACAATAACATTCATAATTAACCAATAAAAACTATTTAGTAGCGTGTATTGCTCCGCCCGAGCTTGAATAACCGCTGTTCTGTTATCCTCCATACCATATTTTAGATAATCTGTTGGATAACGCACTATAAGATATTCTCCCATTCCTCTAAATGCGCGCTTCGGAGTTGTTCTATCGTTTTCGGAGCTGGAACACGAGACCAAATTCTTCTACCAATAATATTCTAAACATGTGCTGTAGAATTCAAATCGGTCGAAATATTTACCTATGTCAAGTATTCATTCTCGACTTTGGCAGCATGAGGTCTTGCATTATCGTGCATTAGCATGAAATTATCGCCTATAATTGGTGCATAGGGAACAACATATTATTCCAATATTTTGCTAATATACCGAACGGCCATAACGGGAAATTCCCGCGCACACCATGACTGCTCCACCTCGAACCCTTTCGCTAAAGCTGCATGGAGCGTAAAGCTCCCCTAGTCGTCGTCATACTCATTCTCACCGATCAGAAGACCACCTTCGCCGTATTGTTCTTTCACTCACATTTATATTACGTAGTTGTAACAAATCATTGCAGGTACTAGCAGCGGTTGCATGGCGATTTCTAAGAGTTGTTGAAATTACAAAATGGTCGTTCTTGAACTCTTATCTATCCGTAACAGGTCGCCTGTATATAGCACTGTCCCGAAAATTCGCAAAAATACACATCGTACGGTACTACGGGAATTCCGGAACTTATTAGCGATGTAGCGTTGGCTTCTCTCATCTTCCAACAATGCCACGATTGCCACAACAATTTTTGATTTTAGGGAGATAATAAAAATTTAACACCCTGACACAGCAAAATGCAAACTCGACAATAAAACGATTGAATATTGCAAAAACAATTTCACAAATTTTCGATTTTGCCCGTGATACATTAAAATTTTCCAAGGCGTCCTATATTTTCTAAGATGGTTGTTTCCAGCAAGTGCGGTTCAAGTGATACTGACATTTGAAAATTGAGTTAAAAATCTAGTTGTTGGATAAGTAAAAAATCTCAGCCACATGTTTAGACAAAGTATGCTACGATAATGGTGGTTTGGCGTCTATTGTAAGTTGGGACCAAAGTTGAGTAGAATAATCTACCAGCCCCGTAACTTTCCAGTAAAGTGCGCATCACGTGAGCTATTCTGTTCATGTATTAGGCAGCTGCCTGGTTAACTAGTCCTAAGTATGCGGACTCTGAATACGAGGCAGTCTATACATTTCCAAAAGGGACTAAATAAATATCTCTGATTTTTATTTTGAATACAAATGCACAATATTCTAAATATCGACGATATACTATAGTTCTTTAGCACCAACTATCTCAATCTGTTCAAATTTCGTATAATATTGAAAAACACTACTTTATTCTCAACAAATTTCGAAAAAGTCATCCAAAAAGTCACCCGAATAAACTTAAGATCCTACAATAAACTTAAAAAGTTAAGAAATCATTAAGAACCTCGAATAATTTCGTACCAGAACTCTTATGCCAACGTTCAATTCTAGACACCTAGATTAATCCAAAACCGTTAGAATCTCGAATTTCGAGAATCTTAGTTCTATGCCTAATTCAAATTCTCTCCGGTGATCTAATCGTTGTAATTTTAATAAATTAGGTAATCTAGAAGATGACAGAAAGTATTCCACTAAGAGCGTAAAGTACAAATTGCTTCTAAACGCTTTCAATTCTATATGAATGACACTGATGGAACAGGGTGGCCAGACCTGAAAAGCGAATTCATGACTAAACCGAACAAAGGGCACATATAAATATTTTAGTGAGAGCGGGTCACTGCAAAATGTTTTTAAATCTTTTTGTAACTTTATACAATCAGAAATTGTAGAAATCAGAGCAAATATTTTCATATCACAATTCAAAACGCTCCACAATATCATTAATAAATAATGAGAACAGATATGGACCAATGTGACTACTTTTCACGAAATAAATGAGAAGCTGAATCATTAATCTTAAAGTATCGTGGCTGGCCAGAAAGGGAAGATTGCAAACATTTGATAGGGATCAACAATTTCGTTTCACTAGCTTATATGGATACTAATCGAAAGCTTTTGGAAAACAACATCCACTTGTTGCCGGCCCTCCATCCTGCTGTATAAATGTTCACAGAACGAGGCCATATTAGTAATTGTAGATCTTCCTAGATAAAAACAATGTTGAGTAGGCAAAATAAAATATTTCGCATTAAAAAACAAAAATCTCTGCACCATGGCTTCAAAGAGTTTGGTTTTGGCAGAAAGAATAGCCATTCCTCGAAAATTGCTGATTTTTCAGTTTTTTCCAAATTGAAAAATCAGACGAATGAAGAATATTTTCCAGGAATAACGGAAAACCCCAGTCCGAAGGCTTTCATTAAAGATGTGAGTCAGCGGAAGAGCTAAATTTTCAGCACAATTTTTAACCAGGCTGGGGTGGAATGCCATCATAACCAGCCCCCTTCTTTACATCAAGAAGAGATAAGCAGTCAGAAACCAATAACAGATACTCAGAAGAATCAGTATTGTGCCAATAACCAATTACTATAAAAGAGGAGACAGTACACCTTCCTGGGGAGAGGCCTATGGTTACTGACTCAACATCTAATCTGGCTGTAATCTCGCGATGTTCCAGCATAGAGCGGATCCACCTAATTGTAGAAAGCGGAATCCCCTTCTCCATTGCTGCCCTCTCTATCGATCCAAAGAAGGTATTATCAAACTCCCCCTAAATGTCCACAAAGGCACAAAGGGCAATTTTCTTATATGTCACCGCTCTTTCAGTGACTAGGCCACTAAGAGCCATCACAGTGGATTTACCAGTTTGATAAGCAAACTAGTCCGCTGCGGCAGATTATTTACAAGGATCTCACTTCTTATTTGACGATCCAGGATTTTTTCCATCGTTTTTAATAGAAGCTGGATATCTGGACGACCCCCTCTCTTTGATATAAAGACCACATTTATTTTCCTCCATAGTTTCGGAATATAGTTAAAAGCATAACTTGCCCGAAACATCTGCATCAAGCTGGACAGTATTTCCTCAATACGTTTTTGAAGTAAAGCTGAAAAGATAGCGAATATCCCATTTCATCTTACTGGGTGTGAAGATTTACCCAGAGAGACTCCAGATCCTACTGTGAGTTATAGATTTCTTGGTTATAAATAATGAATGAAAAATGTTGAAAAACAGAACAAGCTAGGATTGCTTTTGGGATGAATCTATCGGAAGCTGTTAGGAATAAAATAAAATTTATTCTTAGTCATTTTAGGGGTATAATATTTAACCCTCCTACTACTCCTATTCCTGTGGCTAATAAAACATTCTGCTATTATTTAAGACAACCGAAAAACAAAATTTGATAAGGCGGTGTAAGACACTGGTAGAAATTAGTGATTCTATCCTAAATCGCGAACACGTACTGCAGCCTTAATAAACTGAAATAGTTTGGCCCAAGGCAAGGAAGACAGCTGATCTTCAATAATATAGCTTTAGAGTCAAATATTTGAAACCTAACTCTATCGAAAGCAGGACAACTGCACATGAAGTGAATGCAGTCATCATCGTCATTAAGACAACCCTCGCATACAGCATCCTGAGTCAACCCCATGCTCTGAAGGTGTGCTTTAAAATTGCCGTGACCAGTAAGAGTCGCGATTAAGACTCTCAACTGGTTCCTGGTGAGAGATAAAGCAAACTTAGTAGCTCTCAAGTTAGGTCCACTAATAAAAAGTTTCACAATGCGCCAGCTATAAGTAGCAAGCGACTGCTGTTTTAATTCACTTAGAGTACAGTTTTTGATCGGATTCTTAACATAATTAAATGGTAACGTAGCAACTGGTTCGGGACCGACCAATTTAAACCCATCCCTAGCTTTTGCTAGAGAATCAGCAATATCACTGAACACAATGCCACAATGAACAGAAACCCACATGATTGGCACTCTATTACTTGCACAGAGAAGACGTATAAAGTATTTATTTCGTCAACACGGATAAGCTGCCTGTACAGAAAACAAAATTTTTATTTGGAACAGCTAGATTCAATGTCTCAATTACACAAGTCGTAAGAGTAATTGCTTCCGCTTGAAAAACTATGCGGTGCCCCACCAGGCAGCCTGTTAAGTTCAGATCAAACGTAGGGCAGTACATTTCGTAACCAGAACTATTATCGGAGCGAGAGCCATCAGAATAGACGACTATCGACTCATATAAGTTCTTAAGAAAATCCGGTGATCTCCACTGATCTCGCGAAGGGCGCACATCCGAATATAATTTAGTAAAATTGAATTCAGACAACAGTACATTGTTAACCATATCAATTTCTGGTACTAATGATGTGTAATCATTAAAGCTTATTCTATGGCCCACGACTGATCCAAGAACGTTCCACATCCCTATGCTCCTTAGCCGAAACGCAGCATAATATGCTGTGGTAAGAACGAAAGAATGCAGCGACCATTGAGTTTAATAATTGAAGACTATAATTTAGCCAAGGGAGCATAAGATGATATCGGTAGAACCAACGATAGATGAAAGACAAAATTTTGGAAGATAGACCACAGGTTTTCCAAAAGGTTCGTCTTTACTGCCAAAGATGGCTGTAGATTTTTGAAGTTTATACTCCAGGTAACAGGTTCAAGAAGACACCTAAATGCTTAAAGTAGTCGAATCTGTTAATAGACTTCCCGAAAAGAAAAGGCATAGTTAGACCACCAATATTTCGATGCCTGGTAAATATAACCAAAGCAGTTTTAGAAGGGTTACCGTGTAAATCCTTTACACCACATCACGCCTCCACGATACGTAATGGATACACATTCAGGTGCTTACCAGGAACAAAGCCTGCACGCTCAATCACCAAGAGCCATAACAGTGGTGAGAGCACACCTCCCTGAGGATAACCTTTGGCAACTTTGACCGAGATTGAAGCATTGTCCAAATCAACCTCAACAATGCTAGATTTGAGCATAGGATCAATCAATTTTACAATGGTGGGATCAATACCGAAATTTGTACAGGCATTAGTAATCGACGAAAACGATGTACTATCAAAGGCTCTCACAATGTCTAGGAAAGTACCTACAATAAACACTTTATTATTGACGGATCTTTCGATCCTTGTGACCAGTTCATGAAGAGCCGTCTCACGGGACTCACCTACTCTATAAGCATGTTGCATGTTACCGAATGGGGAATTAGATTAATATTTATCTCTAATGTTGAGGACACAACTGATAGGTCGAAATGCTTTGGGAATAGTGTAATCTGATTTGGCGCAGCTTTCGGTATAAAAACAACGTTGCTCTTGTATCAAACCTGGTAAAGGTGGAAATGTTAGCAAATGAGTTATTTAGTTATGCATTAATGACACAGAATTTTGTTTAACAATTTGTTGAGCGGATAAAAAACAAAATTTTAATGTTGTACAATATGTAAGATAATGGCTGTAGTGATAGCGTGTTGGATTAAAGTGCAGTAGGTCTGGAGTTCGGTTCTACGAAAAGCCCGGATTTTTTTTTGGAATTTTTATAATTTACAATGCGTAAAGGATGAATAAACGAATATCGAAAACAAAATTTATCTGCATTCCGTTCAACGTTAATTGAGTGGTATAATTTCCTAAATGTGAATCATGATCGAATAAAACAAACAAAGTTTGTGTAATTTGTTAAACAGGTGACGGTCCGGTTGTTAGCATAGTCATAGAAATCTTTTGAAAAAAAATTAAAAATCTGAATTTCATCGTTAATTAAATTGTAAAAAATCTAAAGAAATTAATTTTAACTTCATAAACTACGATATTAGGTGATATTAAGTGTTTAAATTGTGAAAATCAGTGAATTATAGGCAAAATAAACGAGAATTGTGCAAACGAAAATGTAAATGGGGCAATCCCATATAAACAAATTTTTCTAATGCCGAACGCGCAATTATCTGTACCATTGGATCAAAATAATAAGGATGTGATTACCAATAGTATAGTGAAAATGCCTTTCAAAAATAAATCGATACGTGCGAAGCCCATACTGATTTCCTCAGATGAGAGGGCCACTAACAAAATTAAAGTGCTTCAAGATGAAAACACTAAATTACGCCAACGTATTGAACGCATGGAGTCATTGTGGAATGCTAATAACCCGTCAAAAAATAATGTGGGAGAAATTCCAATTAGCATGAACCAATTTCAACCATTAATAGTTGACGATACGGACGACGACGTTGATACATCTGCAGAGATATTAAATGCAACAAGTGAAATATTTGATAGTGTTAAACAATCGATAAAACGAAAAAATGAAATTATGTCAGAAACTCCAGAACGGCGCGCCAAAAATGTTAAAATTGCTAATTCCGAGCCAAACGCTGTAAAGAACGTGGTAGAGAATTCACAGATAATAACAAAGAAAATAATAACGAAAAAATTAATGAAACCACCACCACTTCATATTCACAACCAAACAGTGAAAGATTCAGTAGAACTAATGAAGGGTGCTAAAGTAGACAAATTCGAAATTCGAAGAGTAAGCGACGACAATCATTCGATCATATTCAATACAATGGATGATTACGAGAAAACGAATCAACTATTAAAAGAAGTAAAAACGCAATACTTCACCTACACGCCGAAATCGTTAAAACCCAAATCGTTAGTATTGAAGGGAGTTACTAATGATGAAGACATTGAAGACCTAAAATCTAGCCTGGAGGAGAACGACGACATCAAAATAGAAAAAATAATTCAAATGAAAAGCAAAAGGAAGGAGGAAATCGGACGAAAATTGCCACTCTACATCGTACAATACCCACGAGAAACGAAAATGTCGAGTGTTTTGAACATGAAGACACTCAACTATCAGCGAGTCTCATGGGCAGCTTCAAAAAAAGATGACGACATAATGCAATGTCGAAAATGTCAACGATTCGGACATGTAGCGTCTAATTTCAATTTATTGTACCGATGTGTCAAATGTTCCAGCCAACATAATCCGGGAAAGTGCCTTATAAAAGAGAAAATCGAACAGAACTGTATCTACTGCATCAACTGCCAGAAAACGGGTCACCCAGCATCCTTCAAGGATTGCCCAGTATATCAGAGAATGCTGGAGAAACTGAGACATAATATAAAAGAAACCAAATCTAAATCATCTAGGACATTCGAAACATTTCCAGTAAACATACAAAACGGCACATACGCAGATATACTAAAACCAAAAGGATCAAACCAATTATCCGTAGAAAACCTAGCGCTAAAAATGGACAAAATGGCCCAAACGATACAACAACAGAGTGAACAGATCGCTCAACTCTTAAAGGTTATCGGTTCACTATGAATAATCTAAAAATAATAGCTCTCAATGTAAATTCAATCGTCAGCATAAACAGACGCCTAAATTTAGTAAAATTTTTAGAATTACATCAACCAGACGTGATGTTGATCAGCGAAACGAAATTAAATTCCAGACATCATATTGAATTCAAGAATTACGAATTCATTCGACAAGATCGAACAAATTCATCGAACGGTGGGGGTACCGCGATCTTGGTTAAACGAAACATACGATTCGAGCAAATCAAAATTAGTATGTTACAAAATGTGAAAGATGTCGAGAACACAATTATCAAAATTAAGTTGAAGAATAATAAGAAATTGTATCTAGTATCGGTGTACTGTTCAAGTCACAACAGCACAGAAAAAGCACATCAATTTATGAGAAAGAGTGGACGCAGATTTTCGAGGTACTGGAGCTGATGAACGTAAACAATTACTTTATCTTAGCACGAGACATAAACGCCAGGCACTCTAACTGGGGTAATGTGAACCACAATAAAAGGGACAACGCATTAATTCATTGGCAGGCAGATAAGGGATTCTTATATAAAGCGCAAATGTATAAACCCAATGCACCAACCTACATACCTACAGGAAGTTATTTGGATCTGGCAATAGCAGACAACCGATTAAAAATCAGTACAAATAATGAAGGTGAGATACCCACGCTACACTATGAAAGTGACCACAGAGCAATTCAAATCAAATGCTCAGAAATGCAGAGAAGTGGGCAATATTTAGAGAAGATAACGGGCAAGCGATTAATATACTAATTTGGCAATACCGATTGGCCTCTGTGGACCAAAAAACTAAGAAATATTTAATGTAAATATTGCAAGCGAAATAATATTAAACAAAACTTAGTCCCAAACAATCAAAATTTGAGCAAGGATGATACTGAGTCTTATATCAATATAACCACAGAATTTATCCACCAGAACATTAAGATGACACAACCGAAAGTACGTTTTAAAAACAATATGGAGTACTACACGAATCGAATGATTGAACGCCTATACAAGCATAAAAGCCACATCATTACCGAAATAAAGAAGCTGAAAAGAAAAGGAGGTATTGCAATAGCACAGAGCAGCCAAATAATCTCGCTGAAAGCCCAGATAAAACGAACAAATCAGCTTATCATTGAAAATATCAAGCTGCAAATGAACGAGCACTGACAAAACAAAATTAAATCAATTCAACAAGGGCCAAAAATGTTTGCCACGATTCGAAGTATTTGGAGGTCGAAGAACGAATACCACATAAAGAAACTGGAAATTGATGAGAGCGAAGCCAGAAACATAAATATTGACTGGAGCAATATTCCCAAATCCAGCGCTAACAAATATAGCAGCTTCAATGCACAACAAAATTTGGATATAATCGGTCAATACATAGAGAACCAAACCATACCAACGACAACAGCATGTAAATCACCGCACGCGTCAATCATCGAATACCAAGCTGATGCACTCAAAGAAGAACATCAACGGGAGATAAACAATAAAGTTACCAAAACAATGTTCAACGACGACAATCGTGCAAACCAAATCAAAACAAATTTATTGACATCGTCATCATCGGACAATGCGTACTTTATTACCATAAACGAATTGAAACATATCCTGGAGTGCCGCAATACAAAAAAGTCGTATGGAATCGACAAAATACCAAATATAGTGCTCAAACATTTACCAGACGAGATTGTGGCGAATCTGTGTACCATATTTAATAATCTCCTTAATAACAGATCATTCCCATCGTGTTGGAAAAGGGCCCGAATCTTTCCAATCCTTAAGAAGAATCAAGATTCGAAGGACGCACAGAGCTATCGCCCTATCAGTTTGCTGTCGAATCTAAACAAAATGTATGAAATTGTGATCCATAACAAAATTAAAAGCCATATACAAAAAAACAACATTATGCCAGATAACCAATTTGGTTTCCGGCATGGTCACTCTACTATTCATGCGATCACGAAGTTGACATCCGATGTGTGTCACAACCTTAACGAGCAAGATATGTGTACCGGGGCAGTAATGTTAGATATGGCAAAGGCTTTTGAATCTGTATGGTTAGACGGTCAAAAATTAAAATTCAGCAAAGACATCATCAAAATCCTTATTGATATGTTGTACAATAGACAGTTCATAACAATCACGGGAACTGAAACATCCACGAGCGTATTCCAATTGCATAACGGCTTACAGCAAGGAACAATAAATGCGCCTGTATTATTCAATATTTATACAGCGGACCTTATCTCGAACGAGCAACTGAACTCACCGGAAGTGCAAACGATAGCATATGCAGACGACTTAATGGTGTATAGCGCCGCATCAAAAATCAATCAAATACAGGAGAATATTGAAACAGCAACCAATTTTATCACCGCATTTTTGAAAACCTGGCGAATTCAAATCAATGCCAACAAATGTGAAACGATTCTGTTCAGGAAGCCATATTAGTTCGCGACAGGTGAAACGAAAAAAAAACTGGAAATCATTTAAAGTCAAAACTGCCAATGTAAACGTAGAGCAAAAAAAAAGTGTGAAATACTTGGGCATCAATTTGGATCGATTCTGTTATATAACGGAGTATATAAATCTACAGCTAACTAAAGCGAGAAAAGCAATCCTGTACAACAAAAAGATATTTTATTCAAAATATCTGAGTCCAACAGTGAAAAGGATATGCTATCAAACAATAATCCGACCCATCATCACTTATGGTTGCCCGGTATGGTATAATTGTTCAGCGAGTTATATGGAACGATTACGAAAATTCGAGAGAATGTGCATATGTCGATGTCAAGGAGAATGGCGAAAAGCTGATACGGGCTACTTACACTACATATCAAATCAGAAGCAGTACAACAGTTTTGAAACAGACTGGATTGATATTTTCATAACTATTCATAACTATTTCTTATTTGATAACTTTGGATTGATATATCATAAAATTAATAAGAAACCATGTATTGCGCACGACCACCAATTTCACGAACTCATTCCTATTCGAACCATAATATACCGACGACAACATAATAAGCAGCAGTATTCAGATAAATAAAATTCCAAGCCCAGAAGCATTTATCTATTTGGATAAGATCGGATACCTACAGGGTGACGAACAGATACCTATAATCTACCATGTTAAAAGACAATCGAATGAGAAAGGCTTTGACCCAATAAAGTTTGGGAATCTAGAAGAGTATACGAGGTACAACGTAGCCTTCAATAAAACTGAGGAACATAAGTACACCAATCAAAAGCTTCAATACTGGTGGCTACCTTACACAAAAATAATTTTTTTACATTTAGGTTAAGTTAAATTAGGATAAGTTGTAAATAATTGTAAATAGTAAAGAACTGGACCATGGCGATTTTATTTAAAGCGAATTTTACGCCAAACCTATACCAAATAGAACTTATATAAATAATTCATCTAGCACATTAGTTTTAAAAAAATGAATTTAAAGCAATAATAAGTATCCTGAGAATCCATACAGGATCAGAGGATATCGATATCAATATAAATTATATTAATGTTTCTTTTTTTATTTTTTTTTTATTTGCACTAGCCCCAAAAATAGGAGCCATATGGCCCGATTTCAAGATTTACAATTTATATACAAAATTCTATTTTATTTATTTATTTCTTTTTTCTTTTTTCCTCTTATTCAACTTTCATTCATCGATCCTCTTTCATACTATTATCCCATTCATTTTAATAAATTCATAGACCTCCTTATACCCATTTGTTCCCATTCGTAATAAATCATTCAAATTCCTTGCGCTCATAAGGACATCGAACATTCTTCTACTCTGAGTAAAATTAGGACAGTGCAGAATTAAATGTTCAATGTCCTCCACAATCAAACATCTTTCACAGAGATCATCCTCAATCAAATGACGTTTCTTTAGACTTTCATTTCAGTTTCCATGATTCAATCTCACTCGTTCCATCGTTCGTATCATTGCAGCGTTCTGCAACTTAATTCCTTCCATAATCCCAATCAACTCTGCATTCATTATACAGATGTTACCATTAATTCTCAGCATTTTCTCTTTTTTCATAGTTGGAATAAAAATTCCCACACCTACCCGATCCTCATTTACACTAGCATCTGTATACACTTCCACATGTGCAAAAAAATTCAATTGCATTTTTCTAAATTCTCTCTTAACCGATAACTCATTCATCATCGCTTTTGTTGAGTCTCCAAAATTCAAACACACCGTAAGACCGTTCGGAGGAACTCTCGGACACACTTGTCGGATCTTGGAAAATAAGTGAATATTTTCCAAAATTATCTTCGCCCTTTGTGTCTACCACAAAACCGTTCCTCCTTGCAACCTTACTTTCATCTCATTTACTAACACGTTATCTTTGGTCAACATTCGCACAGTCTCTCGCACGGTGATCCATTCTCTCTTATAATTGAGAGGTGAATCACCCAATTCAGACCATAGAGTTTGTATCGGGGTTGAATTAATCGCCCCCAATACCACTCTAGCACATGCACTCTCAACTTTCATTAGCTTTTCAAACCCGACCTTGGACCCGTCACCATACACGCTTATCCCATATGCAATCTTGGAAGACACTAGCGCCTTTCGCAACATGTCAGTCACACTAGGATGAGCTCCCCATTTCGGTTTACTCACCCTTTTGATCACATTCAATCTGCTCTTGCAATTATCGGCCAACTTTTCCATATGCACCTTAAAACTCAATCGCTTATCAATCCAGATTCCCAAATACCTAGTCAAAGTCACATATTCAATACTCTCATTATATATTTTCACATCAATTCTTCGTTTTGAACGAAAAGCCACACTGTAAAATTTTCTCGTATTTACACGCAAATTCAATTCCGTTAAACATTGTGTTACCTGATTCACACATTCCTGAGCCCGATTCAGTGCCTCGTCGATGTTTCTTCCCTTGCCTATCAAGACAAAGTCATCTGCAAATTGCAGAATTACCTTGTCCGCGGAATTAAGTGCATGAATCGAGCTCGTATACAGATTGAAGAGAGTCGGAGAGATCTTACTCCCTCGTGGAAGACCGATATTCACGGCTCCCTCCAACCTGTACCCCCTTCCACACAAAACTAACTTACGCTCACTCATAAACTCATATACCCACTTACAAATTTTCCAAGGGAAGCCCAAGTTTAAAAGAACCTGATATAGTTTCCCTGGAACCACATAATCATACGCCCTCTCGATATCCAGTAAAACCGCCACAACATTCTTATTTTTCTTTCGTACTTCCCACACAAACTTTTCCACGCATTCATTAGCAGAGTGATTGCGCCGGAATCCAGAGGTGGTTTCTGGCATCAAATTGCCCTCATTCACGAATTTATCCAATCTTCCTTTCATCATTCTATTCACCATCTTAACAAAAACATTCAACATACATACTCCTCTGAAATTTGTTGCCAGATTCCTATCCCTGTCCTTCTTAGGAATTGGAACCACTCTGCTCTCCTTCCATTTTTCCGGTATCTGGATACTGATCCACACCTTATTTAGAATTTGAAACAACGTTCCCTTTGCCTCCAATTCCAAATCAACAATCATTCTATAACTCACTCTATTAGTTCCAGGGATAGTGGATTTTGATGAATCCAGAACCCCACAGAACTCGTCCCATTCAAATTCAACACACATTTCATTTACAGATTCACTGTTATTTTCAGGTAACACGCATTCATTATTTTCACCTAAATTATTCCGTACATCCTTTATCATTTGTAGGAATTGATTTCCATTCTCTCTGTCATCTAAAACGGCATTTCTGCCTTGTGTTTTATGACCTCTCAGTCTATTAAATTTATCCCATACATCCTTCGTTGTAGTTCTATGTGTCATATGAGACACATACTCCCGCCAACTTTTCCTTTTCGCTCTACGGATAGCTTTTTTAGCCTTGCATTCGCCCGTCCATACCTTATCCTACACTGGTGGCATATACACCTATTAAATTCACTCAAGCTTATCCGTTTCCGTTCATACCAATACTGGATTTCATTGTTCCACCAACCATGTACCTTAATTTCATTCACTCGTAGTTGCACACTGCACATATCATTCACTCGCTGTATTTCATCCTCAAGTTGGTTGACCTCATTTATTTCATTCATCATGAGAATTTCATTCATACATCTGACCCATTTTTTGCTATTTATAATGCTCTTTTGCTCAACGTCTACATTTACACCACCTATACAAGCATGAATCAAATAATGATCACTATTCAAATTCTCATCAGTAACATTCCAAGTGACTTGGGCCGCCAGCCCGCTAGACACTAAGGTAATGTCTATCGCGCTGGCTGTGGCCCCTATGGCTTCCCATGTCTCACTTAATAGCATTACATTCACATAATTATTGGCCAGATAAGTCCGCATCATATCGCCGTTGGCATACATGCTGCGGATGTTAATCTGACCAATACACATACATTCATTGGATCTTACCATTCGCTCCGTCATGCGGTTTTATTCATTCATCCTTTCATCCTCTTCTACATCTATTATGATATTGAGCTCGTTTGGACTCAAAAATTTATATTTATTTTGGGATGCTGCTGCTCTTCCATCTGTAGTTTTAATTATTGTTTCCTTTGTTGTTTGTTTTTGTATTTCAGCTGCTGCTGAAAAACTGCTTGTTGTCTCTTGTCTTATTGTTGTTGGATTGATTTCGTTGTGTTTTGTTTTATTAGTTTCTGTTTGTTGATTTGTGTTGTTATTATTTGTATTATTGTTTATTTTACTTTGATTATTGTTGTTTTGATTTCGATTATTGTTGATATCTTTACTTTTGTTGTTATTAGTGTTATTTGTATTAATATTATTATTGTTAATTTGATTATTATTGTTTGTTTCTTTTGACTTTTGATTTATACTTTCTGTATTTGTTAGCTTCGTTTTTAATATGTCACTGAATAGAGGTTTCGTTTGTGCTGCCGTAGATGCTGGTGTTGTGTTTGCATATTCGCGGTAATAAATTTCCTTAGCTCTGAAATACGTTATTCTGTCCATAGTTTTTATTTTCATTATTTCCTTTTCCATGATGAAAGTAGGACAGTCCTTATCAAAAGTGGTGTGTTCATTTTGACAATTGGCACATTTGATGGGTTCACATTCCATCGTCTCATGTTCCTTTGGAATTTGCTTTGCGCATTTGGGACAAACCGGCACTCGGGTACATTTGATTTTTGTGTGTCCGTACTTCTGGCATTTATGACATCTCATTGGATTTGGAATGTATATCCTTACATTTAATCTCAAAAACCCTGCTTTGACATCATTTGGTAGCTCTGTCGTGTTAAATGTGCGAGTATATGCAAGGGCGTGTCTTTAAGCTCCCCGTTGATTTTCCTCTTGATCCTCTCGACTTTTGTAACCTTCTGACTCTGTAACTCTTTCACAATTTCATCAGGTTCTACATACATTAGGTCGTGGCTATATATCACTCCTTTTCTGGTATTCAAAAATGTATGCTCTTCCACTGACACTGGCATCTCTGCGATCTTGGTTGCTTTCATCAAAGCTAAATAACCTTCCTCTTTGCTGGTAAGCACTAGTAGGTCCCCACTACGCAATCTTTGTGTTTCATGTATGTGGCATGTTACCATTGCTAGCCCTTTTTCGATTAAAAAAGGTGAAATGCTGTAACGACACCTTGCGATGTCGTTAACAGACATACGATCAGTGGTCTGGTGCGGTATTTATAGCTGGCTAAGCTCAGGGTTGGCGTGGGGATTTCCAGACATGACCGTATGCTTGAATAACCGCATTGGTACAAAAAGATAAAAAAACAAAGAGAGCAACATTCCGGTTGCCTTGTTTACAGGAGTAAAAACTGACAAAAAGCTATAATTGACCGACCTCAACACGAAAGACCCCTCCCCCTCATCTTGATCACCCAAGTACCTACTCACTCATCATTCGCGCGAACATTCAGATTCGACAAAAAAAAATATGATGCAAAAAAAAAAAAAAAGCAAAACACACAAAAGAAACACAGTATAAAAGAAAAAAAAATGTATCACACTGAAAAAATTAGGTAAACAAAATCGTGATTAAAACGACGAGCGAGCTGTAAAAAAACGTTATATAGAAGAAAAAAAAGAAAAATGTATGTTTATAAAAAAAATATGACCCCAAACAACGGAATTCGCGTCCCTGTCAAGACCGGCTCACAATTTTATGAAAATAAATTTTTTAACAAAATCAAAGAAAATTAATGTACGTTACTTATTTAGAAAAAAAAAACAAAAACCAAAAGAAATATTGTAAATTACTAAGAAAAATTTAAAAAAAAAAAAAGAAGATAAAATAAAATTTAGAATCCAAAATTGTAACTCTTATTGTCGCCGTTGTTTGTAGCGGTTTTTCCTTTTACAGTACCTGCCGTCCCGTCTATACTCCGCCACTGCACCCCACTGCTACCCCAATACGCCTTTAACAGTCACTTGCACCCGAAATTTAGAGATCTTTCTCGAATATCTGATCTCAAAACAATAATGCTAACGATAAACGGACCGTTTTCTGGCCGCTATTATAACCACTCAATGTTTTTTTAAACTATATATTTTTTTTTTTGTTGTTTTACAAATACCAAAATTCTTAATTTCTTTATCATAATTTGGAATATATCGGTTTATAAATTTTTTATTATTTTTTTTTTTTTTAATTTGAAACACATAAAAGTTATGTTAGCTATAGTAATCACTTTTACCACTAGCTTTTTGTTTAGGTTATCTGATTGATTTTTTTTTTTTTTTTTTAATTGTCACTCAAATTTCACTTAAGTTTGTTTTCACTCAATTTTGGGGACGAGTTTATAAATTGGAAAAAAACCAGAAACTTAAACCATTATAATTCTTTTATTAAAATAATTCATAACAACAAAAAAAAATAACACTTGTAAATTAAGTCTCATTTAATTACACTCATTTGAGTGACTTAATTTATCTTTATTCAATTTACTTTACTAGCGATTCCACTTTTAAAAAAAATCATCAGCTAGTTTTCAAATCAACTCACTATTTTCTAACTCCAGCCTTGACTAGCCTGTCCAATTTCAAAATCAAAACTTGACTCACTTCTCCCCCGTCTTGAAAATTTTTTTTTTTATTTTTCTCAAATTCTCTCAAAAAAAAAATCGGACCACGAACAACAAACTCGCTCGTCGCTTTTTGATCACGCCATCGTCCACCACCACACTGACCAACTAAACCATGCAAATCATGTATCCTACAAGAAACACAACAAAATACACACACAGCATCTCGAATTTTCCATTTTTTTTTCATTCAATAATCATGCCTCTCAGTCACACGACAACCACACAAAATCATACGCGCCAAATCCACACCACAAATCGTCATCACGCCAATCATTCCAATTATTGATCTTTAATCGTCATTCAGGAGATAATAAAATCAATAATTCAACAGCTCTGGCCAAACGGTTTACCACGCACCAGACCAATGCGCGATTGGTTGTTACGTACAGGACCGGTGTCGTAACAATGCCTTTAAAACTGTGATCCCCATCTGTTTTTTTTATTACCACAAATTTCTGACTGCCTTTGGCATCAAAAAATAATCTCCTTCTTTTTTGGTTGTTTGTATCCGGTAATGTAGGATTAGCATGTCCCTTCATTTTCATTAGGGTGCTAAACGTATTTTTTGTAGGTATCGGCATCCTGCCCGTAGGCAGATACCGTTAAAGATTCACGGAAATTTGTTTTTTTTTTGGTTTTTCGTCAATCACTAAATGAAATTTGCACTTTTTTCACTCTGTTTGTGTTAAATTGTTTGTAATAAAACTGTTTATATGCTTGCTGTCTCAGCTGTGTACTCACTTAAATCACCAATTCAAAACACTAAATTAATTAATTTACAATAAATATAACTAAAAACAAAAAATTTTTATTTCTAAATTGATGAGCTGTCAAAATTTGTGTTTCTCGCATGAAATCGCAAACAAGACTGTTAATGTTTCTTGTAATATTCTTACATTAACAATAAAAATGTAAATGAGCAAAGCTGAAATAAAGAATTATATCCAAAAAAAAAAAAAGGTGGTTGTTAGCATAGTGGACTAGAGAATAGTAGGTTGAAAGTTTGAATCAAGAATCAAGTACGTTTTTTTTTTTTTAACCATAAATGTTTGAGAAATTACAACAGTGTTCGTTGTACAAAGAGCAACATTCTGTTTCGGCAACCGAAGTCGAGTGTAAAAATTATTTCGCGTGTAAATTTCTGAAGCGTCGTCATTTTCATCAAACATCATGTATCATCATGTTTGATAATATTTTATATCCAAGTTATTATTTGGCAAAGTAAGACTATACCGAGTATTTAGACGAAAAATTGAGTAAGAGACAAATGGTTGGTTGGTAAGATGACGGAGCGTTGTGCAAAAGGTCCGAAGTTCGATTCTACAAATATCCGATGTTATTTTTAAGCAAAATTTTAATATTTTCTGTATTTCCATGAATTGATTCGAATGGTACGTTTTACGCAATCAAAATTTAAAAACAATTGCTGCGTTGCATTTAACGTGGTAAAGTACACACAAGTACTTCTGACTGCACGCAACTACTCTTGCTAAATTTTATGAGTAGTTTACTTTTCGAATTTATGGCGACTTTGTTACCAGAATATTTAGCACAACTAATCCATATTATTTTTATGCAATAATATTGTTACGTAATTAATTAATTATTCAAAAAATCGAGCCTCAGACATTTTTACAAAAGTAAAACACACGCCCTCTTTTAAGCAAAACCAAATATTTCAGCACTTAGCAGAAACACTGTTTAGTAAATGTAGTGCATATGTCCTAACAAAGATGTCACCATATCGACATATTATAGACACATTTGTTTTGATTGCATAAAACAAACAAATGAATATTAACTTGTATATGTGAGATAGCCGAGGTAGCAAGGTGATGGAGTGGAGTGGAGAAGGTCTGGAGTTCGAATCTAACCAAAGCCAACGAAAAAATTTGTTTTTAGATGAAAAATTTTGAATTGGGAAAATCCGAGAAGATTAATCGGGATCTATAGATCGCTGCAAAAAAAAAAAATTGGTAAAATTCGTGGAAATAAAAAAAAAACAAATTTTTGCTTAAAAAAAAAAATAAAGTCGGAAGTTTGAAGAATCGAACTCCAAACCTGTCGAACACCACTCCTTCATTTTACCACCCAACCACTCATCTCTATATAATTTCTACTCAGTTTTTCGTTTAAATACTGACAAATTCGGACTTGGCGAAAAATCGCATAAAATTTTTTGTTATTTTAACAGGCGAACAGAATTTAAAAAACAACATAATTGTCAGCAACGTGACATTATTTTGTATCAAAGCGTGCCACTTCAAGTTATGTGACACTTGAACATACAAAATAAAGTCATATTGCTGACAATTCTACCTTCTTGTAATTTCTGTTCGCCTGTTAAAATGACAAAATTTTTTTGCGATTTTTGATGAAAAAAAAAAAATTTTTTTTTTAAATTTCTGCTCACCTGGTAAATAAAAATTAACTTTTTTTAATTAAAAAGGCAATCAATAACTCTAGCAACCACCCAAATAGAAAATTTGGAGCTTTTTATTACAAAAAAAAACTTCCTTCATGTGCGGGGAACGAACACGAGACCTCTTTGGTTTTAATCTGCTCTCTTATGGTAAGAGTTCGATCCTCGCGGCTGAAGGATTTCTTTTTTGTAATAAAAAGCTTCAAATTTTATATTTGGGTGGTTGCTACAGTTATTGATTGCCTTTTTAATTAAAAAAAGTTAATTTTTATTTACCAGGTGAGTTGAAATTTAAAAAAAAAAATTTTGTTTTTTCATCAAAAATCGCAAAAAAATTTTGTCATTTTAACAGGCGAACAGAAATTACAAGAAGGTAGAATTGTCAGCAATATGACTTTATTTTGTATGTTCAAGTGTCACATAACTTGAAGTGGCACGCTTTGATACAAAATTATGCCACATTACTGACAATTATGTTGTTTTTTAAATTCTGTTCGCCTGGTAAAATAACAAAAATTTGTATGCGATTTTTCGCCAAGTCCGAATTTGTCAATATTTAAACAAAAAACTGAGTAGAAATTATATAGAGATGAGTGGTTGGGTGGTAAAATGAAGGAGTGGTGTGCGAGAGGTTTGGAGTTCGATTCCTCAAACTTCCGACTTTATTTTTTTTTTTTTTTTTAAGCAAAAACTTGATTTTTTCAAAACTTTTTTTGTAGCGATCTCGATCCCGATTAATCTTCTCGGATTATCCCCAATTCAAAATTTTTCATCTATAAACAAATTCTTTCGTTGGCTTTGGTTAGATTCGAACTCCAGACCTTCTTCACTTTACTCCATCACCTTACTACCTCGGGTATATCATCATCTACAAGTCAATATACATTTGTTTGTTTTATGCAATCAAAACAAATGCGTCTATAATATGTCGATATGGTGACATCTCCGTTAGGGCATATGTACTCGAGTTTTGTTTACCTGTTATAACAAAAATATTTTAAATGAAATTTTCTCATCAAAAATTGGTTTTCTATTAAAATTCTGCTCTTCTGAGATTCTGAAATTTTGTTTTGTAACAGGCAAACCCTATTTTCGATTTTAATCAGAAAATTTCATTTGGAATTTTTTTATTATAACAGGCAACCATATTTATTATAACTTGAAAAGGCCCGTCAAAAATTTTGTGTTTGGTCAGCAGCGAGGATTGAACTCAAGACCTCGAGCTTTTTAATTTATTCTGTTACCAACGCTCCACCGTCGTATATGTATTTGATTATGCTTCAGTACTTCAAACGTTTTCAATATGCTTATTGGAATATACCATACTTACAATTAGAGTACTATTCTGTACTATACTTACATTAGAGTATCCACAATATTCAAAACTTCTTTACTAAAGCTTTGTCTCATTTATTCTGAAAACAACATAATGCGAGCATCAAGAGAATTAGCAGATGCAATTATTTACTCATTCAACTTCTTTTTACTCAAACAATACATTTAATTTTTTGTTAAGAGGTACAGGTACACCAGGAGCCAAATCTTTGGCTCGTTCTAAAAGATTTTTAATTTAATGCTAATTTGGAATGCTTATTCTGTTTGCCGTAAGTCAAAACATTTTGCTGTTCTGGCTCTCCCACTCTATGGCAAATTACTTTTAAACGTCCTATGTTACTGCATCGATTGTAACCAGGGGAAGTTTAAAAACCAGCTTTTACATAAAATCTCTATAAATTATATAATCGATTATTTCTCAATTCTTTCAGCATTTTTCAACTTTACTGCTTGTTCCGGTTGAAAATAGAGTCGAAATCAAACCAAAATGGAAGCCGAAACAACAATAACAACAGCACAAGAAAATGAAATCGACCAAATGCTAAACTCTATGATTGGGCGATTTGGTTTCATCGACTATATCGTCTTCATCGCCATGCTGAGTATATGCTCGTTAATTGGGGTGTACTTCGGCATTCAGCATAGTAAACAACAAAAAAATGCAAAGCGGCAAGATTCAGTTGAACTCGACTTTTTAGTGGGTGGACGCAAAATGAGTCCATTCCCCGTATCAATGTCAATAATTGCCTCATGGATTTCCGGTGTAACTCTAATGGGCGTATCAACCGAAACATATTTATTTGGCACTGGATTCATGTTGATACTGGGTGGAATATTTTTATGCGGTGTCCTAGTTCATTTATTTTTTATACCCGTATTCGTCGATATGAAACTCACATCGTTGTATGAATATTTAGAGGCACGATTTGATCGACGTGTACGTTTATTGGGATCGATTTTATTTATGACCAGCCAATTCTCATGGTTACCGGTTGTAATTTATTTACCAGCTTTGGCCTTTAATCAAGTTACTGGAATCGGAATTCATGTAACAACGCCAGCGATTTGTATAATTTGTATTTTCTATACAGGATTGGGTGGAATCAAGGCTGTTGTTTGGACCGATGTAATTCAACTCCTTATTATGTATGGAACCGTAGCGGTAATTATTTTTAAAGGTACTTCAGATGTCGGTGGTTTTGCTACGGTTTTTGAGCGAAATTATAATAGTGGACGTATAGAATTTCCACCATTTGATTTAGATCCGACAATACGGCACTCATTTTATTCGGTGGTATTTGGTAGCGCAATTTTTTGGTCGGCAGGAAATGGTGTCAACCAAGCAATAGTACAACGGTATTTATCACTTCCAAATATTCGGGAAGCAAGAAAAGCACTATGGATCTTTACTTTCGGTGCTGCAATTATGATTTATGGGTGCTGTTATAATGGGCTGCTAATTTTTGCGACGTACTACGATTGTGACCCGCTGTCCACTAAGCTGGCTAAAGCTAAAGATCAATTGGTTCCTCTCTACATAATGGATGTATTTCGTACCGTACCTGGACTATCTGGTCTGTTTGTTTCAGGATTATTTAGTGCGGCGCTTAGCTCTTTATCGACCGGACTCAATAGTTTGTCGGCTGTTGTACTCGAAGATTTTGTTAAACCGAATGTTAAAACACCATTAACCGGGAAACAGACGGTCTACGTTATGCGAGGTGTTGTCATTGTTGTGGGAATTTTATGCGTCATTCTGGTATTCATCGTGGAAAAGATGGGCGCTGTTCTGCAACTTACGTACAGCCTTGGCGGTGTAACTAATGGCCCATTATTTGGAGTTTTTGTCATGGGGCTTACGATGCCTTGGATTAACAGTAAATCGGCACTTATCGGTGGAATCAGTTCACTACTCATATCCGGGTTTTTGGCAGTTAAAACACAAACACTTCAGGCGGCTGGAGAAATTGTTCAGCCAACCAAACCCTTCACGACTATTGGATGCACCTACGATTTTGATAATTCAACGTTATTATCGACACCGATTCCGGACTTGTCTGGGGCCACTAAATCAATCTATCATTTATCGTATATGTACAGCACAGCATTGGGATTTTTACTCGTTTTAATCGTAAGCCACTTGGTGATTATACTAGTGGGCTGTCAAAATTGTGATGAACTGGATCCGAATTTACTGTCACCGCTAATTCGGCGATGGCTTCAACCTAAGGAAGAAAAAATTGAAATTACACATAATTTCGAGAAGAAAGATGTGGTCGACCATGTGGAGCCAGTTGATTAGAGTTAATTGCCATGTTTTTGTTGAACAATAAATTTTTGACATTTTGTTTTCTTAATTGAAATCCCGACGTTGGCGCTTTAAAATTAAAATGGTACGGAATTGCGAAGAAACGATAAGGTAAGTATGAGCGCGTCACCAATCTTTCTAAAGATAAAACCCTGAATTTAACTTGAGTATATCCCTTAGCAGTACTCAGAAGTATAAACCACCTGAAATGAGTTGAACATCTTGATTTTGCATCTAATTTGCCTGAAGGTTGGATAGTCCAAAACTTAAGCAAGCTATAGAACGGCAGGAATCTGGAACAGCGTTGCCATGATGTTCTAAAAAACGGGCAACATCGCTTATTTGAAAATAGAAAAAAATTTAATTAAAATTAATTTCCAAATTCCAATTCACTTACCTGACGTTTAATGTTTCGCATTTGTTATTTTCGTTCCTGTCCCGAATATATTCCGATTAAAAATTGCGGCGTTGCCAAAATATATTAAACCAAACAGTATTATTTATCATTTATTAATTAAATTTATTTATTTTTGTATTGTTCTGTTGCTCGACATAAATAATTTGTATTGTAACTTAAAATTAAATATACAAACATTTAATAATTTAATTTAAACTATTTATAATTAATTATTTATTTTGTTTAATATTTTATCAATAATATAATACATTTATATATAAATATATAAAATCTAAATGTAATAAAAAATTGTTTTATACTTCTGACATAGCTAAAATGGTTTTTGGCCGCTCGACAATAACAACTCGAGCTGGTCGCATATATGTGGTCGCCGATCGCCGTGACACCGTCAACGATGTGGTTAACGTTCTCATCGAGTCATTACTGTTATTCATTCGTTGTCCGTTTGCATTGCATCGGATTGTTGTTTGACTGGACCGATGATCATGTCCTGATTTATCACAACCATAGCAACACCACAGTGTAATGAACCAGCGGAATGGTGGTATTCGTCTGCGGCAATAAAATAATACGTTAACAGAGTTTATACATGGGGGCATACATAAGAACCAAAAAGTGTCATACTCACTTAAGCGCCCGACACACCTGCGTCGAAAACAAACAATATATTAATGGGTTGGCGGCCGAATTTAGCGGTGCCAAACTTTGAATCATTGTCGCAATTGCTAGATTAGTTTGGGTTTTTGGAATTTGTTGGAATACCTGCAGTAAATCGAATACAATGTATGGTGACCAACACAGCACAAATACTATAACAATGACTATTGTCATTTTAACAGTTTTCACTTTTGCCCTTGGTATAATCCCTCGTGAACTTGCCCGCCGATCTCGATCTATCACACCCGATGCATATCCATTTCCGGTTGTGTTGCACACACCACGTGAACGATGTTCTGCGGAAAAGAAATAATTTAATTATCAGACTCCGTCAAGTTCTTCCGTTTGCGAAATTACAAAAAAAAAAAGTTACTGTCGACAGTATTTAAGTATGCGGCATAAATCAGAATCTAGGTAGACTTCCAAAAAAAAATAAAATCGAATAATCATTTTAAAGCGATCTGTGAGTGTTTTACTCGTGTCAAAATTTGCTGTTACACTAATAAATTCTAAAAATTTTTTTGTTAACAATGAAAACCATCAATTCAATAGATTCAGAAAACCAATTTCGATGCAAAAATTGTGGCCATCGACCAATAGATTCGCCTACTGAAATGGATTTTTTGTTCGGGAAAAAATCGTGCGCCTGCCGAAAATCGGCCAGCCGAACCGTAAGCCAAACCATTATGGACTACATACAAAGATTATCTAAGCAGAAGGAGTATTTAGCTGTACCATTGGACCTAAATATTGGGGCGCTATTAAAAAATTTTATGTGAATGATGAGACCACGTCCATAGTTCATAAGCCTTTATATGATGACCAAATTCAAGAAGAATATCAAATACAAAATTTCGTTCGAATACATCTTATCAATTCAAAAATTATGTTAATTGAGTTTTTATTTGAATATCAATTCCAGCTATACAGCCCATCTTTCACTTATACACGCGGACAGACAACTATTATTAATGTGGTGCATATACCACACGCACACACACAGTTATATTCCTCATATTCACATGCTATGCGAACGCTCAGTTTATGTTTTTGTTTAACTAATAAAGATATAATTTGGTGTGATGTGGATTCTGCTGGAATGAAGACAAATCGATTCGTAGATATATCGTTTGTCTTAACTAAATAAGAAATTTGTGTTATCTCCGGTTATGTGTTTGTAGAAGCGAACAGATAGATAGATATATGTTGATACTCTTAGATGGATGGGAAATAAACGACTAAAAACGTGGGTGGTTTCTGGTTTTATGTATATGGATGGGTTATTTTATTCAGATCACATAAATTCGTCGAGAAAAATAAAATTTCGATTTTGTATTTTCAATGTATTTTGTGCTCACACCAACCGCTACTTATGTATTCGAAGAGTTCAATTTTCCTGGTTTTGAATAACATGTCAATTTGATTTGTGTGGGTGTACGCGTCATCTGTTGCCTGCAATGATGGCATTAAATGCTGTTTGTCTATAGATGATTATGTACATCCTGCGGGTGTAAAAAAAACCGAATTGAGTAGTTTGGCTGCTAAAACTGTACATTTTTTCGTAACGTCCAAAGATTTTATAAGAAAAGGGGACACGTACCAGATTCTGGCTTTAAATTTTTGTCTATTTTTTAACGAACATTATATGTCACTAGGCTTCAAACTTGTACTATTTATCAAAAAGGAGATCCCTGTGCTGATCAATGTGCAACTGAGAAGATTCAGGACTTAACACATGAACATATTATTGTGCCCTAAGCCAGCACAAATTTTTGAGAGAAAAAGTTGGACCACGTGCCGACTGAGAAAGAAGTGATTGCTCCATTTAGAGTCATAAAGGAGCTCACTGTATTCATCATATAGTATTACCCCATCTGGATTCTCCATATAATTATTGACTTTAATTTAGCTAAACAGGTTTCTGCTTATTTCAGAGAAGTAAATCTGCATATTTCGTATTTTTCTAGAAAAAAGGTTAAACAATCTTCTAATGGGGATGCGTTAATCAGTCAGTCCTAACAATGACTGTATAAATTAGCTGTATGTAACCCAACCTACTCCATTTAGCTTCGGATTCAACAAAGTATTTACGTCAGAGTGAGGCTATTGAACTATTTTATCATATGGGTTCCAAAGTTGAAAAGCTCAGTTAAATCTCCTTAAATGTTAACCATTATGATACTGAACGGACCATTTAGGTGTACGAGTATACCTACATATTGGCTTAAATACCTATAGAATATTACCTTACAATATATGGAATAAATATTTAATTGGTTTTGTTCATTAGGCGACACTACTCTCCAAGGGGAATTATAGTAAGAAAAATGACATGGCAGTTAAAAAACACAAAACTGGCACAACTTAAAAGAGGGCGGGAAGCAAACCCTATTATTTTGTGGCGGCGACAAAGTCGACGCATCACAAATCACTTAGTTGATAAAATTGTTAACCAACGGAAAAATAAAAATAACGACCAAATCACTCTAATCGTTTTAATAATTCTAAATTCATCTAGTAGCTTTGTCCAGCAAATGTACGCGCTCAGTTACAATTGTCAAAATTATATGACGTTTTGTCTCCTCCTGTCAAAACGTATTCAAAATTTTTCTCACGTAAACTTTGACATCCTTTGTGCGACTTCCTTTGCACGATATCGGAACTGCGTAGTGTGGTGAATTTATAAGTTTGGACGATAGAGAAATCGTAGTGTCCAGGGAAAACAAGTACTTCTACATAAAAAACAATAAAAAAAGTCGGTAATAGCTCCCTCCAGAGGCGAGCTCGGGATAATTAGTTAATCTAATCACCTAAAATATATTAGGAAAGCCCACAGAAGAGGTAGTTAAAAAATAGCAAACAAAGGGATTTTTTATCGAAGAAAACAGGCACCCCGGAACAATAGGTGCTCAGAATAAGTAAGCTGTAACAAAGAATAGGATAATCATTCACCGGGCACAGGGGCCCTTGTCGGACAATCAGGCAAGGCAGGATAGTAGTTAACTAACGGTAACCAAAACCGCAAATCAATAACCAACCATCTGGCCAACAGTTTGTCACAGAGGTTTCCGAATAAATAAACAGTAAGCTAACAAATTTGTAAATTCTTCAAAAAAAATGTTTTCTTTCATTTCATATTAGCGCGAATAACTGAAAAAAAAAAACGAATAAATGAAAAAATTTCCAATGAAGTCAGTGATATCAACACTGGCCCCATCTCCACCACGCCATATTCAACGCTAAAAAACGCGATATTGAACCTCATCGGGGAATCCAGGCAGTCAAGAATCCATCGGATTTGAGGATACGAAGAGCAGCGGTAAATGATGAACTCATAAAAACAATTTGGCTCAAGCGGTTCCCCCACCGAGCCCAGGAAATTTTGTCACGTCAAACCAGCACGAATCATACCGTCGAAACCAGAGAGCAACTTGGAGTATCAAATCCACGAACTGGTTAAACGGATAGACCAAATGGGAAAGCGAGACAACGAACGATTTTACGCAACAAATAACAGACGTCGCAGTCAGTCGAAAAGCAGGTCAAAAACCGATGTAGAGAATAATTTACCAAATCAAAGCCATTCTCCACGATTATGCTACTCACATTTCAGATTCAAAGATTTATCAAGAAATTGTAAGCTGTCCTGCCCACGCTGGGAAGTGTTCAAACAAAAGATCTAGAGCCACCGGAGCAAACAGCGACAGTCGAAGGGGCGCGATCAAATTGTCGCTTAAAAATAACGGATAAAGAATCACACATAGCATATTTAATAGATACTGGAGCCGACGTATCAATGATGCCAGTCCCAAAAAAGGGTAGCAAAAACCATGACGTCAATTTATATCTATATGCAGCAAACGGGAGCAAATTGAAAACGTTCGGCAAAAGAGGAATACAGCTAAATCTTGGTCTAAGGAGGCAATTCAGCTGGAAATTTATTATAGCCGAAGTCACGTTGCCCATAATCGGCACGGATTTTTTAAAAGAAACAGGACTACTCTTGGATATACAACATGGACGATTCATCGATTCACTCACCACGCTTTATTCAGTCGGGAGCACAACCACTGAAGCAGCACCAACCGTTCGGGTAGTCTAGATAGTAACAGAGACATACAAATCGTCGAGTTACTAAACAAATACAAAGAAATTACAAACACACCGTAACTAATCACATTGTAACAAAGGGATCACCGATATTCGCCAGGCCTCGAAGATTAAATACATAGAAACTAGATATACCGACTAAGGAATTTAAATATATGATACATCAAGGGATTTGTCGGCATTCCGATTGTCCATGGGCTAGCCCACTGCATTTAGTGCCAAAGAAAAACGGCGACTGGCGACCATGTGGAGACTATCGGGCGCTGAAAAATACAGTACCAGATCGATACCCGATCTCATATATTCAAGATTTCTCGCAAAACATCTAGAAGGTGCAAACATTTTCTCGACGATAGACCTGGTGCGAGCATACCACCAGATACCGATCGAGGAGGAAATATACCGAAAACGGCGATCACAACACCTTTTGGATTATTTGAATTCACAAAAATGAGGTTAGGCTTAAGAAATGCAGGAATCACTTTCCAACGCTTCATGCACAACATTCTTCAAGGTTTAAATTTCTGTTTTGTGTACTTAGATGATGTATTAGTGGCATCTAAGTCACGAACAGAATACACAGAACACTTAGAAATTATATTCGCAAAAATGTGCGATGCTGGGTTAACGATAAGGAAACAAAAAACGATCGAGGAAATAAAAAAATGATTAACTACCTAAGAAGATACCTAGGGATTATAAATTTTTATGATTTTTTTAATATGTTCTAAAGATTGTAAGAGAATTCAATCCAGTTTCGAACTGATGAGCCTATGATTATGAAAAAATCAATCTTCTCATCAGGCCGCGGCGACTGGACTGATTATACCACAATTTACATTCTATATATACAGAATGTGCTGTGCGTTAAGTACTAGCGAATCATACTAATACAGATGAACTCTCTTACAATTTTTCTTCTCCACAATATTCACCCAGCTCTATTTCTGTGTACGCTAATTTTTACTTTTATTAATTTTTTGTTGAACGTTAATTAATTAATTCATGTAATTTCTAATATGCTACCGGTGATTAGACCTTGTTGTAAGAGAGTTCATCTCTTTTAGTATAATTCGCTAGTACTTAACGCACAGCACATTCTGTATATAGAGAATGTAAATTGTGGTATAATCAGTCTAGTCACCGCGGCCTGATGAGAAGATTGATATTTTCATAATCATAAGCTCATCAGTTCGAAACTGGATTGAATTCTCTCTCTTACCAGCTTCGGAACATATTAAAATCATATAATTAAATAAATAGAATTCTGTCTATTAGTCGGTTTCGTTGAATTACTGTTCGTAAAAAATACTAATATACTTCTAGTGTTAAGGTCTAATCACCGGTAGCATATTAGAAATTACATGAATTAATTAACATTCAACAAAAAATTAATAAAAGATAAATTTTATTGTATATTCATTCCAAAACGCGAGTAGAAATCAAGCAGTACTCAACCAGTACCTACAGAGAAGTAAAAAAATCGATCGAAAACTTTTGGCGATACAGGCAGCAGTAAAAAAATTCAAGCATTTGTTAGAAGGTTGCACATTCAAGCTGCGTACATGCTATACATTTCTGGTGAAAAAATGTACACCACGAAGTTAGCTGTATGAGTTGTATTTTTTCTAACTAGAACAAAAAGTTGATCAGGGTAACCAATTTTAACTAAAAATTATACTATTTTGCTAACTTCGTGGTGAACATTTTTTCACCAGAATTGGAGCATGTACGCACCTTCACAATATTTACAGATCGGAAGCCAATAACATTCGCATTCACACAGAAACCAAAGAAAGCTTCACCTCGACAATTTCGTTACTTGGATTTCATAGATCAATATTCAACAAATATCCAACATATAGCAGGGCGGAACAATGTAGTTGCAGATACCATGTCGCGTTTAGAAGTTATTAACAAAAGATAAACTTATCAAAATTAAGTGAAGCACAAGAAAATGTTCAATTTAGAGACATGCCAATCGCGTTTAACGCAACGGTTCACAACCTCGCACACCCAAAGAGTAGCAGCATCAGTAAGAGTGATGACGAAACAATTTATTTTGCACGACATGAAAAAAGACGTAAAGAGGATGGCCCAATGCTGCATACCATGTCAGAAGGCGAAAGTGATACAACATACAAGAAGTCCACTAGGGAAATATCCGCAAACAAGCAATAGATTTTTGGAAATTCATATGGACTTAATCGGTTCACTAGCACCATCGGAAGGGCAAATATATTGTGTCACAATAATAGACAGATACACACGACGGACCGAAGCGGTATCTGTGTCAGACATCCGGGCGGAAACTGTCGCAAGGGCGATATACGGTGCCTGGCCATATTAGTATGAATGTTGATTTTTTTTTAATTTTTCTTAGAAATTGTTAATGATACGAGTACATTATAAAAACTTAAAATGTAAATTTGAAAAATATTTATTTAAATATAGTTTTTTACAACAAATTTTTCTTTTTAAATTCAATTCAGGATTTTATATATGGTTTAATTGACCTTAGTCAAAATTTAATATTTTGTTAAGTCGCCTTTGGCGCTTTGGCCTTTATAAGTGCTTCCACACGTCGGGCATGCTCTTTACACACCCTCTAGCGGCTTCAGCGACATCCTGGTCATAGTGCCATACCGTAATAAGGCGTTCAATAAGCGGGGTCTCGGTTGTTATTAGTTCTTGGGCCATCTTCCTCTTGAGAATAAACAAAAGTACTTTCAGGGCTTCCCCTTTCAGTCTGCCGTACACAAGCAATTTAAATATCAAAATGGAAAACATGAAAGTTGTATGTCGCCATCTATGAAATCAAACACAATTGCATTTTTTTTTTAGTCATAGATGGAGTTTTAAGAATCGATAAATCCAAAAATTAAATATAATTGAAACATTCATACTAAAATGGCCAGGCACTTTATAACAACTGGACTGCACGCTTAGGAGTCCCAACATCAATCGTAACCGACCAAGGCGCGCAATTCGAATCAGAACTATTCGCGGAATTTGTGAAGATGTTGGGCTTCGAGCGTAAAAGGACCACGGCGTATAATCCGAAAGCCAACGGGATGATAGAGAGATGGAACAGGACGCTTAAAGCGGCCATAATGTACCACGGAAAAAACAAGTGGACACGTATACTACAAACAGTATGGTTGAGTTTTAAATCGGCGTACCGGGAAGAGATTGCAGCATCCTCAGCAGAGCTGGTTTACGGGGAAAACTTACGCATACCCAGTGAGTTAATAATAGAAAAGAGAGAGGATATATTTACTGCTTACGTAAACTATAAATGCGCAATACTTGTGTTCTATAGTACTTGATGTCAGCTATCAAAAGCAATATACGACATTTGGTTGAAGTGTAAACAAATAGTATTTTTAACTCTTTCAAAATGTCGAATTTTATTCCAAATAAACATTATTTGCGGGATGTTTTATTACATTGTTTTATTGCAAAGAAAAGTGCAGCGGAAACTTATCGTTTGCTTGTGGAAATTTACGGTGAGCATGCTCCATCGAATACAACGTGCAAAAAATGGTTTCGACGATTTAAAAATGATGATTTTGGCATTGAAGATAAAGAGCATGGAAAACCAGCCAAAAAATTTAAAGATGCTGAATTGGAAACGTTATTGGCTGAAGATTCTTCTCAAACACAATCAGAATTGGATGTAGCATTAAATGTTGATCGATCAAATGTTGCAAAACGTTTACATACAATCAGTATGGTTCAAAAAGCTAACAACTGGGTTCCACATGAATTAAAAGAAAGAGACCTCGAACGTCGAAAAACCATTTGTGAAATACTGATTCAAAGGCCACAAAGAAAAGGTTTTCTTCATCGGATAGTTACTGGAGATGAAAAATGGATTTATTATGAGAATCCCAAACGCCAAAAATCTCGGGTGAAGCGTGGTGAAGCTGGTCCATCGCAACCAAAGCGAGATATCCATTGCAATACGGTTATGCTTTGTATGTGGTGGGATCAGAAAGGTTTGGTATATTATGAACTGCTGGAATCAGGTGAAACTATCAATGGCGATGTGTACCAACGACAACTAATACGTTTGAAGCGAGTTATAGAGGAAAAACGAACAGAATGGATGAATAGACATAACAAATTAATTTTTCAGCATGACAATGCAAGACCACATGTTGCAAACGTTGTGAAAAATTATTTACAAGGACAGGACTGGGAAGTTCTACCCCACCCGCCGATTCACCAGACAAGCTCCTTTAGATTACTACTTATTCCGGTCAGCCGTTGGCTTAATGATTGAATCGCCCCCAAAGACCAAGATTTTTTCAGAGAGGGAATCCGTAAACTGCCTGAAAAATGGGGGAAAGTTGTAGCTGTAAATGGAGCATACTTTCAATAAATAATTGTATCATTTTCTAAACAAGCAAATGTGTTTTATTTTAATAAAAAAGGGTGGAGTCATATTCACACAGCCAATAGCACAGCGTCACTTAACAAAAGGATACCCGCAAAACGAAATTTCTGACCACAAGATAAATGAAACAATAAACAAACGTACATATATAGGGACGTCATGATTTCTTATATACGGTAGATACAATTTTCTTGTGTAAATCTCTTTACAGTTGGTTATAAAATGAACTGATATTATCCTTATCAGCAAACCATACTATTCCAAAATAGATAACGGAGTAAGAAAGGTTTCAGCCTCAAACAAGGATTAATCATAGGTATGACTAACACTTGATTAATGGAAATATTAGCTTTATGTATACTGTGGCTAAATTAACTTTGGAACGGAGCTTTGACCTTTAATATAAAAACCACAAAATTAAATAATTTTTCGGTAGCCATTGCGTCCAATTTAGTGAACAATATTCGACACGAAAAACCAATCAATGGTTTTTGGTGACGTTTATAATCGCATATGTTTAATCAATAGAGTTTCTCAAACTGGGAAAGTCCCGGGATTAGTAGTCTTTTAGCCCAAAACCACATAGGAAATTTAGGGATTCTCAAACGGAATTCTGACATCTCGTTTTCTGAATCAAAAGTGTGACCGGAAAATTTCGAAATTTCCCGGTTTTCGATTTATTTATTTTATATTTTTTATAATATGTTCTGTGGCTCTTTAACCGCATAGGGAAAATATACTATAGGAAAACCACGGTTTAAGAAACTAATTGGGGGTTGGCCTGTCTCTTATTTCTGACTAAATTTTAATATCTCGTACAGAATCTTATTCATATGTAGTATTTCAAGTCAAATTCAGGCTAATTAGGAAGGAACTTTTAGATGAAGTTTTGGAAAAGGGACAGTTAGCAAGGATCTTGGCTGTCTCTTAACCGATTATGATGAAACCCGATTTATACGATGGAATTGGGACTCTAAAGTGATTTTAAGAAAAGTTTTGGAATATAGCCAATTAGCAAGAACTTCGGTTTGGTATTTCTAAACCGATTGTGAGGAAATTCAATAAATACGACATGAAATCGGTAAAGAAACAACCGAGTTCCTTCCTAATTGGGCTTAATTCAGAACTTCATGTAAAAATCATTTTAGAACCGCATTTCCGTCGTGCATGCAGAATTTCATTATAATCAGTTAAGAAACAGCCAAGCCCTTTCTAATTGTTCATTTTCAAGAAATTTATGTAAAAATAATTTTAGAATGCTATTTGCATGGTACGTGCCGAAATTCGTCACAATCGGTTGAGAAACGGTCAAGTTCCTTCCTAGTCGGCCATATGCCAGAACATCTTCCTAACATCATTTTAGAATCCCATTTCCGTCGTGCATGCTGAATTTCATCATAATAGGTTTAGAAAGTGCCCAAGTTCCTTTATTGGTCATTTTCCAGAATTTCACCTAACTTCCACTTGAGATATTCAAATTTTCTACATTCGAATCTAAGTGACAATCGGGAATAAGAGGCATTCCTATTACAAATTAGGTGCTTAAACCGAGGATTTACAGTAATATATTATTCCTATGCCGGTATAGAGCTAAAAGAGTATATAAAAAAAATCGAAAACCGGGAAATCCCGGAATTTCCTGGTCACACTTTTGAGACAAAAGCGGGATCCCGGGATCCTGTTTCGGGAAACCCTAATATGTACGTAGTTTTTGCTTTGATTTGAGAGAGTGGATGCAACTTGGATCCAACACTTGACTTCAAAAAGTTTTTTGGTTTAGGAAGTGTTTTCAATACCGCTTGATTGCAAAGTTGAAAACCGATGATGAGGGAGTCCCAAAAAATGTAACCATTATCATTAAAGCGTGATCCAATGGGAGATACTATTTCCAATTGGGATTCTCATTGGGATTCATGCGTGACAACTGTCATGTTCATATGACATTTGTGTTCAGTATTTATTAACATTTCACCATGAATCTTCGACCATTTTATGGTGTTCATAATCGTCCAACTGAATGCACTATTTGCGAAAGAATCAATAAATTTCGAACCACTTTTTCATTACAGGATATTCATCACCTAACTAGAGTGCGTGCAAGTCGATCTAATGTGAATATTGCTGCTGTAGCTGAAAGTGTACATAAAGACCGCAATCAGTCAATTCGTCGCCGTTCTCAAGCTCTGGGTCTCTCATATTTTGAAGATCTTGGTTCGAAGGCAGACAAAATACAGCTTGTTCAACAATTGAAGTCGGTTGACTCTCCTTTGCGTCATCGATTTGGTTTATGGGCGTTGGAACAGCTCCAAATTGATCCGTTTTTTTTTATCGAAAAACTGTGTTCAGCGATGAAACTCATTTTTGGCTGAATGGATACGTCAACCAACAAAATATTTGGGCTCATGAACAGCCAGAAGAGATTCGAGAGCTTCCAATGCATCCTAAAAAATGCACTGTTTGGTGCGGTTTATGGGCAAGTGGCATCATCGGACCGTATTTCTTTAAAAAATGCGGAAGGACAGCGGGTAAACGTCAATGGCGCAAATTCAAGATATTTTTGTGTAGCCGACTTGTGGTTTCAACGGGATGGTGCAACGTGCCAGACAGCAGGCCAAACCATCGATTTATTGAAAGAAAATTTTGACCCGTGAATTGGCCTTGAAATCACTTGTTTATATCGATAAAGCACAATCGATTCCTGCATTATAAGCGAACATAACACACGTAATTAATCGAATATCGGCCAAATGCTCGAAAGAGTGCTCGAAAATTGAACCCATAGAATGGATCATCTAAGAGCCAGTCGCGGACAACATTTAAAAGAAATTATTTTCAAACATTAAATGTCATAAACCACGTCACAAATACAACTTTTGATTATTAAATTGATTTTAATGCGTTTTATTAAAAAAAAAACTTCCAGAAGCTCTTATTGGATCACCCTTTATAAAGGTAACATTTTTTGGGAGTCCCTGATTATGAGTTTTTAACTTTAAAATCAGGCATTATTGAACCATTTGAAATACGAATTGAAGAAAATCTACCAAAATTGGTATACAGTAAACTTCTATCAAGACAAAGTGCCGTGCGAAAAAATCTAGCACGGATCATCGAGTTACTATCCTCGAAATCTGTAATTTAGCTTACTCGGAAGAAATTTTTGTCGAATTAATGATAGACTGTTGTCATCAGGTCAAGGTATAAGAACATCCTATATTCAATGACAACTTCAACTCCAGGAAGTTCAAAATGACTGGACATCTATAGCGGCCAGCGATCCTCACTTTCAAATCGTTTTTCGAAACAGTTAAAAACCTTCAAGATTATCTGGACGGGTTGGGTACGAAATTTCGCATTATAAAATTTCCTAATTACAAAATCTCCTAATTACAAAATCTCGCGTACAATTGTCCCCGTAAATATATGAAATCGCGCGATTTCTTATATTTACGGGGAAAATTTTATGCGAAATTTTGTAATTAGGAGAAAAGTGATTGTGTTTGCGTTGCGTCTCTTTGATTGGCTGTGTTTGTATGTATGGATGTGTGTGTGTGTTGCTTTTTTTTTGGCGGAAGATGGAAACCTTCGATAGGCTTCACTTGTGAACCCATGTATCAAACACGTGAGAATGTCGGATTCTTACTGATCAAACCCCACCCTCGATAATCTATGCCGTACGGCCCCGTGGAATTACCGTTAATTATTACTAAGAGGCAGGCTCAGCCTAGGCTGCCAACTAATCGGCTAGAATTAGCTTCTTCCCCCATTTCTGACTCTCTCGAAGCGTCTCAGCTTTCTCATTATGCTACAGAAATTTGACCCTACGGCGTTCCACCGAACTTCGCCAGCATAATCTCCAATATGTTTTCTGAAATTAGAACTCTAGCTTCACAGATATTGTTCCTTTCCTCCGTAAATCGTAGGAACTCGAGTACCACGTGCTCTGCGTTTTCCGGTATTCCGTTGCATAACGGGCAGTCGGGTGATTCTTCATGCTTGAATCTTTACAGATATGCTTAGAAGCATCCGTGACCGGTTAAAAACTGCATTAGGTGATAGTCCAACTCACCGTGTTGCCTGTTCAACCACGTCTCTATCGAGGGAATTATGCGATGGGTCCATCTGCCTTTAGTCGACTCATTCCATCGTCTCTGCCACAGATTCATGGTCTCAGCCCGCGCAACTGTGTAGTTCTCCATTTTAGCTGACTGATTTCGACGCAAGTATATTGTTTGGCGCTCCTTAGCCAGTAGATCTATTGGTGGCATACCTGCAAGGACACATGCAGCATCATCGGGCACCGTTCGATACGCGCACAATACCCTCAAAGCACTTAGCCTTTGAACTGCTGCAACTCTTTGTTTAAAAGTCTCCTAACGAACTGGCCCAAATTGGTGCTCCATACATCATTATGGAATTAACAACGTTGGCGAGCAGAACCCTGCTACTCATCCGCGCCCCTCTTATATTCGGCATTATTCGTGATAGCGCCGCGTTAACTCTACTTGCTTTTTCGCTTGAGGTAATGATTTATTACTCCTAGGTACTTGATGTATGGTTGACTCAATGTTTGTTAAGCACCAGTCTCCAAAGTTATGCTTTCGATTATTTTCCTGCCAGTAATAAGGACAGCTTTCGTTTTATGTTCTGCCAGTTGCAGACCAGCAGACGATAACCACCGCTGAATCAGTCTGACGGTCCTATTAAAAATCTCCTCTCTATAATTTGCGACAACCATAATCGCAATGTCGTCCGCAAAGCCAACTATCCGTGCTTCACATGGTAAGGCGAGTCGAAGAATACCAGAGCGTAGGGCCTAGCACTGATCCCTGTGGAACTCCACTTTTCACCTCGTATATTTTCTTTCCCTCATCGGTATTATACCTCAGTATTCTTTGGTCAAAGTAGCTCGCAACTACTCTCAGTAGGTATTTCGGTACCTCCATCCGGGTAAGTGCATTAAATATGCAATTCCAGTTGGCCGTGTTGAATGCGTGTTTCACGTCCAATGTCACTATGCCACGGTATTTTTTGCTGCCACGTAGCCATCGAGAACCGGATATCGCCCCTTGCGCCGTATCTACAACGTACTTTATCACATCCATGGTTGAGCACGCCTTCCGAAAGCCATACTGGTGTTCTGCCAGGTTTCCTACTCTGACTATAGCTTCTTGCAACCGGTCACATACAATTCTTTCCAAAAGTTTACCTGCAGTGTCCAAAAAAACAAATTGGGCGGTAGGAGAACGACTCTCCTGATGGCTTGTCTCTTTTAGGCAACAATACTAGTTTCTGCTCCTTCCATTTGGTAGGGAAGATCCCCTCAACTAAGCATCCACTGTATACCTCTGTAAAAATGTTTGGATATGCGTTAACTGCTGACTTCAACGCAATATTTGAAACGATATCCGGACCAGGGGCTTTTTTTTACTCACTCTGGAACATGCTTTCAAGATCTCTTCCTCAGTGACTGGTGGCACATCTTCCTCCACATTTTCTGATATTTCCAGTACACAATCGGGTTGTTGCGGGAACAGATGACTTACTATATCAAACAACATTACCGGACATGTGGGGGTAGTAGTGTGATTATTTTTAAATTTGTTCATAACTGTTAAGTAAGGTCTAGGTGTATGTGTGTGTGTATGTGTGTGTGTGTGTATGTGTATGTGTGTATGTATGTGTGTGTGTGTGCCTTCACAAATGTCGCTGCCACCCCAAAACAAGACAATTATTCAAAAGGAGGCTTTAGGAGATTTTGTAATTAGGAGATTTGGTAATTAGAAAATTTTTAAAGAAAATAGGAGATTTTGCAGCTGAGATTATGAAATGTGGGATTACGTACCGATCCCTATCTGCACAAATGCACGCATTTTGGCCTTCCTTAATCCATTTGTTCATTTTCCATTGGTCACATTCGCGAGGATATCGCCTACATGATGGATTTTCTTTTCGCTAACAAATCAAGTACAAAAGGAGAGGCTTAATCGAAAGCAACTTTAAGCCGCTATAGGATGGAGGGAACACTCGCTTCTTTATTACGAATCGTGTTTCCTTTTCCCCGCTAATTTGTTCTTTATCAATCAACGTATTCAATTTTAATGAAACTCAATAATCTACAGGTTGCACCATACACAGAGCAGACCGTCAACTCTTTGAAAAAGGTGTCAGTTCGACAAAAATTTGCGAATTTAGTTTAAATTTTAATCGTGTGAACAGATTGGTTTCATCGGTATTGATCCACAACCAGATAAAAGTTAGAAGATTTGTGATTCCAACTATGACCTATAGCATAAAAAATCTTCTGGCAGAATTATGCAATTTTCTTGTTTTCTTGGTCAAGAGGAGGATTTTCGGATTAATACCTCAAAGGGTATTATAACTCCGTTTTGTGTTAAAACATCTTGGTAAATATACAAAGGAGGGAAAACCTGTAGTTTTCCTGTGACAAGTCTTGGAACCGTCAAAAGATTAACTGGTTCGGCAGCATCATAATTCCTAAGTATAGACTTTCCAGTCAAAGCAAGTTGCAAGTTAAATTTCCATACATGACTTGCGAAGTACTTTATCTAGAGGCATTATCTTCCTTATTTCCTTTTAGTTATTAAGCCATCTGTAAAACTATTTCTGTTCCATTATATAATAGTTAGGGTATAAATCTTCAATTTTCTTTTACGTACAACACCCACTCACACAATAAACGATTCAACTCCTCCATCTAAAATAATAAATTTCTATTTACGGATTGGACAATGCATAAATAAAAATCCAAATAAATACCAATTACGTGCGGTGCGAATATCCCACATAAAAACTATTTAAACATCTATAAATCTTTATCTCACCTGGTGGTCCCAAATATATAGCACCCTTTGCCCATATCGTTCGGACAATAATTGCATAGCATGCTGATATTATAATGGCGGGCACAACAAACAAAACGGTCGAAACAAGTGACATGTAAATCTGCCATCGCCATGGTTCACCCAATTCAATCCAACATTGGGTCTGATCTGAAATACATACACAAAAACAAGTTAGTTACATGAATTTCAACCGATAAATTTACAACGATACCTTCAATTAATGTTTCTTCATATAAAAATAGCATGGGCGTTGAAAATATAGCGCTTAATAACCAAGCTGCTGCTACCAGTCTTCTTGCACGTTTCCCTAAATAATTCAAAGACAAAAAAAGGAAAAAGATTTGTTTCATCTAAAAATTAAATTTAAAATTTAAAGAATTTTGGTCAATTAAGTCCAATTTTATTATGGTGAAAAGTTTTTTTTTTTATTTCCCAGAAAACATGAAAAACTTTTTGTCTTTTTCATAATTTTTCATTAGTATCTTTATGTTGTGTGTACATTTTGTGTCATCGTACAGTACACAACACAAAATTAATTTTAATTTAATTAAATCGTTTGATGTTCACCCAAAGTATCTATAAAGCTATTTTTCATACGTACATGATCCAGAAAAATTCATCGGATGTGTTATGGCATCGTACCGATCTATACTCAACGCCACCAGTACATATGTTGAAGCGTATGTTACACTCGCTTGTAGGAAACGGATTAATTTACAGGCAAAATTTCCGGCACGCCACGATACCGTAATACGCCATATTATATCGGTCAGCACATTTAGTAGTCCAACACACAGATCTGTAAAAAAAAAAAAAAAAATTAAAATTGTTGTTATGTTTATAGTTATTAGATATTAGTTTTTGAGTTGTTATTGCAGTTGTACACTCTTCAAATATTTGGAACAAAAAAATAGTACAAGACAGTCGAGAGGATATATGCATATCGAGACAATAAGACGTCATTGTTATATGGACTACTATATACATATATAGAAAATGTAGATAAGAAAACCAGGAAAACTAAACAAAAAATATTTTGATTGTTTTCTTGGAAACTAGCAGCGACATGCATGCAGCAAAAAAAAAATATAAACTTGTTTTTGATAAATTGAAAAGTATTTCTTGGGTGGAAAATATGAATAATTTATTTCCTAATTAAATTAAAGTTGAGGAAAATTTTCTGCTTGGAGGAAATAAAGTTTTTGATGAAATATCATTCGTTGATTGAAACGCCTTGAGCTTCAAAGAGAAATTACATAATTTTTGAATGATGAAAATTGACTTTGACTAAAGTTCCTACAAACTCTCTTCATTTTTACTACCGCCTTGAAGTCATGATTGGCGACACGCGCTTAGTACTGAACGCAATAGACGGCTGGCAGATTTGAAAAAAAAAAAAAAAAAAAAAAAAAAAAAAAAAAAAATGATTCAGTATTAGGGTGACCAAACATCCTGGTTCATATTCATTTAGATCGCTAAATTAATTAATGGCAATGCAAAATTTCGGAGGAACAAGAAATAGAATTTCAACACCATTTAAATATTTTATTTATGAACTTCAGCCCAAACGACATGGCCCAAAAATTATTCAACGATTTAATCTATTTTAGATTAGAAACTACATATTTATAAAATCGGCATAACATCTTAGAAATACAATTTTACTCAAATACATCGATAAATGAGTGTATGTGTGTGTGTGTGTATGTTCCATGCATGTCGAGATGAAGATTTTGGAATTGCTTGGGGATTATTAAAAGACACCTATCAAAATGAAAAATCATCATTAACAGTCATCTTCAACAAATTGATAATTTAAAAACACCGGAATCTGAATCAGCATCATCCTTACAAAAATTCATATAGACACATTTCTATGCCATTACGAAGCATTAAAAGGATTAGAAACTCCAGTTAAGCATTGGGACATCATGTTAATAAATATGCTGTCGAAAAAATTAGATTCATCAACGTGTCGAGAAATAGAAACAAAAACATCCCCTAATAAGAATCAGACATTAGACGAGTTCATCAATATTTTGAAAGAACGCAGACGTATACTAGAAGCATTAGAAAAAACATCATAAAACGTAAAACCAAAAATTTTCGTAGGCAGTAATCATTCAGCATCAGGGATGAAAATGTTGATCCTTTAGTACTTTTTTCGGTCCTTTAGAAAATAAAAAGTACTTCGATACTTTTGATCAATATTTCAGCCCTTTCGAAAAATTATTTATATTCAATTTTTTCTGTAAACGCTACAACTCTTCGAATTTCGACTAAATTCAATTCTAACCACCGAGATGACCGAATACTGACAGCAAACAAACGTAATAATGTTTTTCCCTCTAATTTTGGTGGGGAAGGAGGGTGGTCTTATTCTTGTAATTATAACTTGTGGCGGTACTCCATTCGGTGGGAGGGAAATATTGTTATATATATTATATTACTTATAAATAACTTAAACGTATAAGTAAATAATTTTTAATTTAGTTAGTAAATTTCATCATTTATTTAAATTTTAGTTACAACACCAAGCGCAAATTCTAAATGCATTTATATTGTTAGCACGATGTTTTCAATCAAACTAAATTTAATTAAATTCGAAAATTATTTCAAAGTTAGAGAAAAACGAAATTCCATTGTAAAATACCATACTACGAGCGAATTCAGTTTTCGGTAATTTTGAAGTAATTTTCAAATTTAATTATATTTAATTTGATCGAAAACATCACACTAATATCACAGATAAGAATATACAGATGTGAATCTTATATTTGGCATATTTACATTTCAAATTTCAATACCAAATTCCAATCCAATCTGTTTAGACCAGGACGTATATATAATTTACATTTCTATCCCTTTTTTTACTTTTTACCCATGACTATTTTTATTTCATGAAAACAAATACAAAGCATTCCGTTTTTGGGTTTCGTTTGCATACATTTGTTTTGATGTAATAAAAATAGTAATGGGTAAAAAGGATAAAAAGGGATAGAAATGTAAATTATATATACGTCCTAGTCGTAACAGATTGGATTGGAATTTGGTATTGAAATTTGGAATGTAAATATGGCCCATACAAGATCCACATCTGTCTATGCTAATATTATAAATAATTATAAATATTGCAATTCGGATACTAGGTCTATTCCACTAGCACAATTCCACTGCACACAATTCCATTGGCACAATTCCCGTTTAATTATAAAAAAAAAGTTCAATTAAAAAAGTTACCTAAAGAAAGAACTACGAATGTTAAAGAAATGGAACTGTGCCTGTGGAATGGTATGTAGTGGAATCATGTCAAGTGGAATTGCTCCCTTCACCATTTTTTGAAAGGTATACCCTTCTTTTATTATAAATTAGCTTCTTTGCCCACTTCAGTTTTTATTAATTTAAAACCCATAGTTATAATTATCTTCGTAATTACGTTTCAATAATACCAATAAGTAACGCAAGTTAAATTGTGCAAGTTAAATTGTTCGCCAGTTGAATTATGTCAAGTGGAATTGTCTCAGTGTAATTGTGTCCAGTGGAATAATGTCTAGTGGAATTGTGCTAGTGGAATAGCCCTGTTACCACAATTCGTGTTTGATGTCGATAGTCCCTAATTCTAAACAATTTATCCGTGCCTACTTCTAAGTAATGGTTAATTTAGCAACAGAATACCTCACTCTAATGCTGCACACAAAATCAGCATTTAACCTTTTAACTGAACTCTCTTAAAAAGGAAAATAATTAAATATGTTTTTGTTACTTTTAGTGACATAAAAGTGAAAAGTCGCCAGTTGGTGAAATATCGTCGTCTAATGGTGCGTTTATGACATAGGAAGATAGGAAGTTAAGAAGATAGAAAGATTGACACGACCAACCAAATTATTTAAAATTTCACAAGACCCGCCTACTAGTTCCATGCTCGAGTTGAAAAATGTCTTACTTTGAGCAAAACATGTCACAGAATTACCAAATAAAAGAAATGAAAATTAAAAATTATAAGCAATAATGTTGCCCATATTTGCTAATTTTTGACATAGCTCTATGAAAAAAAAAAATCCGTTTTTTTCCTAATAGAAAATAGATCTCATTATTTTTCTTTTTATTTAACAATTAATTAATTGTTCAATAATGAATTTAACCCTTGATAATTAATAATTAATACTAAAATTATTTTATTGTCATGTTTCTAAAATACTTGTATATATTACAAATTTTTATGTCCAACCGACATGAAACTCAAAGCCTTCTCCTTATTTGATAAATAAAATGGCGCAAAATAAACTTATTTATTTTGAGCAAATCATTAGTGACGAACTTCAACTCAATACTATGGTATTAATACTATCCCTGCCGGCCACGCGTAACGCAAACGTTTATTTTACGAATAGTCTCTTCTACTAAAGTGTTCGTAAACGTTACGCTAAAAATGAGTAGATATGTTACATAAATGATACTCTTGTCACATGAGAAGTGAAACAAATTGGCGAAGACTTATTTTTATGTATTGGTTTATAAAAAAATATTCGTAATGTGTACACCTTTTACGTAACATTTATGAACTCATATAGGCGTAACGTTTATGAGCCTTCTAAAATGAACATTACGTACGGTTTGAGTATTATTCCGCAATTAATTTTGAATTAATAATGAAAACAACGTATTTTGTTTTATTTTTAGCAAATATATGATTTTATTTATTTGATTATATCAATTAATTATTAATTATATCTACATATACTAAATTTTAACACATTTATTTTTACTTATACTCAATTTTAGTTATACTTCAAGTTCAACAAATTCATTAAGATATTAAAATAAAATAACATGATACGAAAATAGAAATAGCTAATAATGTACTGTATTTATTATAAATGTCGTCGTCACTATCATTCACTAAATTGTATTTATAAACAACAAAAATTAATATCAAATTAAAAATTTACTAAATATTAAAATGGCGCACAATGCTTTACTTTATCAAAAATTACATTCTGTTTAAAGATGGAATGAAGAAAACTACACGGTTTTGTAACTTCATATATGAAATCTGAAATTGTGAAGTAGTAGTAGTGCCGCTTATAAGAAACCATTCGTAAACTGTTCGTAAGTGGTTCATTTTTTATGTATAATTTTTTGCGCCGGCAGGGATGGTATCTTCTTATGTCATAAACGCACCATTAGAATTATTGTTGTCCATGTCTTTTGATGAATTTGAGTTATATATGTATCTAGGGTAAAACGACTGGTAAATTCGGCTAACTCCAATCGTTTCTGAGATATTTTTAAAAAAATTTGTCTATTTCCACAAATTTTTACTGTCGTTATTGTCTGTGGTTTTATCTATATCCGTGCGATTTGGCCTATATCTAGTAATTTTTTCCTTCAGTTTTCAATATCAGCAAGATGTTCAACTTATTTAAGATTAAATCTCCTGATATCAACATCAAAATATGGAAATACAGAGATACGTTCAACAAACAATTTAATTTGCGGTTCGATCGTCCTAAAAAGATCTGTGCGATAAATGCGGGGCATCCGTAGAGCAAATCGACGAGTACGAGGCACATATTCTAAATAAAAATTACCTAAGCCAAACTGTTTAAAATTTTCAGCTTTGATTTGCAAAATGTCTTCGGACTCCCCAAATCTAACAATTCGAACTTCTTTTATCAGGAAAAATTTTGCGTGTATACTTGAACGGGGAAGGTTAATGGTGATAAAGAAGTTTTAAGAGCAATTTTGTACGTATTAATATTATAAGGTAAACATTTCATTCGATATAGATAACAACTCTCATATTTTTAGTTATGCATCTATTTGTGACCGCGAAGATACTCACATTGCAAATGCGCTATAAAAATGTTCGAAAAATATATTATTTCTCATTCGGAAGTACAAACCATCAGAGAGGTGTGTGCTGCAAAACAGGAATTGCATTATGTCCTTTGCTTTACTTTTAAATACAAGCTCACCGCCTGCCCAGAACTGGATTGAACAGAAATTTTCGAAAGCGGGCCACACCAATATACAAGGCATTGACTCTGCGCAAAGCGGTTTGGAAAGAAAATTTAAAAATAAGTTTGTATATACTCAAAGAAGACAAAAGTTCACTGCAATACAGATGAAATGTTCCGATTACAAGGATCATAACGCAGCCTAGAAGTTAAACTACAGTCAGATACAGCATACCAAAACTAAACATTTAATTTATTAGAAGGCGTCATCCTACATAAATTATCGCTGTGGTTATGAAAATGATTTCATTTCTGTGAAAATATCACAGAAAAAATTAAATGATACCGGTTTACCCACAATCCTGCCTCTTTCAATCAGCGGAAAAATGTGTTCACAGAAACTGAAAGATTTGTTTGACATGCTTATCTACATGCCACTGGTGGATCAGGTATTTTGTAAGTATATAATTGAAATCTGGAATGGTCGTTCAGCGTCCTCTGGAGGGCAGATTTCACCTTCAGTTCAGAGTAAAGAACCAGTAATTAAGAATAAAAGAGTCTTAAATTTTGTCCGGTTACTTATCTATAATTTTTAGGATGTAGACTAAATGGTATGGCCAAAGACAAGCCTTTTAAGAAAACTTGGTTCAAAACTGAGCATAGACAAAACTTTTAAATTTTGAAACTTAAATAATTAAAATACTCTTTGAGTTCGAAGCATTATACTTCGTAATTAAGCTTTCTTCTTACAAATCTATTTGGAAACCAAAATTTAGTAATGAAATCGCTCAGGAACATCTCTAAATTTCCAGCTAAGCTTCAAATGCAGTTTTCTCCAATATAAGCAAAATACATATAAGGACAAGGATAATTCTGAGCCGACAATAAGTAAACATATCAAAAAATTACAAAGTACTTTAAAGCCCAATTTAGTCCTCTGTTGCTCAATATTTTAGTACTTTGAAATTTATGTCAATTTCATCCCTGTTCAGCATTAGTTTCATTAATATGTGTCCGGCGTGCATCATGTCACATTCAATTTATCAGTGTACGAAGTTTCAAAAACCAGATCATGAGGAAAAAGAAACAATTATAAAAGAAAAGAAATTGTGCTTCAACTGTTTAAGACCAAATCATCAGATAAAAAATTGTTTTGCTTCTGGGTGTAACGAATCGAAAGCACAAAACGCTATTACATATTAATAATCTCAAGGAACCTCTACAAATGAAACCATTAGCATCATCAGTAACAGATGTTCAAAACCAAACAATACCATATACGGAAGTATCAACATCAAATTGCGCACATGATTCACTTGGTCAAAAACAAATTAAACATGTTTGGCTAGCAACAGCTTTAGTAGATGTTGAAGGTACATTTGGAAGCTTTCATACCTATAGATGTCTACTCGATTCAGGTAATCAGACCAATTTCATTACAACAACGACTATACAACAACTAGGAATCAAAATAATCAAAACTAATACAGCAGTTTCAGGAATTCACGATTCGACAACAAATATTCGATATAAAACACTAGTGACAATTAAATCAAAATATACAACATTCAGCGTAAATTTGGATTGCCTGGACAGGTCCGAAAATACAACAAAACCGTTGGTGAAGTTAAGAAAATGTACCGACAAATTTGGATTGATAAATCGCAACAAGGTTTGAAACTAATTTATTGGAGATTAAATTGTGATCAACAAATAAAAACATTCGCGTTAAAAACATTAACGTACGGATTGACACCATCGAGCCTTATAGCTAAAAAATGTTTGCAAAGCAGCTAAAGTGATAAAAAGGAATTTTTATGTAGATGAAGAAATTAAACAACTATGTAAACTAGGAGGGTTACAAAGCGAGCAATTCTAGCAAGTATTGCAAAATTGTTTGACCCAATATGATTAATCGGCCCTGTAATTCTCGTGGGAAAATTAATAATGCGCGAATTATGGAAATTGAAAATTGATTGGGATGCGGAGCTAACTCTAGATATTACTGCAAAATGGCTTTCATTTCAAATTCAACTAAAGTCTATAGAGGAAATAAATATTAAACGTTATACCAGTAATACCGTACAATATCGAGTTACATGGATTCAGTGATGGATCAGAGGACGCTTTATATAAAAACGACGGATGGGCAAGGAATAAACCATTGCAGGCTACTCTGTTCAAAATCAAAGGTAGCAAAGGTAGCAAATATACTACGTGTCAGCGAACAAAACATCACTTCAAACGATTAATATTCGAATATTACCATTGTAAAAATCTACATGTGGGTCCACAAAGCCTCCTAGCAATAGTAAGGCAACGATATTGTCCACTAAGAGGAAAAGATTTAGCAAATTCAGTATATAGACAGTGTATAACATGTTTTCGAGGTCAACCAAAAGCAATCACAAATTTAATGGGAAACTTAAAATCTGTAAGGTTAAAGTTCGAACGAGCATTTAAGAAAAGGATGTATGGACGTTCACAAACATTAGATAAAGCTTATATCGCACTTTTCATTTGTATGTCAACAAAGGCAATACATCTGGAATTAGTCAGCAATTTAAGTACATATGGGTACATAAGCTGCTTTTCAAAGATTTATAGGCCGTTGCGGAAACCCGACAGATGCTTATAGCGACAATGGGTCTAATTTTAAAGGAGCTAATTCTCAACTAAAGGTGTTAAATTATTTACTACGAGATCATCAAAAACAAGCCTGTATAATCGACAGTAATTCTCATCAAGGTATTAAATGGCATTTTATTCTGATCTATTCATCAAACTTTGGAGGTTTGTGGGAATCGGCGGTAAAAATCGTCAAATTACACTTGTACCGAATTTTGGGAAACCACATCTGACCTTTGAGGAATTAACCACATTATTAGTTCATATTGAATCAGTGATCAACTCAAGACCACTTACACCAGTTAGTGATAGTCCAGATGATTATGACTAACAACACCTGGGCACTTGTTAATAGGAAGTTCCCTAGAGAGTACGCCAGAACTAAACGTTACCGAAGAAAATTATAACAGATTATCTCGGTGGAATCGTATTAAACAACTGAAGCAGCATTTTTGGCAGCTATATTGAAGTGAATATTTAGTTTCTCTTCAAAAACGGTACAAATGGAATAAAACTAATAATAATTTTCGCATTGGTACTCTAATACTTGTCAAAGACGATAAATTACCACCGCTTCAATGGTCCAGAGGTAGAATAGCAAAACTGTATCCTGGAACAGATGGAATATTGAGAATATGTGATGTAAAAACAATAAGCGGAATAATACGTCGTTCAATATCAAAAATTTGTCCATTGCCTTTAAAAGACAATATTGAAGGAAGTCCTTCAATGCCGGGAGTTATGGAGAAATACGCAAATACAAAATATAATAGTAATTAGATTTAAAATGTAATTAGATGTTGAAGAAAAAAGGTTCAATTTATTGTTTTATGATCGTTCAATTTTTCTACGATCAACCCTAAATTTATATTAGTTTTCAGACCATTTTTTTGTATATTATTTTTACAACCCCACATGTTTTATTGTTACCAATCTTATCTATATTAGTTTTAAGTCGTGGCTACACGAATTGAAAATGTAGACCACCCAGTTGAACTCCCAGTTGTACTTTGCATGATCGACCGAAGTTTTTTGTATGAGATGGCATATAAAAAACATGAGACAGATTTATAAAATTATAAAATAAAATATTCGGTTTTTTTAAATGTGTGAGAATGAATATAAATGGTTAGGCACCTTATGTCAACTAGCGCAACTAATGATCGATCTACTTATTTCATTTTTTGATTTCCAAGTATTTTATCATTCTAGATTTTACTTTGATGTGAAATATACTTAAGCACAAGAAAATTTTTAACGTGCAGTGTAATAGAAAAATAATTCATTTAATAACTATTAATTAATATATTAAATATTAAATCCAAATTATGTAAGTACCTATTTTAGTCTTAGATATTTTGAATATTTTGAATTATTCTTTAACTTGAATTAAATTAATTTTATTTTATTAATAGTAGAATTTATTAAAAAAGTTATACGATTGAGTACTCCAACAGCGCTAATTTAGCGATCACCGTGATCGCTCAATTTGACCTCACGTTAGCTTCACTATACACTATATCTACCTTACCGACATAACAGCACCATCTATCAACCAATTTCTTAAACTAACCGTTTACAAATACTACTGCACTATATATTCCGTCGGTATTCGTTCTTTTTTAGACGAAATATGGTGTAAAGTGATGCTCACGGTGAGGTCAAATTGAGCGATCACGGTGATCGCTAAATTTGCGCTGTTGGAGCACTTAATCGTACAACTGGGAATCATAACTGCTCAACTGGATCACTGTAAAAAAAATCGGGCACGGTCCTGGTGAAAAATAGCGATACTAAATCAATCTGTTTGTTTTTGTTTCAATATCATTCCAATTTTGATTTTCTAAACTGATTGATGTGCGTAGTGGTTCTTGATTAACAAAAAAAATAAATAGAATTTAATTATGCACGTGGCATATATTATGCACAAAATATTTTTTGGTTTATTATTAATAATTTTTACTCTCAAATATTGGAAATATTGTTTTAATGTAAACAAAAAATCCGAAATACCATCTGCTGGTATGTAGTGATAACTAAATTGATACACCATCTATCAAACAATTTCTGAACTAAATCGTATTACCAAACTACTTTACGCTACTTTCAATTGTTTTCGTCTGTCATTCGTGCATTTAGAACGAAATTTAGTGTAAACTGATGCTCAAATTGAGGTGTCCTCGTGCGCAAAATTTGACCGCTAAATTAGCGCTTTTCGAGCACTCAATCATTCAACGGGGCAATGTTGCAGATTTGTCCAAAAAACAAATCGTGTAAACAGAAAAGAAATAACAAATACATATGAAGGTTATATTGGCCCAACATTGGTGTTCATTCGCTCAATAGGCGGTTTTTATAAAAAGATCAAAGGAAACGTTGGATTGTAGATTGGTACTTCGTCTACACGATTGGTGAGAAAAAATGTATTTTTGAATACTTAATAAAAGATGTCACTAAATACAACTCTAGATGTCGTTATATTTTATTATTTATAAACAAATAAATCCAAAATGGATTCTGGTTGGTCCGCCGAGTTAATGCTAGAATTTATAAATTTATATCAAAAGTATCCCGAAATTTGGGATTTAAAACACTGTAAACATAAAAATAAGCTCGAAGTGCATTTTAAGTAATATGTTTGCATTGGCTTCCATCTGATGAGATATATTGTAATTAATGTATGACTAGTAGTGACAACTAGTGATAAATATCAATATATAAACCACCAAAATTGGCCATTCGAAAAATAAATATTGGGCACATCGTGTAGACAGTCAAATTTTATTGCACCAACATTTGACAAATCAAATTGGGCCAATGTTGGTCGACATTTTCCATTCGTGTAGCCGCGGCTTTAGTTAGGGAATATTTTATATTATATAGAAGAAGAACAAACTTCTATTGGTCCATTTTTTGTTTTATGTAATTAGTAGTAGGGATAAAAAAAATTTTAATAAAAACTCGGTGATCAAATAAAATAAATAAAATAAATTAAAAATAAATAAATAGTTTTGTTTTTATCAGAAATAAAAGAAAAAAACCAAAAAACATTTTTAATTAAATCAACAACATGTGTTGGCTTTTGCTGGTTTCCTATTTCGGATCTAATTGATCTAATCGATCTGAGTACTAAAAATCTGTTTTTTACATAGCTTTTTAGTACTCAGATCGATTAGATCCGAAATAAGAAACACATCATTTGAAAATTAACTGATAGTAAAAATGACATTCGATCTATCACAGTGCCATCAAATTTTCGATAAATCGAATGCATTCAGAAAGCCACATGTTGATTTTGCTCAACATGTTGCCAACAGTTGGCGGACCTGAAAGCGCTCATTGACAATAATCGATCGATAATGGTATCGATTATAATGCTATCAGTAGTATTGCAAAATATTTCTTGCCGTTCGGCCAAATATTATTTTAAAATCTCTGGTCCTAGTCCAACCTTGTACCAGAAAACTTTTTCAGGCCATATAATAATAGGTTTTGTATTAGGAACTATTTATAACATCTACAAAATATTTCAGATACAAAATTTAACTAAAATCCAACAACAAATTTGCTTGTTCCATTGGATGCGGAAAACTGAGAATATAATCTGACCATGTCGATCATAATATTATTTCCAGTGTTCCACAATATTTCTTGAACTTGCGCCATGATTTAGTTAAGAAATCCGACTAGATATCTATAGATATAAAATTTTATTAAAATTCATCCTCAAACAACACTGCGTAGTTCCATTTGGAGCTGGAGACGTAGTAAATCCAGGCAGGTTTGGTTGTTTATATACAAAAAAAAAATTGGTTTATTTCTTGAATTTGGTTCTTTATTTATTTAAGAAATCTGACCTCAAATGCAACCCAAAGAATTCATCAGAGCATGAATAATTCGATTTTATATTAGGGACTACTTAAAGAACCGGCTTAACAACTCGGATATAAAATCTCACTGAAATCCATTGCCAAACGTGCATGTTCCATTTGGTACTGGGAATTCAGTAAAGGTCTGGATTTTTCTTTGTGTAAAAAAAACATTTTTTTTTGTCAAATCTAATTTTTTGGTTTATCGTTTATATTTGGACAAAAGTATGATTTGAAGTACCCCTGCAATATTTGTTGGATTCTGGTTATGTTTTAATTAAGAAATTTCATTATTTTCCTAAATGGAACTTCTGCTATTTTGCACCATGTCATTGAAATTTGTTATCTCACTTAATTAACATATTTGATGATTAATGAATTAGTGATGAATTAGTTGCAGCACATCCAAAATGATAAATCAAGGTAGCGGGTTTGAAGATACATATCTTATTTGGAGGCTTAATAACTGTCCGTTTTTTAAGTTGAAATGGTTTGGTTTTTTTCAAACTTTTTCAGACTTTGTCCAGCACCTTTGTTCGACATAAAACCATTGGAAGGCGCCTCAGTGAATCTGGGTTACGTCGATGCATTGCACGAAAAAATGTTTGCACGCTAATGTTTGCAAAACAACTTGTGGGTCGATTTTAAGAGGAGATTAAAATCAAGAACTTCCAGCCAATCAGATGACCTCTTCAAAAATAATGAACATTGAATTCTGGAATAATATCCCTATATCGCATTACCAGAAGTTAGTTACCACTCCCCAAGACGTTTCTCTAATTCGTTGATTTGATGAAAAGAAAATTAGAAATGAATGTTAAAAATTATTTCTAACATTCAATAGAGCATTACGCAATTTAGAAGTATCAACTTCACTCATCAAAACTCGTATATAGTTTAAAATAATTCAAGATTTTAAATTTTCGAGATTTTTCGAGCTTTTTAAAAATTTTTGACACTTTACAAATTATATATTTATTAAAGATCTATAAATAAATAATTTCGAAAGTGTCAACAATTTTCAAAAAGCTCGAAAAATCTCGAAAAATAAAAATCTTGAATTTCTTCGAATAATAAAAAATCAAATATTTAGAAAATCTCCAATAATCTCTAGTAATTTCAAAAACCTAGAATAATCTCGAAAACCTCAATAAATCTGGCATAATTTCGAAAATCCAATAATTTCTAAGAATTTCAAAATTCCAAATTTTTTTTTGAATAATCTAGCAAATTTCATATATCCTTGAATAAACTCCAAGAGCATTCGGAAATAACCGAAAAAATCTAGAATATTCTTGGAAACAGGTTACTGGAATAAAATCTCGTAAAATATCGAAAATCTCTAGAAATCTAAAACAAGCTTGTATGTTAGGAAATTTGAAAATATTTCCGCATAGTGTGAAAAAATCAAGCATAATCTCGGGAAATTTCTTTCCCGAGTCCAGCCCGACCCGGAAATCTAGAAAACTTTCGAGTAATACAAAAAAATGTACAATGTGGCTAGAAAGCTCAAATAATTTCGAATAGTTTCGAACATTTCAAAAATTTAGGAAAATTTCGAATCATCTGAAAAACCTCAAGAAATCTAAAGCAATGTCAAATTTTAGGCATCACACAATTTGGAAGAATGAATTTCACCTATCAAAACTCATAAAGTCTAGAAAAATTTTGAAATTGTCAAAAATTTTCAAAGTGCTCGAAAATGCCGAAAACTTAAAATCTTGAATTCAAAAAATTTCAAAATACAATTTTTTTTTTTAATAATCTAGCAAATTTCAAACATCCTTGAATAAAGTCTACGAAATCTCAAGTAACTGGAATAACTTCGAAAATCTCGAAAAATATCGAAAACTGCTAGAAATCTCAAATAAACTTGTATGTATGCAATTTGACAATATCTACTAGCATAATCTCGGGAAACTTCTTTCCCGAGTCCAACCCGACCCGGAAATCTAGAAAACTTTCGAGTAATACAAAAAAATGTACAATGTGGCTAGAAAGCTCAAATAATTTCGAATAGTTTCGAACATTTCAAAAATTTAGGAAAATTTCGAATCATCTGAAAAACCTCAAGAAATCTAAAGCAATGTCAAATTTTAAGCATCACGCAATTTGGAACAATGAATTTCACCTATCAAAACTAATTAAGTCTAGAAAAATTTTGAGATTGTCAAAAATTTTCAAAGTGCTCGAAAATGCCGAAAACTTAAAATCTTGAATTCAAAAAATTTCAAAATACAATTTTTTTTTTAATAATCTAGCAAATTTCAAACATCCTTGAATAAAGTCTACGAAATCTCAAGTAACTGGAATAACTTCGAAAGTCTCGAAAAATATCGAAAACTGCTAGAAATCTCAAATAAACTTGTATGTATGCAATTTGACAATATCTACTAGCATAATCTCGGGAAACTTCTTTCCCGAGTCCAGCCCGACCCGGAAATCTAGTAAACTTTCGAGTAATACAAAAAAATGTACAATGTGGCTAGAAAGCTCAAATAATTTCGAATAGTTTCGAACTTTCAAAAATTTAGGAAAATTTCGAATCATCTGAAAAACCTCAAGAAATCTAAAGCAATGTCAAATTTTAAGCATCACACAATTTGGAAGAATGAATTTCACCTATCAAAACTCATAAAGTCTAGAAAAATTTTGAAATTGTCAAAAATTTTCAAAGTGCTCGAAAATGCCGAAAACTTAAAATATTGAAATCAAAAAATTTCAAAATACAATTTTTTTTTTTAATAATTTAACAAATTTCAAACATCCTTGAATAAAGTCTATGAAATCTCAAGTAACTGGAATAACTTCGAAAATCTCGAAAAATATCGAAAACTGCTAGAAATCTCAAATAAACTTGTATGTATGCAATTTGACAATATCTACTAGCATAATCTCGGGAAACTTCTTTCCCGAGTCCAGCCCGACCCGGAAATCTAGTAAACTTTCGAGTAATACAAAAAAATGTACAATGTGGCTAGAAAGCTCAAATAATTTCGAATAGTTTCGAACTTTCAAAAATTTAGGAAAATTTCGAATCATCTGAAAAACCTCAAGAAATCTAAAGCAATGTCAAATTTTAAGCATCACACAATTTGGAAGAATGAATTTCACCTATCAAAACTCATAAAGTCTAGAAAAATTTTGAAATTGTCAAAAATTTTCAAAGTGCTCGAAAATGCCGAAAACTTAAAATATTGAAATCAAAAAATTTCAAAATACAATTTTTTTTTTAATAATTTAGCAAATTTCAAACATCCTTGAATAAAGTCTACGAAATCTCAAGTAACTGGAATAACTTCGAAAATCTCGAAAAATATCGAAAACTGCTAGAAATCTCAAATAAACTTGTATGTATGCAATTTGACAATATCTACTAGCATAATCTCGGGAAACTTAAATAATTTTGAAATTATTCAATTTAGTTTAATTTCAAATTTCTCGACTCGGAAATCTAGAAAATTTTGCAATAATCTATAGAAAATCTAAGAGTTATCTAAAATATGTCAATCCAAAACAATTTTAAATTTTTTTGAAAGCCGCAATTAATCTCAAATAACATCAAAAATATTCAAAAATATCGAATAATCTCGGAAACCTTAAGAAATTTGGCATAATTTGGAAAAATTTCAAAAAATTTTAATATTTCAGATAATTTTTGAATATTCTCAAACGAAAAGTCTACAATGTGGTTGGAATTTCAAAAATCTACGAATCATCTCAAAAACCTTAAGAAATCTGAAGCAATGTCAAATTTTGAGCAATCATGCAAATTAAAATTTTGAAAATTTTTAACACTTTAGAGATTATTCTAGATTTTATGAGTTTTGACAGATAAGTTCTTATTTCTGGAACTTAATCTATCAAAACTCATAAAGTCCAGAATAATCTCGATAGTGTCAACAACTTTCCAAAAAATCTCGAAAATCATGAAAATTTGAAATTTTGAATATCCTCGAATAATCTTTAAGAAAAAATCACTCTCTAGAAGAAAATTAATTAAATTAGAATATGGCATCACGAAAAATTTAGAATATCCATAGGAACCAGAAATAAACCCGAAAAATTTCAAATATTTCAAAAACCTAGAATAATCTAGAAAATCTCAAAAAATCTGGCTTAGTTTCAAAAGTCTTAAAAAAATTTCAAAATTCCAGAAAATTTTCGAATAATCTTAAAAGTAACTTTACATAAAATCTAAAAGTAATCTATAGAATATGCCGATTAGTCACAAAAATCTAAAATATTCTTGGAAATCTGAAATAACTTCGAATTACTTTCAAAATATCGAAAATCTTGAGAAATCTCAAATACAGCCCGACTCGGAAATCTAGAAAATTTTCAATCTGCCAAAATTATTCAATGGTAAACAAGGCTTTCTGTGAAAAAACTGATGTCGAATGTGATTGAAGCATCTATTATTACTGATAAAAGTAAAGGAGAAGATGTGCTGATTCTGCGCATTCCAATAGTTCCCACCGAATTTCCCTTCGAATTCAAACAATTACAGTTTCCTGTGCGCCTTGCTTTTGCAATGACTATCAATAAATCTCAAGGACAATCATTGAAAACAGTGGGTTTGAATTTTGAAAAGCCATGCTTTTCACACGGTCAATTACAATACGTTGCCTGCTCCAGAATGGGAACACCAAAAAATTTGTTATCATTCACTAAAGGAAAAGTTTTAAATTATTTTCGAGGCAGCACACGCCAGTACACAACCGAATTTTTAAATTCACCTGATTTGAAAAGTTTTCCACCACGTAATTTAATCTTGAAAGTTGGATCAATGATCATATTGCTACGTGTAACGGAACGCGCTTGGTTATCAAGCAAATTTTGGGAAACATTATTGAATCGACAATTATCAATGGCAAGTTTAAAGGAGAGTATGTTTTATTGGCAAGAATACCTATGATTACAGCAGATTCTCCAATTTCATTTAAACGCATACAATTTACAATTCGTCTGGCATATGCAATAACAATCAGCAAATCTCAAGGTCAGTCGATGCAAGTCTGCGAATGGATTTGGAAAGTGTATGCTTCACTCATGGTCAATTATATGTAGCCTGCTCCAGAGTTGGTAAGCCCAACGATTTGTTTGTATATAAATTATTATTTACTAAGATCAGACGAACATTGTATTAGACGAAAACTATATATGAAACCAAATTGAATTTAGTAAATCTAAAATAAAATTTGCATTTAAAATAACATAATGAATTATTTTAGGCAAAAACTTGAATTATTTGTTATTGCGGCTTTTTGTTATATAAACCCATTTGACATTGTATTGAAATATTGTTTGATCATTTTAGAACCATCGAAAATGAAAAAAAAAAGTTAAATTAAATTGTTTTACAAAGAAAACACGTCGTGCTTAATTACCTATTTCTAGTATGGTCTAGCAATTTTGTTGCTATTTTGATTCAGTCAACATTTGTACAAACGAACAAAAAAAAAACACTTAGAATTTTTTTTGAAGGAAACAAACCTTTTAAAAAGGAAATCATTCGACGAAAAACTTAATCCATTAGTATAAAAATAATCCTATAAAAACAAATCCAAATCTTTTTTTAGAGCTAATCACTCTCACTCAAATGGCAGTCCAATTAAGAAATTCTTAGAAAAATATTTTATTCGATATCAGAATTAGCCTAATTGATATACAATCTGTACAGATTTAGAATATAAGTAGCTACGTAATGGTACAGTATAATTGATTACCTGTCTCGCCAAATATAAAACTGAGTATAGCAATTTCTATATTTTTGATCAAAAACATAAATTTTTGGTATTAATATCTCGTAATCATATTTTTGAAGAATGGGCCGATTAAGTTTTCCTAGAAAATCGAATCAATTCCTTCGTATAAATTATATTAATAATGTGCGATGGATGATGAAACCAAATCAAATTTGACCATCACAAATTGAAACGTAAATTTGATTAGATGGAAAATTCGTTTTTCTTTTTTTATTTTGTTTTGACGACACAGTACAGTAATTACCAAATTTCCAATTTATTGTTCTACAGTTATATTGAAAAATTAGATTTTCACGTATCAATTATAATGAAAATTAATGGTACCAAGAGTGATGCCACCAAAATTAAGTATTGTGGTACTTAGGTCGCAATGGTGATTTGATAGGCTAAATAAAACTCCGATTTAATTCCTCAAAAAAATTTGGAGGAAACCAAATTTTGATTATCATTTTTTATGGCATTTTATAATTTTTATGGCTTTCTTGGTTAACAATGTACTCTATACGTACATGACTCAGCATAAGTACTAAATAAAATTATAAAAATAGGATCACAATAAAAATTCAACGAATGGATGAAATTTAAAACGCAGTTTTATGGGATTTTTTAACAGTGGAAAACTCATAAACAATAAATATAGGGAAAAACAAATTACACAATTTAATTGTTTGCCCCAAATTATAAATAAGTAGAAAATATACATTACAATTGGGTTCATCGAGCTTACACTTCCGGCGTTTTAATTTTTGTATACAAATTGATTGAGTTAAACGAATTTAAGAAATGATTCAAAGCTTTTGATTCTTATTTTAAACAAACAACTTTTGTTTAAAATAAGAATCAAAAGCTCTAAATCATTTCTAAACTGCCTTCTGATCGTATGAACATTACAAGTGAAAGATACACTAATTCATGAGCCGACCAGCGGACGGGGAGTTTGAAATAAATTGATCATGGATCATATATTTGCACTAAAAAAAAAAAAATCTAATGAAATTATGAGATTCTCTAAGTAAATATAAATAGTAAATGGTAAATATAAAGTAGTAAAATCATTTATAAACTGTTTTACAACTAAAGATGGGCTATTGGAAATCGAAATCGTGGATCGCTAAATTAGGCGATCGGATCCAAAAAAGCCTTACTTTAAATAACATTTGCTACGTTTATACCACAGCTAAATTATAGCAATGTCAAATCGAAATGACAACTGTAGCAATGGTATAAACGCGACATATACATAGTTCAGTTAGCTAAAATAGCACTGCTAATTTAGCGTTGCTACTAGACCGGGAGCCGTAGAGTAATAAAAATGAACGACATGGTACACGGTTTCTCCATACGCGATTCAAAGGATAATAAAATTTCGAACTGAAACGTAAAAATAAAATAATAATTTTTGTTGACGATGTCCTTCAAATTGACTCTCAAAGTGGTAAGTGTCGTTGTTAAAAAAAAAACGACAAAATACACGGATAGTTATTTGACGAACATAATGTAGATCTCCAATCATAAAAAAAATCATTCAAGCGTCGAACAGTTTTTGGTGACCTTCAGTAAGAAAATGAGATTTGAAACAGGTGTTGTCGTTGTTAAAAAAAAACAATAAGGTACGCGGCAAATTCGTAAATCATTTGAAAGGTTTTAATGCGAGCTTTCCAAATATATACTTGGTTTTTATATAGGCGATGACAAAGTTGGTCAATTTTACATATATAAAGTAATCTATTTCTACAACAACTGAAACAATTTTATGTAATAGCATGTTCAAATGTTTAGTATTCAGTTATTTTCTCAAGTGTATAGAATCGCAAAAGTGGTGCATTAGCAAAACTAGAATTACATTTTTTCAAATGGAGCCTTATAATACTACAGGTAAGTTTAAATATAAAAAAAATAATTCATTGCATCAACTTCTGTGTTTTTCCCATATTTTTAGTACAGATTGAGTTTATATGATTAAAATACATTTCTAGATTCAGTAACAGAAACTTCGGTTGTCTCGCGAATTGATAAAGATTGTGTATTTTGTGGTATAAAAAACAAGAGGAAAAACAAAAAATCTATTCCTGTAAAATGTTTCTTAGAGGAAACTGTTAAAGATTTTCAGAAATATGCAATCCTTTGTGATGATGCAAGAATGCAAGAATTGAAAAATTATCGTTATCACACACTTTTTTATTTTATCACAATGATTGTAAACTAAAATATATTAAAAATTGCGAACAAATTATATCAAATGTAGATTGTGAAGATAAAAATTATCGTGTAAACTACAGCAAAGCTTTTGATAGTATATCAGGCATAATCTATCCCGTAATACTAATTACTGTATTTCAATTCATTTTTTTTTTTTTTTTTTTTCGTTGTTGTTTACGGTGTTTCGATTTATTTCTGCCGAACTGTTATTCTTGTTTTTAATTAGTATAAACTTTATAAACTTTAATTACTGTGCCGAGTTGATATATATTTTTTTTGGCGCCAATATGGCTGGAAATTGTGAAAAGTGTCTCAAAGGCATTATCAAAAGTCGCCCTGGAGTTAAATGTGGAACTTGTACGAGTGTTTTCCATGTTAAGTGTGCTGATATAACAGAAGAGGTTCTTAAGGACCTTAAAGCTGGATCAACAACATGGCTTTGTCCCGATTATCGTTCAACCTCTAACACATCCATTATTGATGATCTGATACCAGTTAACACAAATGATGTTCTCGGTGATATTACGATACCCAATTTAGCGGATGTAGTAACTATACTGAAAGGCATACAAAGTCAACTGGACTCATTAAAAAATTCGGTTAATTTCTTGTGCCACTCACTGGATGATATGAAACTCACCGTAGCTGAACTGTCAAAGGATGCCCAACGTTCTAACCAGAGACTTCAGCTTCTTGAACAAAAAGCCGAAGCGCAGGCCGAACAAATCAACACTATGGAAGCTCTATTAGATCGTCCTACTCAAGAGCTAAATAAGAACAATATTATTTTATGTGGCATTCCACCAAACTGTGAAGACATTCCGAGTATAATAATGAAAATTGGTAAATTAGTCGGTGTTACAATAACAAAGGAGGATTTAATATCTACCAAACAGATGTCGCATATTAAACAAACAACTTCATTATTAAAAAATGCATTTATTTTAACACTTAAAACAGTTGAACTTAAACATATATTACTGAATTCTTTTCGGAAAAGGAAAACAATATTCTTTCACGAGCTGACAACTGACTATTCCACAGCACTTCAGAATCAGAGGATAATTTTACTACACCATCTCACGAAATTCCAGTCACGACTATATAATACAGCTACAATTGTTAAAAATAGACTCAATCTCAAATATCTATGGTGTAAAAACAATATTATTTACCTACGGGAAAAAGCTGATTCAAGGATTTATCAAATTGATTCATTTAATCAAATTGATCAGTTTGATAAATTTCATCATCCATACGATTCATCCACTATTAGGACACCAAAATCACCACCGGCTGCTGCTTCCGCTACACAGGAAACGGTTTAATACACATCTACAATTAATAAAGCATCAACACAATTACATCACACAACTACATTTGCATTATATGTTGGTATCAAGATTCTGTATTTTAAAGGTAATATTACACTATCGTGATTCATTGTTTCTGTCCTTCAGTCTATTATCGATATTTTTAGTTTTAGTGCATGGATCTTTTTTTTTTTTTTTATTTTTTTTTTCAACACTTTATATTATATCCACGTTCAGCTTTTCATATTTTTGTATTCAATTTTTTTTTTTTTTACATACTTTTAAAGTTTTCTTTCTTATATATCGCTTTAGATTTTCTAATCAGTTTTTATTGAATGACTTTTAAATCTTTAAAAGCAAAATGTTTTAACAATTATTTTTCAAATATTGATGATTTCTCGTTGGATCATGCTGATATGAATCTTTCTTCCAAAAGCCTGTGTGTACTTCAATTTAATATTTGGGGTATGAATGAACTAAGTAAGTTTGACGATTTACTAAATTTCATTGAAAGTTTACATTTACATACTGAGATTCATTTGATAGTTATAACCGAAACATTTATTAAAAGCTCAAATATATTCTCCTTTAATATTAAAAATTTCTCAAACGTCTTCTCTTGTAGAGATGACAGGTCTGGGGGGGGGGAATTGCGATGTTCATCAGGGAAGATATTCGCTATAATATCCTAAACACTGACGATGTGACCTTGCCGTTCCAATTAATTTATATTCAACTCTCGGGGCTTAATCCAATTAATGTTTGTGGGATCTATAGGCCACCTGGCTCTGATACTACTTATTTTTTAGAAATCTTGAAACAACTTCTATGTAGCAACAATTCCAATTCTGACTTTATTATTGTAGGAGATTTGAATATACCGATTAATAAAAAATTAAAACTAATTTATGAGTACAATTCCACCTTATTAAGTCATGGTATGATTGTTACTAACACATTTGCTACCAGACCAGTAAGTGGTAATATCTTGGATCATGCTATTTGCAGTTTTCTTAATATAGAACGAGTTTTTAACTCAACAATTGAATCTGATCATATCAGTGATCATAGTTTTATTTTTTCAAAATTCGTGTTTAAACCGAAATACATAAATAAGGTATTAGAAAAGAAAACGATAAATTATGACAAAGTGAATCAATACTTCGATGAATTTCTATTTTCAACCTCATTTGACATTCACAACCCTGATTCAACCCTAAAATTAATTTTTGGAAAATATAATGAGTTGGTTGGTAAATTTTCGAAGTCTAAACAAGTACAGGTGAAAATGAAAAATGCTAGTATTTGTCCCTGGATGAATCTAGATCTTTGGAATCTAATAAAAGAAAAAAATCGCACACTCAAAAGGTTTAAACAAAGCACAAACAACTTTGCGTTAAAGGACAGACTAGATTTGCTCAATAGAAGGATCAAATCTAAAAAATACTATGCAAAAAAATTATATTACAAAAAATTGTTTAATAATTTAAATCAAAAGGAAGTATGGAATCAAATAAATCAATTCATAAAGCATAATACTAAAGCGGATATCCACTCCATTGTACAAAATGATGTCGAATACAAAGACCTTCCCAGTATTGTGAATATATTCAATAACCATTTTGAAAATGTTGGCAACAGCTTCTCTTCTACAAGTAATGGTAACACTGAATTATACAATCTGCACAATAACAGCCCGAATTCATTTTTTTTGCGCCCAATCTCTGTTACGGAAACATATAATATAATTAATAGTTTAGACAATAATAAGGGTGGTGGGTATGATAATATTCATAATACTGTTATAAAACGTAACTCAGCATTCTATTCTCAAATATTGACGGATTTATTCAATGCAGTGTTTGAAACCGGTATTTATCCTGATTGTTTGAAGATTGCAAAAGTGACACCAATATCAGGAGACTGCAAAGCTGCTAGTAACTACCGACCAATTTCTGTCTTGTCTGTGTTTGACAAAATACTTGAAAAATTAATTGCAACTCGCCTGACTGAATATCTAAACGCTTTAGATTTTTTTTACTGTCATCAATATGGTTTTAGACAGGGGTCTGGCACAGATACCGCTTTAATTGAGATTACTGATCTGATTTACCGAGCTTTCGATAATCAGGAGTATATATGTGGTCTATTCTTAGATCTGCATAAAGCGTTTGACTGCATTGATCATCGTCTACTTCTAAATAAGTTGTATTGCTATGGCTTTCGGGGCTTGGCTTATAATCTTTTGATGAGTTATCTTCAAAATCGTAAACAATTTGTGGCTTTAGATGGTGTAATAAGTAGCACTTTAACTATTAATTGCGGCGTCCCTCAGGGTAGTGTACTTGGCCCTATTCTATTTCTGATTTTCATAAATGATATATCACACCTACCTCTGGCTGGGAAAATTAGAATGTTTGCTGATGATACCGCAATATTCTATAATTCCAAAGATTGCTCCCAAGCCATGACACACATGGAAAACGACGTTGCTGTACTTATAGAATATTTCAATGTAAATAAAATATCTGTAAACTTCAACAAAACCAAATTTATTATCTTTCAATCCCCATTCCTCCCTCATTGTGATTTCCAACCCTTGCAAGTTTCAAATGGTATTATCAAGGGAGTTGATAAACTGAAATATCTTGGAGTTTTACTTGATAAGCATATGTCTTGGAATGAACACATTAAGAAGATTAAGAAGCTTGCTTCCTTTATTCCACAACATATGTGGCGACTCAAAAATATAATTAATTTGAGCCCACACAAAAATTATAAGTTCTTTGCAGAATATCTACGCTTTTCCTCATTTTGCCCAACTATACCCTATTACAAACCAACTCTCATTGATTAACAAAACACAAAATATCCCGTACTAACAGAATGGAATGCAATTGATAATAAATGATCGAAATGTTAGTAAACAGGCATAGAGTAATTATCATCATATCTCACGTACACCAACGAGCAGCAAGATATATTTATTTTGTATTTTATTATTATGTAACTCGTTAATGAATGAATTATTTCTAGAATTTGTATTGTTAATTAGTATGTGTGCCAGTTAGGGAAAATGGACTGGTTTTTAAATAAACTTGAAAATGTATAAACATTGTAATTTAAAAAAAAAAAAGATTTTTGGTAATCAGAGAGAGTACGAAAGCTGGAACATTAAGTTTAAATTTCAAATTTTTAAATAAAACTTTAAAATTTATAATAAATAAAACTAGAATAAATAGTTAAATTAAAAGGTGTTTTTATTCTAATAAAAGGGAAAAATCATAAGTGATAAGTGTTGTAGTTGCTGGGCTCAACGGGGTCAATCCAAACAGCAACTATATTGGTGACGCCTACAAGGACACAAACAGCAATACATCACATTGCTGAAGACGAATTGAATTATACATGATTTTTCCAATCCACGGATATTTCAAATAAATTTGTGATAAAGTTTCCGGCATAATTCTAAAAATTATTTCGACACTTTCGTACATTTTCATTGTGTATAAAGCCACATCTAATCGAACGACAAAATTTTGTTGCTGAAAATTTTACATGGAAAATTCCTGAAACTAATACCAGAGAAAATCAACGACGAAACATCAAGAAGCAAGGCCATTCATCAATTGGCTTCATTTAAATTCAGTGTTCATATAATCGCTTCATAATTAATTACCAGCTAGAGCCGTAGCAAATACTGATATACAGAACTAATATAAATAGTGCCAATTATACCAGAATCAACAGCTTTGGATACAATTTAATAACGTTCATGGTCAGCATCTATCACCAAAAACTAACAACTATTCCAACTATAAAATTATTGTATTCAACGGAAATAATAACGTCATCATCCCGTTATTCATCAAAATAATAAGCAGTTTTGGACGACATATTCATCCACGTTGAACCTCTTACAACGGGACAAGGTCAAGTTTACGTTCCTATATTACAATTATAACATTTATATTTTTTTTTGCCTTACTAATTCTGTTTGTATTCTTTATGATATTTTTTTTAGCGAAAATTGTGCAGTAAAATACAAAATCGGTGAGATCGAACACTACGTTGGAGCAACGCACTGTAAATGGTGAGAATTGCTTTTGCTTTTACTACATATTTTCGGTCGTGAATTGCTATTTGCCATTTTATTCGATTCCTTGGTCCATAATTTGTTTTCCCAATCACAATTTGTTTTTGATAGTCAATTTCACTCATATATTTTTTTGTCGACAAATTCGGTTTGTTAATAAACTACGAAACTATTTAAAAGTAAAGTGTTGTGAAAATTAAACGATGTCGGACAGTGAAAATACAGACACTAAAGGAAAATCGCGCAGCGTGGATTCATCAATTTCTGTTCCGTTTCCACCCTTTTGGCATGAAATGCCAGGTCTTTGGTTTGTGCAAGCGGAAGCCGTGTTTAGCTCGAAACGGATAACATCGGACAATCAGCAATATTTGCTAACGGTTGCTGCACTACCCGTTGATATAATCGCGACCGTGTCGGACATGCTTACAAAACCGCCAGAAACAGGGAAATTTGCAGCACTTAAGGCAGAAGTAATCAAACGATTAAGTCTATCGGAAACCCAACGCCTTGAAAAATTAATAGGTGCTACTGTTATGGGCGATTTAACACCTTCCGCGTTTTATCGCCGGTTGCAACAGTTGGCTGGTTCTTCGACTGCAGTGACTGACGACCTTATTAAAGCATTATGGCTAAAACGTTTACCAGACCAATTACGATCTATTGTACTCGTGCAAGAATCCGAAACGATCGAGAAAATAACTTGCTTAGCTGATAAAATTTGGGAATTTCATAGCCCATCAACGTCGTCATCGGGAGTCTGTGGTGTCTCTAAACCAAACGAAACCCCCACGACCGGAACAGTAACCTTAGAGAGCCTTGCGGTAGCGATTAACGAACTTCGTCAACATGTTTTTAAACAAAATCGATCAAGATCTCGGAACTATTCTCACAATCAGTCGCGCAATAGATCAGCTTCAAATTCACGTAACCGTTCTTCCTCTGGCAGACGAAAATTTTGTTATTACCATTACCGATTTGGTTCTGCGGCCAGAAAGTGTGCGGGAGGTTCATGTGAGTTCGTTGGTCAGTCCCATAATAATATTAATAAAAACGAAAAGTCGGAAAACTAACTAGTCCCAAAGTTCTCGCGACAAATGATGGGACACATAATACTCGTCGCTTATTTATTAAATGTGCCAAAACTAACTTCAGTTTTCTGATCGATACAGGAGCTGATGTCTCAGTTGTCCGTGTAAGTTATTTCAAAAATATTACACGCGACTCAGGCAGTAAAGTTTTCGCTGCAAATGGTTCTCCTATAGTAACTTATGGAGTAAGATTACTCGGCATCGATTTAGGTTTCCGCCGTGAATTCAAACATCCTTTTATAATTGCGTCAGTAACTAGGCCTATTATAGGTGCTGATTTCTTGACTAAGTTTGGAATCGTGGTGGACTTAGGGAATAAACGGTTACTTGATTCGAACACGTCGTTATCAGTTAATACCATGGACGTATACTATCCATTACCAACAATTCGACTGTTCATGGTCAACGAACCATTCGGAGATCTACTTCGATCATTCCCTAGCCTAACACAAGAACCCAGATACGACTTGCCGATTAAACATGATGTTGTGCATAGAATCATAACTTTAGGACGACTCCCGTTTTCCCGTGCACGTCGCTTAGACGCCGAAAAACACAGAATAGCGAAGAGCGAATTCGAGTACATGAATTCACTAGGCCTGTGTAGACAATCAAAATCATCCGTCTCTTCACCTTTGCACCTGGTTCCTAAACGCGACAGTAACGATTGGCGACCTTGTGCGGATTATCGGAGACTCAACGAGGTGACAGTACCAGACAGGTATCCCCTTCCCCATATTCAGAATTTTTCACTGAACTTGCAAGGTTGTACTATTTTTTCAAAGATAGACCTGATTCGAGCTTACCACCAGATACCAGTGGCGATGGAAGATATATACAAGACAGCTATCACAACTCCTTTTGGACTTTTTGAGTTCATGAGAATGCCGTATGGTCTGCGCAACGCTGCGCAGACTTTTCAGCGTTTCATGGATAAAGTCACAGAAGGGTTGAATTTCGTATACACTTATATCGACGATATTTTGGTGGCTAGCCGGTCAGAGTCCGAACACTTAAAACACCTTCGCATCCTCTTCCAACGCCTTACAGATTTCGGCATTATCCTAAAACCCTCGAAGTGTGTGTTCGGTGCAGCCTCGCTAAATTTTCTTAGTCACGATACCTCTAAAGATGGAATACGACCATCTTCAGAGAGAATCGTGGCTATAAACAGTTTTCCCCAACCCACATCTATAAAGCAAGTGCAGCGTTTTATCGGAATGGTTAACTACTATCACCGATTCATTCCTCACTTAGCCGAACTGCTCGCTCCAATACACTCTCAATTAGCGATACTTCAACAAGGCAAGAAGAAAAATTTTATTTGGCCACCTGATTGTCAAGCAGCTATGGATAAAACCAAAGCTGCCCTGGCTCAGGTAACACTTCTTGCCCATCCCCTGGAGCGTGGAAAATTCCGGATAACCACGGACGCTTCCAACACTGCGCTCGGGGCTGTATTGGAGCAGTACAACAAAGGATGCTGGGAACCATTGGGATTTTTCTCCAAAAAGCTCTCCCCACCCGAACGTAAGTATTCTGCCTTCGACCGTGAGTTGCTTGCAATATATTGCGCCATCAAGCATTTCAGATGCTTCGTCGAAGGTTTACTATCCTTACCGACCATAAACCGCTGACTACTGCCATGTCCTCAAAGTCGGAGCGAAGTCCCCGCCAGGCTCGTCAGTTAGATTATATATCTCAATTTACGTCCGATATACAATTTATCAAAGGTGTAAGTAACGTGGTAGCAGATACATTATCAAGAAACGACGAAAACGAACTATCTCCTATCAGTCACACAGGTTTAAATATCGAAAGACTCGTCTCACTTCAGGAATCAGACAACGAGTTAAAAACACTTCTAAACACCAGTCATCCAGGTTCTAAATTAAAACTGCAAAGGATTCATCATTCTGCCTCCGAACTAGCAGTCTGGTGTGAGACATCGATGGGCATTAATCGTCCATATATACCACCAGAACTACGTCTGGAAGTATTCCAGAAACTTCACAGTTTATCCCACCCAGGAATACGGTCATCGCGTAAACTAGTATCATCAAAATATTTCTGGCCTAGTATGAATTTAGACACGGGGTATTGGTCCAAAACCTGTATCGCCTGCCAGAAGTCAAAGGTCAATCGACACACGCGCCCTGAATGCGGCCGTTTTGATGTTCCTTCTGGCAGGTTTGAGCACATTCATATCGATTTAGTTGGACCACTACCTCCGTCAAATGGTTATACATATCTACTGACCATAATTGACCGGTTTACGCGGTGGCCGGAAGCTATTCCTTTGGTGGATATGCGAACAACAACGGTAGTGCGTGCTTTCGTAGACCAGTACATCTCGAGATTCGGTGTACCACTCGAGATAACGACTGATCAAGGCAGTCAGTTTGAAAGTAATCTCTTTCAGAAATTTAACCAACTGTTAGGTTCACACAGAATACGGACTACGACTTATCATCCACAGGCAAATGGAATGGTGGAGCGGTTCCATCGAACCCTTAAAGCCTCATTATACGCTAGAGAAAATACCCTGAACTGGAGCACTGAGCTACTATTCATTCTCCTTGGAATTAGAACTTCAGTCAAGCATGACCTCGGATGCACTCCAGCAGATCTTGTCTACGGACAGTCACTAAAGGTCCCTGCAGAACTTGTAATGCATCCCTCCTCTGTGACATCGACAGATCCCACTTCACTGGTCGATCGCCTGCGACAATCGATGCGCAACGTCGTACCTAAAAATACCCGAAGTCCCCCTCATAACAGTATTTTTATACCTAAGGACTTAACGGACTGTGACCAAGTTTTCGTCAGAGTGGACAGAGTTAAGATTGGCTTAACTCCTCCATATGAGGGGCCATATAAAGTAGTGAAACGACTTCGTAAGTATTTTGTTATAGAAATGAAGGGAAAGAACGTTTCTATATCCTTAGAACGACTTAAACCAGCATACATGACGGACTACTTAAGTGAAAATAACGATCCGCTTGTACCAAACTTAAAAAGGAAAGTAAATTTTAAGGTATAGGCATCATTTAATTTCGTAATGGTTTTACTGCGGGGTGAGTGAATGTGGCGACTCAAAAATATAATTAATTTGAGCCCACACAAAAATTATAAGTTCTTTGCAGAATATCTACGCTTTTCCTCATTTTGCCCAACTATACCCTATTACAAACCAACTCTCATTGATTAACAAAACACAAAATATCCCGTACTAACAGAATGGAATGCAATTGATAATAAATGATCGAAATGTTAGTAAACAGGCATAGAGTAATTATCATCATATCTCACGTACACCAACGAGCAGCAAGATATATTTATTTTGTATTTTATTATTATATAACTCGTTAATGAATGAATTATTTCTAGAATTTGTATTGTTAATTAGTATGTGTGCCAGTTGGGGAAAATGGACTGGTTTTTAAATAAACTTGAAAATGTATAAACATTGTAATTTTAAAAAAATAAAAGATTTTTGGTAATCAGACAGAGTACGAAAGCTGGAACATTAAGTTTAAATTTCAAATTTTTAAATAAAACTTAAAAATTTATAATAAATAAAACTAGAATAAATAGTTAAATTAAAAGGTGTTTTTATTCTAATAAAAGGGAAAAATCATAAGTGATAAGTGTTGTAGTTGCTGGGCTCAACGGGGTCAATCCAAACAGCAACTATACATATTCTAAAAATGATTTATTTTTCATTTATTCACACAAGATTCTATTTTGCGATTGCTTGTTTTGGCCATATTGGAAAATCAAAGATAAAAAGGTTGCAAATTTTACAAAACAAAAGCTGCAAAGCTATCTATAGGCTTCCACACTTGTTTCCCTCCATCGAGCTGTATAAGAATGTAACTGAAGGAATCCTGCCAATAAACGCATTATTCCAACTTCATGTGTCACTATATATGTATAAATGTTTGCGGTTATCGTCAACGCTATCAAACATTGAGTTTCAGTATGTAAATCATAGCCATACAACAAAATGAAAATGTTATAAAATCAAAACTGAATTTGGTAGAAAATCCATATCGTACTTTGGTCCATATGTATATAACCATTTACCGACTGTTATTACTAGATCTGTGAATGTTCACAATTTCAAGAAAACTTTAAAGGCGTATTTGGCTGAACGGGTCGAAGATTATCTTTAACGCGACATATTATCTGTATCTTTTAATTTGTTTATTCATCTTATTTTATTTTATTATTTTATTTTCATTGTTTTATATTTTTTTTTTTTTTTTATATTTTTTATATTTTTTATTATTATACATTTAACTTTCAGTTTATTGCTGAATTATTGTTTTATATCTTGTTCATTATTTCTGTCTAATTTTTGGTTTAGAGGAGAGCTGATTAGCTTTTAAAGGACCATAAATCCATTAGCTATCCGCTCTCCTCAAAACTTTTAGTTTTAGTTTAGTCTTAACATAATAATTTTAATTTTAATTTTAATTTTCTTAATTTTTAAATATTATATAATTTTTATAATAATTTATAATTTATTTTATAAATTCACGTGTAAAATAGACCTAAATAAAATATTTGATATACTGTTCGAAAGAGAATCCAGCTTTAGAGTAATAATAAAAAAATCTTTACTGATAGATGAGGAATATGTGTATTTGAATTGTATTTATGATAAATATATATACTTTATTAAGCTTAATTCGGAAAATGATTTTGTTGTTCCTTCGTACATTAATAAATACTACTAGCAAAAGCGTATTATGGACGAGTTTGGAAGTAAAGTAACTGTTACAAAAATTAGTAGAAAAAATACAGTATTGCACAAGAGTGGTACTGCTTTACCAAATTGTGACATTTTGTACCATCAAAAAATGCAAACGGATAACTATATTGAAATGTTCAAGTAAGAATTTGAAATCTTATTATATTAGTAATTAGTTAGTAATTTCGCCGAACAATAAACTTATTTGTATATAGTAAATAGCAAATTAAAAAATTATTAATATAGTATACCTATTATTTTTACCAGTAACACTGCAAAAAAAATTCGTGAGAGTATTATGAATATAAAAAAAACCAGTCCCCAATAATGTTACGTTACCAGCGCTAATAAACGGTGAATGTGAAATCCCTGAAATTTTGAAAAATTTCATAATGAACTGTATTTGCAGCCATAAAAAAACTAATTATCCATTTAAAATTTCAAAAGTAAATGCAATATGTAGTGACATTATATATTGTGCTACCAACGGTGATATAAAGCCGGCTAAAAAAATTCAATTGGGTAATAATATCTAAGTACTATTCAGATTACATTTTTTATTAATTATAAAATTAAACATTAAAGGAATGGCAATAAAAACTATATCGGGTAGTAAAAAAATAGTAACCATTTTAAATCGATTGGGGCACTCAATTAATTATAACTTGGTTGAGGAATATGAAACTGAATTGGTTTTCTCTTCAGATGCACAACAGGATGGTATTTTACCTGAAGGCATGTTTCCTAATCCTAATTTAAATACAAGATTAGCTTATGACAACTATGATTGTTATGTGGAAACTGCTAACGGGAAAAATACATTACATGACACCGTTGGAATAGCTTATCAAAACATAGTTGCAGAAATCCAATATCTCCAAAAATCAATTTCATTACCTTCAACATCTACTGGGTACAAACGTAAACGAAGAGCTTACGATGGAGAAAGAACTTATATAGAACCATTATATAAAAAAGCAAGAAATGCTACTTTGTCAGATGGAATATGTTTAAACGAAACTTCCCAAATACAAACATATAAAAAAATAGATAACTTATGGATAATGTCCTTAGTTCTTAAATGTGAAAACGTTCCAATGTGGGTTGGTTGGAACTCTAGAATCATTATTGATAATAATATCCAACAAGGTGTTTGGTATCTCCCACAAATAAATAGTTCTCCAACTTCGGCTTCAACCGTAGCCGAAACTATAAGGAGATCGTTGGAAATAATAGAAAAATGCAACCAAACTTATATGACTGGTATATATGATTTGGCTATAGCAAAAATCGCATTGGAGATACAAGAAAATGAATCGCCCATTTACGATAACTTATTTATACAATTAGGGGCATTTAATATAGAGTTAGCTTACTTCAAGGTAATTGATAAATACTTAGATGGATCCGGTGGTGAATATATCCTCCAAGAAAGTGGAATTCTTGCTTTAGGTTCCACTTATACCTTTATTACAGGAAAACATTACAATAGGTATTCATGATATGTAAAGATAACTTTCCTATTTTATTTCATTCTTATTTTTATTATAGGTGCAAACGACTACATTTGCTTTTGGGAACAGCATTTCAAATGTTACACTTTGATGCACGTGAAGTTTTTCCTAAAATTCTCCTAAACCTTACAATTCCTTTACACTGTTTAATTTGATTTTATTAATTCATAAAAACTCGTCATTCTTGTAACGAAGCACTTCGAATACTATCATACAATTCATATTAATGACAAAATAGGGCATGTATGGCAATAAACAATTTTAGGGGAATCAAAGGAAAAGCGGGTTCCTGAAACCAATTTGTGAAATTGCACAGAAGTGAACAGAATTTTTAACTAAATTTATTAATTTACTAATTCGAGTACTACCATCGTTGTGGCTATGTAATTCTAATAACTGGTAATCCAGAGCATATATGGCAATAAAATATTTTGGGGGAATCGGAGGATAAGGGGGTCCCCAAAATCAATTTTTTGAAATTAAAATTTTATCCGTTTAACAAAATGTTTAACTTAATTTATTCTCGTCTCGAAGTAATTCGAGTACTACCATCGTTGTGGCTATGTAATTCTAATAACTGGTAATCCAGAGCATATATGGCAATAAAATATTTTGGGGAATCGGAGGATAAGGGGGTTCCCGAAATCAATTTTGTGAAATTATATCCGTTTAACAAAATGTTTAACTTAATTTATTCTCGTCTCGAAGTAATTCGAGTACTACCATCGTTGTGGCTATGTAATTCTAATAACTGGTAATCCAGAGCATATATGACAATAAAATATTTTGGGGGAATCGGAGGATAAGGGGGTTCCTGAAATCAATTTTGTGAAATTATATCCGTTTAACAAAATGTTTAACTTAATTTATTCTCGTCTCGAAGTAATTCGAGTACTACCATCCTTGTGGCTATGTAATTCTAATAACTGGTAATCCAGAGCATATATGGCAATAAAATATTTTGGGGGAATCGGAGGATAAGGGGGTCCCCGAAATCAATTTTTTGAAATTAAAATTATATCCGTTTAAAATTGATTTCGGGGACCCCCTTATCCTCCGATTCCCCTAAAATATTTTATTGTCATATATGCTCTGGACTACCAGTTATTAGAATTACATAGCCACAACGATGGTAGTACTCGAATTACTTCGAGACGAGAATAAATTAAGTTAAACATTTTGTTAAACGGATATAATTTCACAAAATTGATTTCGGGAACCCCCTAATCCTCCGATTCCCCCAAAATATTTTATTGCCATATATGCTCTGGATTACCAGTTATTAGAATTACATAGCCACAACGATGGTAGTACTCGAATTACTTCGAGACGAGAATAAATTAAGTTAAACATTTTGTTAAACGGATAAAATTTTAATTTCAAAAAATTGATTTTGGGGACCCCCTTATCCTCCGATTCCCCCAAAATATTTTATTGCCATATATGCTCTGGATTACCAGTTATTAGAATTACATAGCCACAACGATGGTAGTACTCGAATTAGTAAATTAATAAATTTAGTTAAAAATTCTGTTCACTTCTGTGCAATTTCACAAATTGGTTTCAGGAACCCGCTTTTCCTTTGATTCCCCTAAAATTGTTTATTGCCATACATGCCCTATTTTGTCATTAATATGAATTGTATGATAGTATTCGAAGTGCTTCGTTACAAGAATGACGAGTTTTTATGAATTAATAAAATCAAATTTAACAGTGTAAAGGAATTGTAAGGTTTAGGAGAATTTTAGGAAAAACTTCACGTGCATACACTTTGAGGAGTTTTTGGAAAAAAAAGCAATTTTAATCGATTCTATATTAATAAAATATGAATTAGAAGCATTAGAAGCATTTGAAGAATCTCCCAACATTTCGAAAGATCTTTCAGACATATTAGAGAAATATTATATATATAAAGAACAGACATTAACCGGAGAACAAGGTGCAACAGCTAAGTTTTGGTGTATTTATATTGAATTGGTTTCATTATATCGCGAATTTTCTCGTTGTTTAAGAATGGGGCATTTCGAAGCCTATTTAATTTGTCTTGAAAAAATATCTTCACTATTTTTTACATTTAACCATTGTAATTATGCTCGATGGCTGACTAAATATTTAAAAAATGTATACAACTTAAACCAAACGCATCCAGGCTTAGAGAACAGCTTTAGAAATGGTGGATTTGGCATAAAACGTACCAAGAAAATTTTTTCGAAATTACCAATAGATTTAACATTGGAACAAACTATTAATGCAGATGCAGCTAACAAATATACAGGCATATCTGCATTTACGAATTCCATCACAGCAAGACAACGATGGTCAAAAAGTCATTATTTAAGGACTTCATTATGCTCAACATTTTTTAACAGTTTACATCTTAATTCCAATGACGATGTTTCTAAAGATTTACGTCCAAATATGATTAACAAAAATAATGAGGACTTGCAAAAATTATTAATACAAATTATAAATTGCTGCAATCCATTCAAAACATTAGAAACCCCAAAGCTTTTTAATATTAGTTCTGGAAAATCAACTTCTGCCGTTACATCAAAATTTTTGTTAAATATTTTTGATTTCGGGGACAACCAGAAAAATTGTTTTATAACAGAGTGCTTAGAAGAACCGCAAAGATTTCTAAAACCTATAAAAAAAAATATAATTTCGAATTTTTCAAAATAGTCTATATCAACGAAAAGAGAGACTGGTAGTAGTGATAAATTACGAACTGTAAAACTGGAACATAATTTATTTGCCAGGGTCATCTTCATTGCCATTGAAAAACAAATTAATATGGAATTGGTTTTAACTTATCCTTTAACACCAATACCATTGTCGTTATGTCAGCCGGATGGAACTCCTCGCAAGACGCAAAAATCTAAACTTTTAATACATATCGAAGGAAAAGTAAATAGTTCTCAACCATCTTCAATTGATACAATTATTTTTGATGGAATGTCGTTATTGCATATGCTTAGTGATGTTCCTACAACTTATGGTGGTTTGATTAAGCATTTGTTAAATAAAATGTTTAAATCCCAAGCAAAAGAAATCCGACTGATTTACGATACCTATCTTAGTCCATCTATAAAAGATGTAGAACGAAACAGACGTATGTCGAACCGTCAAGATGTTTATAATATAATTGGACTTGACCAAAAATTACCTCGTAATCTCCATCAGGCTCTACAATCGGAATCATTCAAAACCAAATTTGTAAATTTTTTTGTTACAACGCTACAAAATTATGGATCAAATTTTTACAGTTGTTTTAATGAAAAAATATTGTATTGTTCAGCCGAAAACGAATGTTATAAATTTAGTGCAATTGAAGGTGAAATATGCTGTGAAAATGTTGCAGACCTATACTGTGAGCACGAAGAAGCTGATGTCAAAATTGTATTTCATCTAAGCAAGATAAATAGCATGTCACAAAATGTAGTTGTTCGAACAATAGATACGGATATTATGATAATTATATTGGGAAATATGTATAATTTTCCAAATTTGAAAATTTATATGGAAGTTGGGCGGGTATCTAATAATTCTTTAAGATATATAGAACTTCACAAATTATATGAACATCTCGGAAGTTCGCTTTGTAAATCTTTACCAGCATTCCATGCTTTCACTGGATGTGATTTTTCAGCGGCATTTCATGGAAAAGGAAAAATAAAACCATTCAAATTACTACAACAAAATCATGAATTTCAGGAATCTTTTTCTGCGTTAGGTTTATCTGAAGAAGTGGAAGAGGATGTTTCTTCAAAACTAGAAAATTTTGTGTGTTCGATGTATGGCAACCCCACAGTCACATCGGTAAATAAATTAAGGTTTGTTTTGTTTAATAAACTTTGTAAATATTCGGATAAAAATCCACTTAACAAAATTAAAGGTATGTATGCTCCAGTTTTACTTTTAATATATTATACATACGAGTATATTATAATGTATTGTGTTTCAGAATTTGATGCATCTATGTTACCTCCTTGTTTTTCGGTTTTATACCAAAAAATTAAGAGAGCTAATTTCATAACAGCCATCTGGAAGAGTGATGTGCATATGAAGCCACCACATTTCGTAGCACAAAATAATGAATGGATAGAGAAAGATAACTCTCTAGATTTTTACTGGTTCGGTGGGACTCAAACACCAACTGATGTACATCAAATATTAGATGAAAATGAAAGCAGTGACGAAGAGAATGATGAAATTGGCATACATTCGAGTGATGAGGAAGACAATACTTTTTAACTATAAACCAATTGTTGCTAAATTAATTTTTTTTTGAAAATTATAATTTGTCTATTGTTTTAACTAAACTAAATTTAAACAAAATATTATATTTCAATTATATATACAATATATATCTTATGGTAATTCATAGTACATTCAAATAGTACATTCAGCCCACTTTTACCAAACTTTCACAAGTAAATTTATGTCAGTTTGACCACCCCAGCGATTTCCTAGACCACCTTGGTAAATGTGGTATTTACATAAATAGGCACAAATGTCATATGGCTAAAATTTCAGATAGCGCAAAACCAAATTTTCCTTCACCAAACTGTCATCGGTAAATATGCACATTTACAGACGAACACACATTTACAATAACATATATAGATTTTTATTCTATATTCTCGACTACCCATCATAATTCCCACATATATTATTGAAAACTAAAACCGAAATAGAGAAAATAAATTAACAATACTTAATAATTATATATGAAAAAAAACACCAATTTCTGTCTAATTTTGGTGAAATTGACCATCTTTGTCATCGCCTATATAAAAACCAAGTATATATGTATTTGGAAAGCTCGCATTAAAACCTTTCAAATGATTTACGAATTTGCCGTGTACCTTATTGTTTTTTTTTAACAACGACAACACCTGTTTCAAATCTCATTTTCTTACTGAAGGTCGCCAAAAACTGTTCGACGCTTGAATGTTTTTTTTTATAATTGGAGATCTACATTATGTTAGTCAAATAACTATCCGTGTACCTTGTCGTTTTTTTTTAACAACGACACTTACCACTTTGAGAGTCAATTTGAAGGACATCGTCAACAAAAATTATTATTTTATTTTTACGTTTCAGTTCGAAATTTTATTATCCTTTGAATCGCGTATGGAGAAACCGTGTACCATGTCGTTCATTTTTATTACTCTACGGCTCCTGCTCTATACGTAGTTAGCTCATAGTTATAGGGTATAAATATTGCTTTATAATTAGGATTATCAAATTTTATTTTTGTGTTTTATTAATTTTCATATATCAAAAGAAATTGGAAATAGGCAGTCATATGTATTAAAATTCGGTAATACATTTTTTTTTTTATTAATATGTTTATTATAGCAACATTGCAAAAATAATGTTGCATATAGCAATTTGCGGTATAAATGTAAGCTAAAAAAGTTTGACAATTCTAGCAGTCCTAATTTAGCTGTGGTATAAACGCAGAAATTGCTAGTAAACTGGGCTGGGATGTGTATCATCACTTTCAATCGAATCGACTTTAAAAGTCGATTCGAAAAGGTGATAGTTGGAATGTTGTAAAATTTTCGACTCCAAAGTGATACGTCCATGTGGCCACCATTTTTCGAAGCTGAATTAACAACAACAACATTTCGTTGTTGTTATACAAGCTTAAAATAAATATAAATTTTCTAAGATTTTATTAAAAAAACAAAACAATTTATGATGGATATTGTTGTGGCTTTAGTTATTTGTGGGGTCGATAACAAGCGTGCGGATGTCGAGACAGACAACGTTGATTATTATCTTGAAAGAAGATTTTTAAGGGATCGATACAATATTCCCAAGTAGCAATTTGAAACTGAAGTTCCAAAAAAACCAAAGTAAGGATTTCTGATCAGTTTTTATGCAACTATTATTTTTGAACCGGTTACGCAATAATTACAACATTGTATACACTCTAAAAACGGGTAGTAAAATCGCATAAAAAAATGTGTAATGTAACCCAAATAAACGACTAATACGCACGTCATTGTTGCATATTTTCTACTATGACGTGTGATTTCACAAATTTTCGTGCTTTCTCATTATTGGTGTGATTTTAGGCATCAATAAAGTTAATTTCCTCGTTTCAGTGTATTTTCCTGTGCATATTTTATTCACACAAAATCAGTGTTTTTTACAGTGCTTGTTTGTGTTTATATAGACATAGTAATATACATAGTTTTTTACTAGTTTTGAAAACGACACTACTCGATTGCACCATATACGGCATAAGTTAGATGTGAAATTTAACGAACCGCGTATGCTACAGTTTAGATATAAAATTGAAAAAAAAGATGTAGCCAAACCTGTGCTCTTTAGACTACACACGAATGCAACGTTAGACTATGTTAAGAAATGAAATCGCCACGAATGTACCTTTCGTTGGTAAGTGAAAATAATTTTAAGAACGTTTTTTAAATTACAAGTTTAATTAAAAATGTTTAAATTTCAGAATCCCCAGAAGGAACACTGACTTATGTTTTAATAGAAAAAATACAAGAACATATTTATACATCCGTCAAATACCATTTGCTGAAAACAGTAACAGTAATATTTTGTAATTATTTTGCTTCTAATATAATGTTTTCGCAGCAAATATCACAATCCATGGAATTTTCGATTCGCTTCTTTATGAAGCATTGCCCCTTTATAAAACCACACAACCAAAGGAATTTAATAGAAAATTTAGATCCTTACAAGATGTAAGTTATTGGAAAGCGACCGAGTTTCGTACTTTCCTGTTATATGCTGTACCATTTGCTCTTCATAATATTGTTAAGGAGTCAGTTTACGAACATATGCTGGCTTTTCATTATGCCACAGTTCTTCTTTTAAATGAGAAATATTCAAAAAATTGGAGTCTTGCTAAAATTCTCTTGGAATATTTTGTAGAGCAGTACGCGGTAATTTATGGAGAAGATTCGGTCTCTCACAATATTCATAATTTATTGCACATATACGATGACGTAATACAGTTTGGACCACTAGACAACTTTAGCGCCTTAATTTTTGAAAATAAATTGGGAATTTTAAAAAGATTGTTAAGATCGGGCTACAAACCTTTGGAACAGGTAGCAAAACGTATTTCTGAACAAATTGAAATGCCCAGTTACATCAATAATCAAAAAAAACAATTCCGAATACCAATAATTATAATGAAATTGTTTTAAAGGACTTTCTTTTAAACGATACGTTTGCCAATAAATGGTTTCTATCCAATGATAAGGAGATTGTTGCGATGGAATATGTAATTTCCAACAGTAACGGAATGCAAATATACGGGAGCAAATTGAACAATAAAACTGATTTTTATGAAAAGCCTCTAAGATCCTCTTTTCTTGAAATTTACAAAGCTGATTTAGTATTTGATTCTCCTTCTCTTTTTTGGCCAGTTGAAAACATAAAAAGTAAACTATTTTCTATCAAAATAACTGAAAACACATATGGATTCTGTCCACTCATTTATTGTAATAATTTTTAAATTGCCATTGGTTTATTTCATAAAACAATACTAAGTGCTCAGCTAAATAAACAAATTATAAAAATGTATTGCGTCGTCGAAACGATTGAGGGTGAAGAGAAAAATTGTATAGCTGTCCCTAGATGTTGGGTGGTAAATCAGCAGCTGTTTTACCCTTTACAAAGTCGGGAGGTCTCAAACGCCCGAAGGAAATGTATTGCACCGCAATCAGATTGGCTAATAATCCCTTGTAAAGTTTTACACGAAAATATAGGCAACTTCAATAATTCTAAAACGTAATATACAAACATGAAACACATAAATTAATCGAAAACTACTGATTTATTTGTAGATTCACTTAAAGATGCGTTGGCTCAAGAGCGAGAGTCAACTATGGTAACGTTTAGTGAAACCGAAATTGAAAATTTGAAAATAAAGAAAGGAACGAAAAACTACCGGATGTTAGTGCACTGTTTGTTCAAGACACAGATTTCGTAAGAAGTACACTACAACAAAAATCGATTGCAGGTGGGGCGTTGTTTCATTAGAAATAAAAAATTTAAAACGATTTTCAAATAAATGCAAAAACAATTGTTGTTAAAAATTAGCAATTTATGGTAAACTCTGCAGTAATAATTTAGTACAAATAATTTCAGGATTAACGCTGATTCCGAATAACAATGATTCTAGCAGCTCCTTCACCAACACTTCACCATCATTATCTACGTATTCATCTTACATAAACAAAGCTGTTGAAACTGGTGAACAAATTGAAAATGCAAATAATAAAGGAAATATAATTAATTGACAAAAAAATTATTGCCATTCGAAAGGAGCACCAGCCAATACTGAATGTGTAACTGATATCGAAAGATTAGTCGAAATCAGTAGCAACTCTACCAGGAACCTTTCTTATTCACCATGTACGTATACATCTTCCACAAATGAAGCTTTAGAAAATGCCGGCAAAATTGGAAAGGCTAACCATACAACAAATAAAATTGATCAACAACAATATAATCATTGTCACTCGGAATCTGCTCCAATCAATACTGAATGTCTAACAGAACTCGGGAGATTGGTCGATATCAGTTGCAACTCTTCCAGGAGTATTTCAACATCACCATCTATGTATTTATCTTACATAAAAGAAGCTGCTGGGGAAACTTGCGGAAAAATTAAAAATGTCAACCATCCGGGAAATAAAATTAATCGACAAGAACATAACCGTTGTTTTTCGGAATCACGACAACGTACTGGTAGGACAAAGAGTTGTAAAATAGTAAATTTTCAAAATAATAATAAGCTCCGTTGAATAATTCCGCCCGCAAAAATGAACTAATATCGTGACTCCGAAGCGTAATTAATTAACTTTAAATTTTAAATCCATTCTGCAACATGAACTTTTTAATAACTGAACTAAATCTAGGCGAAATTAATTCATTTTTTTTCATTTCATTAATTTCATTAATTCATTTCCATTTTTTAAGTAAATCAATTGACTTTATTTTAAAGTCAATTGGTTTTATTTCTTTTTCGAATAGAAATAAAGCCAATAGACTTTATATCCAATTTACAGTTCAGTATTTAAGTTTTAAGTTAATTGCTGTCGGTGACTGAAAGAAGAAGAGAAGAAATTCTGGAAAAGGAAGATTTAATTTTAAAATATTCTGGAAAATGGAGGTCCAATATTAAAATTATTTAGAATGGAATTAATAATAATTGCTTCGTCAACCTTGTAGAGACAGATCAAAGAATTTTTATCGCTTTTATCGATTCTTCTGATAGCAGCACAAATGTTAAAAACAGTAAGTTTTTTCAATTTAATTCGTACCTTAGAGGATGGGATCAAACTTTGCCAGAATTAAAATTAAATATCAATTTTCCAGAATTTCATGTATTCCTTAAAAGGCGCTGCAGTCATTCACAGCAATTAATTTGAAGCTTAAATACTGGAATATTAATTTAGCGAATTGAGTTTATTCCCATAGTAAATGGAAATTATGCAAATTGAATTTATTTCGGAATCAGTTTTTTTACAAAAATTACTTTATTTTCAGTTTAACTAAATGGAATCGAGAATCTAAAAAGAAATTGAAATAAAGTCAATGGATTTAATTTCCATTTGAATAAGAAATAAAGCTAATTATTGACTTTATTGCCGTTGATCTTACATATTTATCTGCACCACATACCTATTCGTGAAATATTAAGATAAACATTTTAGTGGAATTTGTAGTAATAATTGTTTATAAATAATTTCAGATGATGACACAATGAACATGAAAAAGAAAATCAGTTTGTGGAAATCAATAGCAACCCTAATGGTAACTTTCCATCACGGAATAGTCATTATGAATCTACACAATATACGAGTACATATATGCATATTAGTTGAATTATTTTTTTATATTTTAATTAAATTTTTTTAATATTTTTTAGCAAATTATAGTTACTCTGGAGACACTGGAAATTATTCTCTAAACAACAAGTTAGTTAGTTTTGCTGTCACACGTTAAATTGAATTTAAAAATTAAACTACAAATTTATTTTATTTATTAAAGTTTCTGTACATTATAGAATTACATTTTTATGTATTATTTAAAATCAAATAGTATTTTTACTGTGTCTTGCCTCAAAAAGTTGGTAGAATTCCCGATGTTCGATTTATCTGGTTTCGGTGTAGCGAAATGAAAACATGATATGACTAATTCAGAAGAATTTTTAGCTTCTTTAAGAGTGTTATGATTTTGTTATTAAAGAAAGTCGAATTGAGTTGTCAAGTGCTAGATATTTTATTTATTATAAAGAATATTTTTTCATATAAAAAAAAATAATTCAATTTTATGCGACTTCGCGCAGAAATAAACCGAAACTTTTTCTGGTGTTGAAAGTAATTTGCTTTTAGCTTGGCTCTTTCTCACCATTTGACGCATTGCTACTCGGATCAATCGCTTTGGGCAACCTTCCTGTAGTACGAATATCAACCATATTTTATGGTTTTGCCAAAACTTTAAGATTTTTTGGAAACTGTTCGTGCACGTATTTTAACCAGTTTTAAAAAAACTGAAATATTTTAACCGAAACGGTTCACAAACCGTTTTAATCTGTTTCAGAAAAACCGAAACGTTGTTCTTTAGAAAGTATTTTTACTTTACCAAAATGTTTACACGTTAAACCCGTTTCGGATTTTCTGAAAAACAGGCTTACGGAAACAGGTTTACGGACAGCTTCGATTAATTCACATCGGTTTTTTCTAAAATTGTTTAAAATAAGTTTAGAACGGGAACCGTAAAACTTAAAGGTTTCAACAAACTCGATCAAACAAAGGTTATATGTATGGTTTAGTGAGGTATCTAAGAAGGTTCTAAAACAATTTTTGAAACATTTTAGTTTTGATACCAAAGTTTTAAACTAGTTTTGAAGCCGATTTGAATACAAAAATTGCCGCTTGGGTTATGGATTTATCAAGTTACTCATGTTTTTAATAAAAGTTCCTTATTTGATGATTGTAATCTCGATTTTAGATTTTTAGAATCATTTCGTGTATCCAAAGATATTTTTAAATATTTCGTCTTATAGACGAGGTTAGCGGCCCTGCTGAATTTTTATGCGACAGGGTCGTACCAGCGTACTATTGGTGATGTATCGTTATACAGCATAGACCAATCAACTGTTTCCAGATCCGTAGCTGAGATCACACAAGCATGTTAACAACAAGCATACATTCAAAATATACAGAAAAGCCACGCAAACGGATCACGCCATTGACAAATCATCTAACCACCCACACCAACCAATAAGATGGCAACGTTCAACTTTTTAATAAATAGACTAAACACGATCCCGATGAACAATCAGGAATATATGGAAGAACTAAAAATCATTAAGCACATAGCAATAAAAAACGGTTATAACACGGACTTAATTGACAAAATGAACAATAGGTACATTTGGAAGAAACAACAGAATATGATGACCACGTTAAGCAAGCAAAATGAAGAAACAGAGAAATACATCACCATAGAGTACAATAATAACATCAACAAGAATATAACGAAGGCTTTTAAAAAACACGGATACACAATGGCATTCAAAACAAATAACAAATTAGGGAATCGACTCAAACAACGTAACATAAATACACCAATAGACACCGGAATCTATAAGAATACATGTAATGACTGCCCCAAATTCTACGTCGGAGACGTGTAAAGTTAGGTTTACAGAACATATAAAAGAAATCGGAAAATCAAAAATCGACTCGAAATATGCACAACACTTGACTATAGAAAAACATAATTACACTGACAACAACACAAACTCACAGGTATTACACAGAATACGAAAAGAGGTACTAATGAACAGATTAGAAGAACTGAAAATATACAAGGAACGATATACCTAATCCATTTTTACTAAACGAGAAAATTGGCCGCAACAAAATTTCCGACCTCATTGTAAATCCGTAATTAATATCTTTTTGCACATAAACACCCACAAAACCAGATGGTCAACAAATTCTTATCTATTTTTATCATAAAGCATACACCAGGTGTATACTAAAAATAAGGGCGGTACCACCCTTTAAGAAGAAAAACAAAATAAGGGAGAAAGAACATTCAAAAGGCACGTAGGCACACAAAAATAAAAATAGGGTATAAAAGTAGTTTTTTAGCATAATTTTAGTTAATGTTTGTTAGAAATTTGATAAAGGAGTAACATCCGAAACGATCGTAATTTTATTTACAAATACAATAAATATCACGTTAATAAAAGTGACAAAACCGAAATATTGTGTTTTATTATACAAAAAAAAAAAAAGAAAAGACCCATTCTACGGTGATTGTAATATTCGACACGAATAGAGAAAAAGCTGCAAACCCAAACACTTCAACATCCATTGAATTGTCAGTTGCACTATATAATAGCACCGTGCATTCAGCCATCGGCTTCACGCCGAATAAAGTAATCTTCAAACTCTGTTTCACAGTTTGTAGAATTTTATGCCGATTTCATTGTTTTTTTTTAAATGTGAGGTCGTGAATCGAAAAAATTAGAATGATCAAAATTTGTCGAAGATTTGAATTGATTTGTCATTTTCTATAAATTTAATAAAAATGAAATCGGTCTTGTTACTGTATTGAGCACTGCCAAAAACTTACTTTAATAGAACTTATTCACTAAAGTTTCACTAATACTGGGATTACTCTTCATAAAGACGCAATAAAAGCATTAAGCACTCCATTAAGTTAAGGTACCATGTTAGTTGGATTAAGGGCGTTCGATTAATATTTTGAAATATGTAACTGGCTGTTTCACCAAAGTTTTCTATTTTCCTATAAATATTCAAGATTCTTGACGCAAAGTTCCATCCTTTTCTTTTCAATATAATCAATTCCACATCACCCGACAATAAGTATTATATCCCATAAATTGTTTCAAATTTTCACAGATCGAGATCATAATTTATTAATTTCAGCTTGATGGACAAAGCGAAAGTTTTAGTTTTCAAGAAAATTTGTGGTATATTAAATGGCCGTAAAACTGTTATGCCCGGTTTCACATAAAAATATTTAATCCCTAGTTTTGTTTCATAATACAAATTCTGTGCAAGTTGATAATATTTTTTTTTACATAGAAGTATTTAGCATTCAGCTAAATATTAAGCTCGACGAAATTGGGTAGTTAAATATTTAGTTCTCCAGTTAAAATGTTTATGTAAAAAAAGAAATAAAATTAGCAAGCGTTGAATTTGTATTATGAAATAAATCGCAATTTAATAAAAGAAGAAAGGGAGGAAATATTATTTAACTAGAGATTGCCTATTTTTTGTAAAACCGGGCATTAGAAACCTAAACAAAACAAAACGTAATTTTCTTACCTGCAATTGCTAATTGTTTTATAAAAAAATTCATCCTCGATTTACGATTTTTATTTAAAAATAATGTTATCAGTACGGCTGAATTTCCCAAAACGATCACAGTGAATAATATCCATAAAACGATTAATTGTTCCGTCTGAAATGACAAAAAATAAAAAAATATAAGAAAATAATTCGAAAAATTTATTCAATTTGAAATTTATTTATTGCGCGTGCAGCAATTGTAAATAAATCAAGTAATGTAAACAATATTAAATCGAAGAAAATCCCAAATTTTAAATTCACGTTACCAGTCATCTTACACCATATTACTGTACCAACCCAGCTTAAGTAGATAATGATATTGTAAATGTAGCACGGATAAATCTTTTAAATTTCTTATTTTGCTGTGCTTCCAATTTAATTTAATTTATTGGAAAATTAAGGAAACAATATGTAATAAAATATTTTCATTTTCATTTTTTTTTTCATAGTCGAGAAAATGAATTTCTCGTTTTGATTTATACGCGGGAATTACGTAGAAACTAGAATAACAGGAAATCACAGTTTTATTTTGGAAGGAGCCGGGGTTATTGTATCGAAGGAAAAATTGCAAAATGCGTTTTATTAATGCTCCCATTTATACAATTCCCCAATCTTTCAAGTGGAAGTACACAATAAATAAAACCAATATTGAACAAATATTTGCAAAAACCATTAACAATGTTTATACAGTCTGATGTATTCTTAGTTTTTACCATAAGGAGAAAATACATAACTGGACCAAGTTTAATGGACGTACATAGAAATAGGGGGGCAAAGCTCTGCATGGTATGATTGTTGATTTTCTTGTTTTCGGTTCAATAATAAAAAATAAAAAAACAAGAAACCTATTTTCTTGTAATTGTTGGTTGTTATTGTTGTTGTCGATAAATCAGCAACGATTATATTTTAGGTCACGCGCAATCAGCAAAAAATCAATATTCAACTACTGTGGTTGGTTGTGTGGTGAACGATGCAAATCGATTCGGAAGATGCAAAGAATTGTGGTGAAGAGGATTTTCTTTTTCTTACACATTTTTTTGGGGAATTGGAAGTAATTGAATTACAAAATATTAAATCTGATAATGTACATAATACCTTGAATCTTCTTGATTAATTTAATAAGATTTACTTCTCAAAAATAAGTTAATGAGAGATGTGATGATTTATTGTAATACATTAATGTTTCAGTAACATTTTATTAGATTACTGACGCGAAATACTTCATACAAATTATAAACATTCACTATTCGCACCACATTTCCATAACAGCCCCACTTTCAGACTTTTCAAAATACCACTCATATGCAGCAAAGAAATAGAAATTTAATTCGCACCATGTAATACAAATGGAACAAGTTATTGAGTAGATTGCGTATATATGAAAATTTTTAAAATTGCACATAACTGTCAGACCATTTCATAAAACTTTAATTTGAATTCATGTTTGAATGATTGAGTGTTTCACTCAATACATAAATACTTGAATTTCCATGATATATTTATATGTCACATATGAAATTTAATTAGCATAATTAACTTTAAATTAAAATTCGATTTCTTTTCAATTTCACTCAAACCCACTCAAATTACACTCAAGCACTAATTTCTTTTAAAGAGTTAAAATAAGAATTTATGGACATTTTATTTTTCATATAAATTATAAGCAGATTCTCCTCAACTTTCCTGAATCCCAATATTGAAAAATGTGAGATAAGTTTATAAAAACGACCAACTTGAGTCATTGAAATTAGTGGTTTAAATTTCATGGTTTGACAAATTTACACTAGAACTATTAAAATCAATTTGAAAGTCGAAATCTTTCAAAAAAATCGTTTGAGTTATTTTCGATGAAGTGTTTTTTTAAGGTGAACAGTGAACAAATAATATATGTATGTTAGACTTTTCATTTAATTTGCTCAATTTCTCAAAAAAAATTTTTCTTAATGTCCACAGCCACAGAAGTACCTCAAAAAACGTTTCTTGGATCATCAGATAGCCAATGAAGTACTAGTTAATCACTCAATTGTATCGAAGAACCACTCCATAAATTTTCAATATAGAAATTACATTTTTTGTTTGTTTGTGATAATCTAACTTTTAACCCAAATAATATTAAGAGTAAGTGATCCAGTGCGGCTTTGAGATCACTATGGATATTAGTTTACTATTTTCTTTACTGAGTAATTTTCGCAGCCTTTTTAGTAGGCTTTATAAAAGTTAATTTAAAAAGAAGTGCCAGAATCAACTTCATATGGTGAAAAATGCAAGTGGCTTTGATAGTACCTATAACATTGTATTAACTCTTAAAAGTTTGAGTTACTTTCCAAGAACCTATTTTAGCGAACCTGTGAATTTGAACGGCTCTCCTAATCGTTTTCGCATTAGTGAATTTTTTTAAAGATAATGGGATTTCTATTGATCTTTCATCTTCTGTCTCACGAAGTCAGTATTTAAAAATAGAACATGTCAGGTTTGACATTTTTTTGGACCGCTTGCTGCTATGTGATTATTCGAAACTTTTAGATAGATATTTAAAAAATATTTCGAAACTTTGGCTGTGAAATTCAATTATTCGGATTATTCAGCTTTATAAATTGGACAAACAGGAAGATCATATACAAAATCTTATACGGAGCCACCGTAGTTTCCATTACATGCAACATTTTAATTTAGCTTTAAGAATGAAATGATTTTTTAATAATTAAGTATTAATTATTGGGGAGACCTGGCTCACAGCAGGGATGAATTGAGATGATTTTTTTCATCTGACTATATATAGTTTATTGTCAATAGAAAGGATAAATATGACTTAAACACCAATCTCAAAGGCGGAATGTATTGACTGCCGGCTTAAATGGAGTGTAGTCAGTTTCGTAGCTAGTGGGTATACAGTTCTTTAAGTATACAACAGTTTTAGCGTAGATTACTATAACACAATTATCAGTTTCACTGAATCAACTGTGGTGCCTTTGATGTGCGGAAATAATCACCTTATGATTGTCGCTGACTGTAATTTTCCCGATACAGCGTGGCTCTTTCATCTTCTTCAAAGGACGAAAAAGTGACTCTGTTGGTTATGAATAGGATTCTTAGGTAAAAAAAAATATTTTTTTTGGTAAATCCAAACCAAAAATTTGTTGGATAGTTATTCTTTTTAGACACATATTTTTACATATTACCACATATTTTTTGGTTTATTCGAAATATTTTTAATTTTTCTTCAAGAATAAAATAATTCGACTTTCATAGCTTGAAATTTGATTATTTTAGGCCAACAAATATTTGTATTAGAAGTTAAGAATGTTCTACTTTGGCCTAAACTCCGTCAGATCAATAAATTAAGAACAAAAATAAACGTCAAATTAAAATATCTCAATAGTTTACTGCACATTATTTGACGGTGCGTAGTTCTTCTAGAAAAACAGATTTTCTGATTGTTGTTTTCATTCGTTATCGTATGTGCCAGAATTCAAACATGAATTTTAGTAAAATATTGAGTGCCATTTACGTGAGAAAAGACAACGTATTGTTTGTCAACATACGTTTGTGAATTTCTACATATCGGATATAAAATCATAATTTCGAGCAAAAATCTGAATGAGAATTTGGATTCCTAAATGTAATTGAATAAATTTTTGAGTAGGAACTTAAATTGGATTTAAAAATTGAATTAGAATTACAAACTAGATTTGAACAATGTCTTGTGTTTAATATGAATCAAAAGCTAATCGTAGTTTTCAGCAGAAATTTAACTACAAATAGACTTTTAATTCCAATCTTTGAATAAAAATTCCAACCAGGGCTTGACTAAATATTGAGTTGATTTCAAAATACTTCTGGTTTTAAATCCATAAATTTTCAGTTTGAAATTAAACAGATACAATTTTAATTGAGTTACAATTCGCAGCACGACACCTTTCAAAATTTTGAGTGAAATCTAAATTGAAATTAAGAAAATGTTATAGAATACAGCACAAATTGTTGTATAGTATTACTTGGGTTAAAAATTTGGTTTTGAAATTTAAATTAGAAATTGATTTGGACATTCTACTTAGTTTTGAGTAAAAATTTGAGTGTAAATTTGATGTTCTAAACAAGATTTAAACATAATTTTAATTGCAACTAGGCAAAAATTGAGTTACAATATGGGATTTGATCTCAAAGAACCAACAAAATTTCCTTTGAATTTAGTTTAGAAATTTGAATCGGAAATTTTGAGTGAAATTCCAAACCAAATAAAATCTTTGGTGAAATTATATATAGGAATTGGTTACAACCCGACTTTTGATTTCACAAAATTTTGAGAGAAATATAAGTTTACATTGAACATAAATGAGAGCAAATTAGGTGGAGCAAAGAACAGATATGTCAAGGGAAAACTAGACTGAATTAGACTGGAAAAGAAAATGGTTTTTATAGATTCGAATAAAACCTTGGATGCATCCAGAAAAAAATTAGATTACAATTCCAACTGGATTTGAATCAACTTTGAGTGACATTTTAACCCGAAATTGAGTTAAACTTCCAAACTGTACTTGAATGTTAATTGTAATTTTGATCACGCTCATTGAATTAAATTGAAATGAAAACTTGAGTGAAATTTATAGGTTTAACAAATATTTGGATATTCTGCTAATTGATTATTGTAATTTCCTTTTAATATGTGTATGGTACTCACTCTTGTAATATAATTTAAAATCAAAATGGGTTCGAAAAAAATTAAGATTTTTAGTCAGAAATTTAGTTCCAAGCTGTTTTCGAAGTTGAACAAAATGATAAATTGAATTTTAAACATAAATCTAATCTAAATTGGCCAACTGCATTCGTCAGAGAGTAAATTGATTAAGAGAACGACGAGAAAAAATTAGCTTAAATTCTAAACTAGATATAAAGAATTTGAGTGGAATTTTAAGTAGAAATTGTCTTCTTTATTTTGCATTTGGGAAACACATTTTCAAAAACAATTTTAGCAAAATATTTAATGCACTTTATGTGACTGAGCTTAAACAAATTTTTTAGTTCAACTAGAAAATCAGGAACCAAGCAAAAATCTGCCTAATAAAGCCTTAAGTAGGAATTTACATTAGAAATACAGTTTAACAAACTTTAGGAACAGGTTAAGTGAATTTTAAAAATTTAGTTTAGTAAAATTTTTATTGAGAATGGAGAAAAATAAGATTTTAAAAAAGTTTGGACTAAAAATTTAGTTTCAATCCAATCGAGAGTTGGAGCAAAAATTTGGATGCAATTTAATTAAAAAATATTTAAAAAATACGCTTGAATTTCAAATTTAATTAACGCAAAATTATGATTGCAATTAAGCTAGAAATTTTGTGATATTTTGTTTACAAATTAAGTAAAAATTTCAACTTAGATTTATCTAAATGTGCTTGATTAGAAATTTGGAATGCAACTTCAGCTTTAGTTGCAAGTGCATTTAAGAAATATATTTGAGTGTTATTAGAAATGCTGAGTTAAAGTCGAGCTTAAAACTCTAGTTTCGATCAAAAGGTTTGCTAAATTTGTATCAAAATTTTGAGCAGAAATCTGAGTAAGTTTCGATTTTTATTCGACTTGATTTTTAAATAGAAATTGAATTTGAATAGTAATTTGGACATGAGCAAAAACATAACTGTAATTTAGTTTTTAGTTTAAAAGTTGAGTTTGTATTTCGAATTGGACTGGCAAGAGAAAAATTAAAGATTAAGTTACAATTATAAAATCGATTTCAGCAAAATTTTATGTTTAGTGAGGGCAAAATTCTGAGTAAAAGTTGTTTTTGAATTCCAAAATTTTGGTTGCAATTAGATAGAAATTTGGTGATATTTTTAATACAAGTAGGCTAAGTTCCAAACTCGATTTGACAAAATTGAAATAGGAATTGAGTTATAATTTTGAGTGAAATTTAAAATACAAAATTTACAGTTCAATTTCAGTTTTCATTCTAAAATGATTCGAGAAGTGTAAGTTTGATGTTCGCAATTAGTAAAAATTGCAATACGAAACATGATTGGAATAAAACAATAAAATTATTTAGTATAGTATGGATGTGGAACCATTTTTGGCTACTTTTTCAGCAGAACAAGCGACAATTGCGATACATTTTTTTTTTCCAGCGAAGCATTGTTCTTAAGGTCCCAGTTGCACGGTTACCTACAATACACCAATTACAACAAATATTTATTTTCCTATAACTTGCTACTCTTTCCAGGTTCTAATGACTCATTTATATTCCAGTAATGCCAAATTTGCTAAAGTGCTCCCTCCCTCCTACTAATTTATTTCACGAGTTGAATAAATTTTTATTTTAAGCAAAAGTATCGAGTACCGCTCTACTATGGTAATTTTCAACAATGTTATGAATGCTGATGAAAAAATTTCCAAACGATATCGATTGGTATTTTCTTCAATTTGAATGTCACAATTGCTTCATTCAGCACAATGCTCAACTGTGGAATCAAAAGACTGACCGTTGACATAGAAGCAAACCTAAGCTTTCATGAACCTTATTTCAATAGGGTTAATTGCGAGAAATGGCTTAATGAGTTTTATACCCTAAATAGGTTGCGTGGCGCCGATTTCTATATGGTTCGTAATGATACTTATATGTTGCGGATCGAGTAGGAGTTGTGATTTAAGCCGAAGGTATTTGGAGCTGTATTACCAATAAAAGAAAAGTAGGGTTTCCATCGCTAATTTCTTTCCAATTCTCTATGGCACCACCATATTTAATTCCAGCAGTGTTTCAATTTCAAAAATGGTGTTCCATGTAACGATCTTCCACCCATATTATTCAAGAGTTGCGCAGAAAGTAGTATATCTCCAGTTTTATTTTAATTTATTGAAAGCTTTTGGAAGGGGAAATTTTCTGATTATTTGAAAATATCCGTTATCTAGTGGCTTAGCTGTTTTGTCTGTACTACCAAAGCTTTTTGCAAATATGGTCCAAATAATTTTACCTTTCAACATAAAACCACTAATTTCTCCCAGTCAACATAGCTTTCAACTCGGAAGATTGACAGTCTCTAAAGCTTTTGACAAAATCCATCGCTAGAAGCTTTTGTCAAAACCGAGGATGTTGTTCTAACTGCTAGGTTGGGGAGATTGCATTCAAAGTTTGTCGGGCAGAGATATCATCAATTTTTTCGAGTTCGCAAAATGTTTCTTTTGGACATTGGAGTTTTACAACCGACGGTGTTTACTTGAAATCGATGTTAAGAAAATTAGAAATAAAATAAAAAATTATTTTATTTTAATTGATTATTTTAGTTGTGGAATTCACGAGAAACAAAAAAAATCATTTAACACATCATTTGAAAGCGTTTTAAAATGCGTGACGAGTGAACTACGAATAAGATGAAGATACTCGAGAGGATTGATGATGATGATGAGTAATTTTTTAGTTTGTAAATTTTTAAATAAATCTGATCAAATTTCACTGCAAGACTAATTATACTCGTTAGGTAAAGGTGAGGATGAAATTATTGGGACATTATTTTACTTAAATTTAGGAGTTGGTCATTGCCTGATTTGAGACAAAAGACAAATATTTTTAAAAATTAGGTTTTACACTAACAGTATACATTTATGTATACATATAATATTTTAACCCTTTCTCTTGTTAGACTGATCGAGAATCGAGATTAAATACTAACATTGCATAAGAATTTTTTAAAGAACTTTTGAAGAACCTAAATTTAATTAACTTTTAAATTTCACGCACTTTACAGTACTAGAACTACACACGATGTTTGCAATGTCAGTTCACCCACTCACCTTGACAGGGTGATTATCGAATGCCGCCATTCATGAATTTTCGTAATGGTTTCAACTTCTACATCAAAAAGCAGACTACCACTTGTAAATCATTCTTTTAGAGGGGCAACCCTCCCAAATTTACTTTGTTTCATTTGTTGAGAATAAACGGAGGTTCTTTGGTGTCTATAGCCCTCAAAACTGAACTAAATGGGATATCGGTTTAAATTTTAAAGCGTGGAGCTTAAGAAGGCAGTTCAATTCAGGGTTAGGAATTATCTCCTACAGCTAGAAGCTTTTTCAGAACCTGGCATATTGATTTTAATTTAACTTATCGATCATTACGGACCCTAAAATAATAATCAAACAATAGAGATTGAAATTTAAATTGGTAATCAGAAGAGAAGCCTGCTTTTGTAAAGAACGGTAAACTCTGGACGAATTACAGCTTCAAATAATTTATAACATCAATTATTGATGATTCACTTGTAACTACCTCCGTGACTTTTACTACCCTTATAGCAAAGTGTATTGCTTTGTCAAATTTACAAAAATTTGCAATAATTACACTGGATCAATCCAAAAAATATTTAGTTAAATCTAAATTTTTGAGGTTACAGTGACCACAATGAAAGGATTATGTCGTTTCTCATAATTTTCCAATTCGTTCAGCGGTGCTAAGCTTCAATTTCCATCATTTCTATTGAATTGAATTACTCCTGACCTTATTGTTATTCATTATCGTGACGCTGTCGATAATGTCCACGGTTCCAAAGTAGCAATTATGGTTTCGAAGAGACGATACCTTAGACCAAGGTAGTTTAGCTAAATGATGTTAAGCTTGGTATGGAAGGGATTTAAATTTTAACAAGTTCTGTAAAAAATTTTACTTAACTTAATAATTTGCAAAAACATCTGAATGTTACCAACATAAGTGATTACAATGTAATTTTATTGTGTAAGGAAAGACAGTGGTAGATATCCACCATTTAATAATTTCACAACAACGAGGGACTTTTGGTGGAAACGGACTTGAAATCAAAATTGCGCTCTACAGAATCTCGTAGTTTTCAGTCAACCGTTTTACAAGAAAAAGCTGCGTGTTCACAAATTGGTAATATCGAAGAAATTAAAATTTTAGATTCTGAAATATCACCTCAAAACTCAACTAGCTGTAACGAAAAACACATCCTAGAGGATGGTGTTGTGTTCGATGATAGTGACGCCGACCCAAATTATGTTCCAACCGATGAAGAAAATAATAGTAATGCGTCTGTTGAATCTAGCTTAAGTGTGATTATAATGGCAACCCAATTGGAACGAAATTTGTCGGAATGTGATGTACCACACAAGAGGCAAGAGTATTTCAATCATAAAGGGAAATTGGTGAAGGCGCGAAATGTAAAATCTTTGGACGTTAGCTGTATGTAAGCTTAAATGTATAACCAAGATAACGCAACAGAACCATACATCAATATTTACTGATTATTGGGGCCTAGCTAGTTACAACATGCGTCAATCATATTTATCTGGAATGATAGAAATTGTACCAAAAAAAAACAGAAACTTTAATAAAATCCATAAGTGTCCAGAGAAACCGGGTTTACTCTTACAATTACTTTGTAGAAGTTCAAACTAATCGTATACGCGTTTGTCACAACTGCTTTTTACGTATATTTGATGAAACACCTGCATTTATTAAGACAGTAATATTCAGAGAAAAATTGATTCGGCAGGCATAGTATTACCAAGCGATAAACGCGGACACCACGCTCCTGCAAATAAAATGTCTCAGGAAAAGTATGACGAGGTGTTAAACCACATTAACAGTTTTCCGCATTACGAGAGTCACTACACTTGACGTCATACACAACAAAAATATCTGCAAAGCGACCTGAGCATATCCGTATTGTACAAACTGTACACTGAAAAATATCGTAATCCAATTTCTATTACAAAATATGCAGAAATTTTTAAAACATTGAATTTAAAATTTAAAAAGCCGCAACTTGATCCATGCAACAAATGTGAATTGCTTGAAATGCAAATAAAATCTTCAGAAAATGAAGACGATAAATCAAAATTATTGGAAGAAAAGATAAAGCATTTAGAAAGTACAAGTGATGTTAAACATATAATATTGTACAGCGATTCATGTGCTGGACAAAATAAAAATTCGTTCGTCACCACAATATTCCAAGTACTAATTCAAACCATTCCACATTTGGAAATTATTGATCATAAATTTCTCGTTCCGGTCACACCCATATGGAGTGGGATACAGTGCATGCGTTAATCGAAAGAAAAAAGAAGAAGACAACGGCTAGCATTCACCATCCCCGTGATTGGTTTAATTTTGTTCGATCGGTAAATTCAAATTACTTCGTAACCAAGGTATCAAGCGACATGTTTTTTAATTTTTCGGGACTGTTAAAAGAAAAGTTTATGTGGAGAAAAAATAATACGGAGAGTAATAATTATTACTACATACTTTTTGTTTTGTTGCTTCTAAGTTTTCAATATTAATTTCGTCTTATTTCTCTAGGTGAACGTTTCCGGTGGAACGATGTGACTTGGCTGAGATATACGGACAAATTGAGGATAAAATCACTTTATGTCGGGACTCGAATTTTAAGGTGCTAAATATTAACCGACGGGGTATAAATTCAAGATCTTGTAATGATTCAAAAGTCTGCTACCCTTCTCCGGTAAAAATTAGCGAAAAAAAACGTGATCTCTTGGCCATGTTACCACTAATAAGCAAAGAAGTTTATTCCTTTTACCAAAATTTGGAAACTGAAAATTTACCAGATGACGACCCGGATTTGGTTGAGGAATCAGATTCTGACGATTAAGAAAGATATAGTCCACCGACAGTGGGTAATCCGTGAATTAAAGTCTATACGTGTGAATTTTGGAATATTTTAAACTTTTTTTTAAAAAAAAAAAAGAATTATTTTTTTAGTTTTCCACTATATTGACTATTGTAACTTTATTTCCTTTTTATGAATAAATTGAATTTGGCAAAATATCTTAACTCTACTTATGTTTTATATGAATTACAGAAAAAAAATTGGAAAAATGGCTTAACTAGTTTAAGCAAAAAATATGACAAATAAATTAAAATAACAAAACAGTTTGTCGGTCACATTTTTATTAAATTTCAAGGTTAATTAGCAAAATAATTATTAGCGACCTATTTCAAAAAGTAGTTCTATATCTCACGTTAGAAAAATAGCAGTAATAAATACTTAAATACTTATTCATTATTGTACAGATTTTTTTAAATACTAGTTATTATCGCTCTCTTGAAAATGTTATAACAAATAAGCTGTTTTGCCTTTTGACCACAGAGTATACTTCGAGAATATTATTGAACTATTTTTCTCGAAAAAATCGTTGGGAGACCTCTGATAATATCGAAATGTTGAATGGTTGATAATTTTCAAAAAATTCGGTGCGGCCAAGCTCGATTTGGTGCATCTAAACTCGAGTAATAACGAAAATCTTTAATTAAAATCTTGAATAGCACTCGCCCCTAATCACTTATCGAATAAGATTAAAAACCTCGAAAAATCGCAAATATGGAAAATCCCTCGTTCAAAATGCGAGAAACGAATGCCGACTATAATCCGGACGCCTGTGTTCGATTACGTAAGCGTTATTAGAGTTTTGAGAATTTTATTTTTCGAAATTGCAACAAAACATATTGTACAATTTACTAATTATCCGAGCCACAGACGCTACGATTTATTTTACTATAAATCTAACGATTTGCCTTGAAACGATAATTCAAAGTTGTTTGGAGTAATCGTACAACTGACAGTACGATTAATTCACAACTGGTGGCAGTCTGAATGAGTTGTTTGCAGATTTTTATATTTCGCTTTAAAACTGTACCATGTTGACTCCAACTGTACCTTTTTGGCCAAACGCAACTTTCAGTAAGAATGACTTGTAATGACTCTTCTAATAAGCACAAACGCAACACAAGTTACGAGGTAATAAAAAATAAATTAAAGGAAGTAAACGTTAAATCGTTACGTGTGTGGGCAAGATACTTTACGATAAATTGGTTCAATTATCTGTAAAATTTGCAGCATAGCATGCAGTACGCTGAATTGTGGCATATGTGGCTCGTTTCAGTCTACCTGTTTTTATGTATATTGTTTCGCAGCACTTTTTAATAGTTCTCTCTTTAGAAGCATCATTAGGGCCAGTTTTCTAGCCGGCCAATCAGCCCTGATAATTGCCGTAAGCTTCTCTTCCATTTTCTAATTTTTCTAATAACACCAAAAGTTGGTCTTATGTGGCTATCAGGATGTTCGATATCTCCTTACGAGCTTATAAAGTTCTGCATTTTCCTAACTTTATAAGCCGCCAACATTTGTTCAATAACCGAAGACTGGCCGCATAACATTTGGTCTATATATGCTTTACAAGCTCGGCTTGATCCTCGTCTTAACCACGTTTTCTGATGAAAAGGACTGCCGTTCTTCTCCTATGCTAAAGGCCACGGTTATCGAGACACGTCGCTTTACCTCTATTCATTGGTGTAGTCGACGTTGTTTCGTCACTATTGAACAGATCCGTATCGAGTATGTATGACTGGTGCAGTAAAATCTTTCTGTATGAACTAGCCTTGCACAACTGTGTCGTTTATTATCAGGTAGCATGGCGTTAAGTAAGTATTTTAGTTGTTTCCCACAAAGTAGTCAGAGCGCCAATATTACATATCAAGGTCCTAAGTACCTCCGAAATTTAAAGCTTCCCTCTACTGAAGTTGTATAGAAAACCAAACGAATCAACATTTTCGGAAATTTATTTATGCCTTCAGACTACGCTGTCGTGAATCATTGATACATTTAACGTAAGCCTGTCTGTGTGCTTCTTATTTACTTTTATTTCTGGGCCAACGTCTCTTTCAGATACTTTTTGGGTGGTTCTATCTTTAGTCCACCAAAGCAAATTGACCTTTTGATGCCGTTTCAATAAAATACGCTGAACCTCGCCAACATCATCTGCAAAAGCAATAATCGGCTTACCTTTCAATCCCCAATTGCTAAATTTTGTCCAGTTTGCATGTTTAATCGCACAACGAGGTTCCTTATCCTTATGTTTTTCTCGACATAGCTTTGCTATGTGTCAAAAAGCATGACACTTAAATCACGCTGAAATCCCCTCCATTTTTGAAGCTACGTTTTAAATCTTCAATGTTGAGGTCCCTAGAGATTAGTTTTACGATTGAACCCTTGATATTTTCAATCGTTTCCTCTGCTTCTACATCAAAAGTTATAATTCTGGGCATACATTCAACATTGAAAACTCAAAGATCGTCGCCCACTATTGGTTTCACAATGACAATAACGGAATGTCGCCGCTCACTGATATTACTCAAAAAACAAATTTTGTTCAACTTCCAAAACTGTTTTAAAATTTCCAAAATTTCTAGTATTTTAACAATTTTATCTGTTTGTGTATGATGTCTGTTTAGAGATGCGGCAAGAGAGATGCGGTCTGTTTAGAGATGAAAACCTAATAATAATAACTTACAGTAATAAATTCGCACAGTTAATTACTTAAATGTTTATTTATTCAAAGATTTCTAAAAATTCAAATATTTTGTTTAGCACAAATCTGCTTTGAAAAAAAAAAAGTTATTTTAAAAACTTAATCAAATAAAATTTATTTATTTTTAAATATTATAGCTGTCGGTATTCGTTTGGAAGTGTTCAAATCGATTTTTTGCAAATCGTAATCCTTTTTAAAACACCATAACTTTAACATCAATAATGTAAATAATTTTTAATTAATTTCCAGTACACAATTATGAATTGTATTCGGGTTTTGCTGTTAATTAAATCGACAAGTAAAATTCCATTTTCAAACGTAAAAAAGATTGTGTTAATGTACTCTTTTCTATATGTTTGTGGTCTAGACTCTAGACTAAATTGAGAATTTATTGTTCAGTAGGTGTTTTACAATACATACATAACTCTCATAATTTGGCTTTATATCAAATTCCTACATCTAAATCATTCATAAAACGAGATTCACACATAATTTGCTGCACTGTGCGCTGTATACAATTTTCATTTAACTCATCATCAACGAAAATTAATTAAGAAAAAAAACAACCTTTTATATTTTCTTAATTAAAATTAGAATGAATTGGCAAAAAAAAAAAAAAAAAAAAAACAAAACTAAATTTATTTTAAACTAACCACGAATCCGTTTCCGGAACACAAAATGTTTTACTACCATCTCTCGTTTTTTATATATGAACACATTCGGCCGCCTTATGCGTTAATTAAACTGTCTAATTTAATTATTGTGCGGCCGATGTTTTTTTTTTTTTTTTTTTGGAATTTTTCTGCAACGTTTAAATCAATTTAAGAAAAATTTATTTATGTTCGCATAATAAAATTTAATTTTAATTCATTTGGACATTTTAATTTAGAAAATCATTTTTCTTCTTCTCCGTACCTACTACTATACACAATGTTTATATAAAGAAATCGTGGATGAATGGATGCGCGAATAATAATTACTGAATGAATGAAAATTTGCGCGGTTGAGAAGATGTGTGAGACGGATATGGTATTGTACGAGCGCAAAGACTTACAAATGCATCCAGCAAAACACGCACATCAAATTTAAATAGTCTTGTTTTAATAAAGTTTAAATGTCAACATGGAAAGAATAGGGAAATATGCTTTTGTTTGAATGGAAAATGGAAAAACAAAAATGAATAATTTTCTTTGAATTGTTCACCTTCATGCGAAGCACAAAAATATAAATAAGAAAGGTAAATTTATTCTCTATTTATAAAATAAACGCTTGCTAGGCAACCAATTTCTATTCTCGGATGAGGGGTGGGTGGCGTGTGACAAAGTATATTAATTGAAGTTAGAAATATAAAATCAACCAGTCGCTCAGAATATTATAATTGCACTGAAAGTTTTGTGTAAAATATACTTGTTGTTTTATTTTTTATTTGCAACGAACTGTCACAATTTCCGGGTCGAATTTGTAGGTATATATTTATCCTATCAATAGTTAGAAAATTTAATATTTGGTTAACAATTAGAGGGAAGTAGTTATTTAGTTATAAAAAAATGAAAATATAATTTTGAATTGATCTCAATTTACAGATGCTAAAAGTCTAATAATAATTTTATTGATGAGCTCGAACTTAATTCTTATCCAAAGAGTATAAGATTACCATAAAAAATATCGTGATTCAGTAATTTCCTCTGGTTTTACTTTCCTGCGTGTAGCTTGTGGGCCCACAGTACCCTAGTAGAATGGCAAATATGCAATTACTAATATATATTGATCATATTTTGACTAACATTCTCGATATCGAATAAGATATGATATACCTGAATCCGTCTTTATCAGATGATAAGAATATTTGTTTAAAACAGTTAAACAAAATTCTAAGAAAAAGTTCCATGATTTATTACAGTCTCTGTCCAATTGCATAGTAAAACATAGTAATTCACAAAGCAACAAAATATTTTATTAAAATATTCATGTTATCAATCTTCTTTAAATTAAAAATGAAATATTCGTTTAACGAGAATGTACATTGTAGCATAATATCAGATCCTTCTAGAGTATAGAGCCAAAATCATACGTCATAATTTTTTAGAAACTTATTTAGTGGTATAACTTTTTATTGTTTGCCGTAAGACTCCATAGTAAAAGTGATGCTTTTTAGCTTCAAGTTTTTCAATGAAAAAAGCTAAAATATTATAAAACGCTTATATAGGTAAAATTCTTCTCCATTATGTAGTTTTAACAACAATATATTGGAAGGATACATTGGTATTAAATAAATATTAATGCAGAAACATAAAATTAATTTATGCTTAACATATATTTTTCGAACTTCCATTTTGAAAAATATATAAAAGTTGGCTCTGACGATATTTTACTTGTTAAATTTATCTTTAGTTTTACTAGTGTACATCAGATGTCTTAAATGTTACAAAAAAATACTGTTACGTTTTTGCCTTGTCACTCAAGGTTCGTATCACTGGATTGTGAATAATACAAAATCAATTTAATTTATCTCCAACGAATTTATTTATTTCACAAAATTTATTACAACACAGTTTATCAATAAAAATTCACAAAATCAGTTTATATCAATTAATATCAAAATTTACTGATCACTTTTACTTTTTATTTTACACTAAAACACTTTTTAAATCACTTTTTATTTCCTTTTAATCTTTACACTATCGCTTACCAAATATTACTAATCCAATTCGACCTCGTTCGCCATTTTATATACACAAACCAAATTTCTAGAAAGCTCATGACTTTTCCAGTTAGAATAGCGTAGCAACATTTAGAACAATTTTTATCTTGGAAAATTCCATTTTAGTACAGTTAGACATTGAGCTATTAATTTAACTTATTCTATTACACACTAGGTGTCACAATACGAAAAAAAAATTATTTAATCACTAAATTATCACACGTTCCTAATATTTTGTGAATTTGTTTCGCTTTTCCTACAATTTTTGAACTTGAAATTTGGCCAGGTGGTACGATTTTACAAAATTTTTACTGCCATCACTGCCATTTATGTAATGTCTATTGATTTAGTGACCACACGATTCGTAGTAAGCTTTTATTTCAATTTGACCAGAATGATGTCTTACAAAATATTTATAAATTATAGTTCAAATAAATATTACAAGAAAATGAAAATGATTTTCTTAAACGACGCTCATATATATTGAAATTCAGAGATCATAATTAAGAATTTGTAATGTTTTCATTTGAAAATTTGTCTTAGGAAAGAAATTGATTTCCTATTGTTTGGTGTGTTTTACTACGGAAAGTTTGGAATTTTTATAGTTTCTTATTCCTTTATAAAAGCATGGATTATGGCTTTGTCTAATCTAGGTTGCTTTGGTAATATTCGGCGACGGTCAACTCGGCGACAACCAACTCGGCGACTATTAACTCGGCGACGGTCAACTCGGCGACGACAAACTCGGCGACGGTAATCTCATCGACGACCAACTCGACCAAAACATCCCAAACTTTTAAAGAGGTATCCTCGGAAACTATTACATGCACCACGAAGACAAGTATACCAGTGGATAATTGCGATCTTCGACTAAATACTGCAATAAATAATATCGTGCGCTTACATAACCAAGTGGGGAAGAGAGGCGCACGGCATAGAGCATGTTTCTTGGTGAAATTTCACTTGCAACAGTTTACTCTGAGCGATCAAGCAAGCAACCCAAATCTATTAATTTTAATACTCACGAATTAACTGGCAATCGAGTACCGGTCTGATTGAATTAACCGTTATTGTCTCGTGAACACGTGACTGTTAAATCTAAAACTTGTGTCAGAAAAGTGTCTCTCTGTTCATTATGTGTTCGCTCGATGATTGTTTAATACTCATCCTTTATACTAGAGATATTAATAGAGCTTGGTGAGATGAAGACGATGGTAAAAAAAATTTAAAAAAAACCATCTGGTGAAGGTCAATCATATCACACTTTGGTTAAAAAGAAATTCCCTCAGGTGTTCATCGGAACAAATACCAAAATAATGGGTCGCCCGCACGTACTCAGCAAACCGAGCGAACTCTCTTTAGTTTGTGTCACAATCAAACATGTTGCACCGTTTCGGGTCGTGTTTGGTAGGTGAGGAAATGTCGAGTAGAACGCGTCTCACTGATGAACAAGCGCACATTGTCGAAGGCAAACACTGCATGTGATATGGCCATTTACAGCAACATCGCAGCGATAACTATATTGCAGACATTTAAATGTAACAATCCACAACAAATTTGGATATAGCCAAATTATTTTGCCATAGCTTAAAAATTTCCTTTTGAACGAGTCACGGGAGAACTTTTCCTGCCATCCGCCAGAACCTATAGTATCCAGTTGTAGCACTTCTTGAGCTGCACGCGACCAAGGGTTCGTTTTTTTATAAAATTTATCACCCAGAATAAACACTACTTTGTTATTGTTTCGAAACTAATTTTCAAATGTATTTATTGAAATTTATTCTGTACACACAATATTATAATGTTGAATTAATTCAATAAATGTTTTTTTTTTGGTCTTCAACTAAAAATTTTAACAATTTTGAATTTTAATTAATTTGAAAAATTAATAAAGGTTTACAAAATGGAGTAATATGTCGCATCACTCGAAAGGACAAATACTCTCTACCACTTGACACTGGTATAGTTTTCGCGATTAAAAAATTATTAATTAGACCTTTTTTGCAAAGGAAAAACAACGACTGTCTATGAAAAAAACTTTATCGAGACGATGAACCAAAAATAAATAAATGAATTTATTTTGCTGCGTTGCCAAAATCAAATTAAAGGAATGAACTTTATAAGTTCGTCGTTAGCTAACATCCCGGCGTTATAAATCTAAATATCGCTAATGTATTGGGCACAATGACTGAATAACTAAGTTTATGCGGTGCACGCCAATATATGTAATTTGATATATTGTGGCGGAGAAACGAATTAGTAAATATAATTTGTATATTTACATTCGTTTGAACGCTACAGGACTCCCCCGCAAGTGAGATCCTCCTTCAAAAAAAAAAAAAAATGTAAATGCTAAAGGGCAAAACGGACTGTTTTATTAGGACGATAAACTGAATCTCGCTCAGTTGTGCAAAGAATTCCGTATACTGGTTTGAGACGGTCGATTGAAATGATTTGATTTTTTCCATTAATCGAAACCGTGAATTGTTTGCGAAGGCGTCGAATGACTTTAAAGGGGCCTTCATATGGAGGAGACAATCCCGTGCGATCCTTATCTGTTCTAACAAAGACAAAATCGCAATTAGCGAGTGTTTTCGGAACAAATATATCGTCTTGCTTTGGTTGACGAGTAGTAGTTGGAATAAGGTTCTGCATGGTTTGTCGCAGTTGGTCGACGACTGTGTCGGCAGTTGGTAAAGGTAAAGTAGGATTATCGATGAAGAACTCACCAGGAAGCTTAATGGTTTGTCCATAGGCCATTTACGCTGGTGAGCATTTCAGATCTTCCTTTACCGTAGCTCGGATACCCAGCAGGACCATGGGTACTTCCGAACTCCAATTGATAGTTTTAGCTCGGGCCATGAGAGAAGCTTTTAGTTGTCGGTGGAACCGTTCCACCATGCCATTGGCTTGCGGATGATAAGCCGTGGTACGTATACGAGTTGCTCCGAGGAGTAATGTTAACTCAGAAAATAATTTGGACTCGAATTGCAATCCCTGATCAGTGGTTATGTGAAGGGGTACGCCGAATCGTGATACGAAGTTGTTTACAAAAGTGGTGGCAATGGTTGCTGCTGTCATGTGGTTTATGCAGTAAGCTTCTAGCCAGCGAGTGAAGCGATCGACACAAGTCAAGAGGTAAATGTATCCATTAGAAGGAGGTAGTGGACCAACAATATCTATATGAATATGCTCAAATCGACCAGGTGGAATTTGAAAGTGTCCAAGAGGCGATTTGATACGCCGTTGGACTTTGGAACGTTGGCAGCCTAAACAAGAATTAGTCCAATGATTGATGTCTTTGTTTAAACTAGGCCAAAAATAGCGAGTTGCTATGAGTTTGCGAGTTGCACGGACACCAGGATGTGTAATGTTATGTAGTGCGTCGAAAATGGTTCGACGTAATGGTTCTGCGATGTATGGGCGATGTGGCCCAGTAGAAGTTTCGCAGTAAATTTCCAGACCGGACAATTTCAAAAGATCCAGTTGCCATGATGAACCGGAGTGACATTTGGAACCAGAAAGTAAATTCTGAAGTTCTAGGTCATCCTTTTGAGCTTTGAAAATCGTTTGGAAGTCGAAGTAAGTCTAGACTGCTGCCTGTTCGGTCGTGCGGGAAATTGTATCCGCGACCACATTATCACGTCCCTGAATATGCTGGATGTCCGTCGTAAATTGCGAAATGAAATCCAAATGGCGAGATTGCCTTGGATTGCACTCAGTTTAAGACCGAACCGCTCTTGTCAGTGGTTTATGGTCCGTGAAAAGAGTGAACTCACGACCTTCGAGAAAGTATCTTAAGTGTTTAACTGCTAGATACTTTGCTAGCAATTCCCGATCGAATGCAGAATATTTAATTTCGGTATCCGAGAGTTTCTTTCAGAAAAATCCCAAGGGCTCCCAACTCTCGCCATTGTCTGCTGTAGTACAGCACCGATAGCAGTATTTGATGCGTCGGTGGTTAGACTAAGCTTTGAGTCGCTTAGTGGATGGCTATGTCGCTTAGTGGATCGCTTAGTGGATGGTTACTGTTGCTAATTCAGCCTTAAGCATCATGAATGCTTGTTGACATTCTGTTGTATATCCGACCTTGAATTAACACAATTTTTATCCCATATTAAAAACAAAACGTAATAGTAATCATTCTTTACACATTCCATATAAGAATCCCCAACAACAAAAAAAAGACAAATTAGCGTAATAACATTCTTTCGATAAAACTAAAACAACAACACGAAATTGTACAGAAAAATTATGAATAAACAAACCAAAATGTATACATATATGATTCCAATATAAAATGTATAAAGAAAATAAAATTTAAATATGCAAGTTAGCAAAATAAAATATAGAACATTATAATACGCTGAATTACACAAACAAAACCATAACACACTGAATTACACAAACAAAACCATAATACATTAAATTACAAGACATTGAATTACACCGACAAAATATAAAAATTGCTGAAACAATTATTCTAACACATCAAAATTATGAAAACCAAAACCGAATTTTTTAACAAATTAGCGAAAATATATTTTTTATCAAAGTACTGAAATAGCAAACCTTTCCTCTATCATCAAAATTGTTAGTGTAAAGTAATAACAAAATTAGTATATAAACAAACAAAATTTGATGTAAGTCTCTCAGTCTAATTAAATATATAAAACAGTTAAATTATAAATAAAGTCTCTCAGTCAATTTCAATATAACACGCAGTCTAATTTAATATAATTCTAAATAAAGTACCTCAATATAATTCAACATAAAAGAAAAACTACCATAAATTGCGAAATAAAATTTTGTATCCAGTTAAATAAAACAACTCTTTCAATTAAACGGAGATAAACCAGCCGATCATCTACAAAATTTCATCATCTATGTAAGTATACAATACCTCAACCAACCTACTAACACTTATCAAAAAAGGTTCGAAAGACATTTAAGCTTAATCTACGCACGGCAAAGCGTAGAGGGTGATAAAAAAGTGCGTACGCACATACTCACCCATGACTTACTTGTCTCTTCGAATATCCGAATAGTTTTAACTAATATCGTGCAGAAATCTGCATTCTCCCATTACCAAGTCGAACAAACAATAGTTTCGGTAATAGCCCCCACCCGAGGTAAGCTCGAAACTATTGCATAATTCGACAAAAGCGACATTAAACAGAAAACCATACATACAAATAAATTGACACAATCCAAAATAAAGTACAATAAATTAACTCCCAAATACATACAATAAATCGACCCAATAAACATACAATAAATTGGTAGAACACAATAAAATTGGCACTGTAGACTAAAGTAGCTAAATATAATACACTTATACAATAATTCATCAGGCCAAGAGAAGTTCTTGGCTGTTTGGGCTTGCCCAGGAGTTCTGCTAAATGGCTGTGAACAAGAGCAAGTATTTCAGCTAGCTTTGGTATAAACCGGTGGTAGTAGTTCACCAGGCCAATAAAGCGCTGAATAGATTTGATTGATGCGGGAGCTGGGAAATACCTAATGACATTAATTCGATCTTGTGATGGGAAAATACCATTAGGGGTGATGGTGTGGCTGATAAAATCAAGAGTAGAGGTGCCAAAGACACATTTTGCTCTCTTGATGTGAACCCCAAATTCGGCTAACCTGTGGAAAAGTTGTTCTAGGTGGAGCCGATGCTGTTCTTCGGTCTGCGAAGCCACAAGAATGTCGTCATTGTAGACAAAAGCGAAGTTTAAGTTTTGAACGACAGCGTTTATAAACCGTTGAAATGTTTGCGCGGCGTAGCGTAGACCGAATGGCATTCGGTTAAATTCGAATAGGCCAAAAGGGGTCGTAATTGCCGTTTTATAAACATCTTCCGGTGCGACGGGAATGAGGTGGTAAGCTCTGACAAGATCGATTTTGCTAAAAATTTTGCATCCATGCAAGTGCATGGAAAAATTTTGGATGTGGGGTATCGGATAACGGTCAGGTGTTGTGACAGCGTTTAAGCGCCGATAATCCCACAGGGTCGCCAGTCATCGTCCTTCTTCTTGACCATATGTAATGGGCAAGAAACGGAAGAAGACGATGGTTTGCAAATTCCAAGTTTCACCATGTGCTGGAATTCTGTATGAGCTGCTTTGTGTCGGATCGGATCTAATCGACGTGGTCGTGACTAGATGTCACGATGTGATGAACCACGTTGTGCTTAATAGGGACCTTATAATCCGGCTCTGCTGTGAGTGATGGGAACTCCTGCAGCAGAATGCCGTAACCTCTGTCGATTGGAAAGTGGATTGGTGACGGTGAGTCGCACTGAACCGTTGAGACATCAATAGCCAGCTGAGTCTTTGAATCGACTAGCTTTCCGGGTACAAGATCGACAAGGAGTCCAAATTTAATTAGAAAGTCCGCGCCCATAATCTGACGATTCACAGCAGCTAATGTGAAAGCATGCGTGAAGGTTCGTTTGAGTCCGATATTCACTTGCAGTAATTTAGTACCGTAAGTGCGGATGCTTGTGCCATTGGCTGCTGAAAGAATCAGATCCGAATTCCGATTATGTATTGAATATAAATCTTTCAATAAACTAACTGGAATAACCGAAAGGTCAGCGCCAGTGTCAACTAAAAATGTTAGTTTATTTGTTCGGTCATACACGAACAACCGGGACGTATAGGGTTTTTTGAGACTTATCGAGACTTATTGAAAGGATTGATAGCGTTCGACGTATAGAGTAGACTGCGACTTATTGGTGTGTGAGTAGATGGAGGTGTGGTCTCTACCTGGTAGTTTTTTGTGTCCGCCTCCATCTTTGAACCAGACGTACGAAACCAAACTACCAACAGAAAGAACTCATGGAGGGTTCTCATATTTTGCAGAGTGGTATATTGTTATAACTCTTTGGGCCTTCAGCCAAAATTACGGGGAGGGGGGAAGATATTTCTACTTTTTTTCAGTAGATATATTATGAGCGATTGGCCTCTGTATTTTTCTGATTTACCAAATCGAAAATATTGGGATTGCCATGAACAATTAATATAGTTGTCTATAAAAAATGCCGAAAAATCAACTTATTACAGACAGACAAATTAAATTCTTAATAAATATACGTGTGGGCATAATACACACACAAATGAGGTTTCTCCATGGGTTTTTATATTTGATCTAGAGAATAATAATTCGCTATGTCAGTACGTTCTGGCCAGATACTTAATGTATATGGTTAGAGTGGAATTTTTTGTAGTTTGGTCGTAGCTGCCTGATGAGTAGACCATACTTTTCAGAACGAAACCAAACTACCAACAGAAAGAACTCATGGAGGGTTCTCATTTTTTGCAGAGTGGTACATTGGTATAACTCTTTGGGCCTTCAGCCAAAATTACGGGAAGGGGGAAGATATTTCTATTTATTTTCAGTAGATATATTATGAGCGATTGGCCTCTGTATATTTCTGATTTACCAAATCGAAAATATTGGGATTGCCATGAACAATTAATATTGTCTATAAAAAATGTCGAAAAATCAACTTATTACAGACAGACAAATTAAATTCTTAATAAACATTATAATAACTGTTTCTATTGCTTTTTGTTTAACTCTGAAAACGGATTTTGGATTTGATGCAAAAATTGACAATATAGTCTTTACTGATATTTATAATCGTGACATAGCTGGCAGTGGTTACATTTCCAGCGTGCAAATTACCAACTCCATTAGTGAGAATGCTGAAGCGGAAGGATAAATATTGCAAGACAACAATGTATGTTTATTACCATATTAAATTGTGTTCCCATATTTTGTAATTTAATTTTGCGTACATTTAGCGCAATAATAAAAAATTAGGGCATTTCACTGTCAACACTGTCAACATCAACTGGCACAGAGAGGCCAATAAGGTGGAAAAAAGTGTTCCATTAAAATCACTTATTACTTATGAATTTAGTACCTAAAGAAGCCAGAAGGAATCATATAAACAGTATGGTAGTCTCTAACCGAAAACATCCCAGCGATTCTAGACTGATCTTCAACCGATATGGTTTTTGAGGTGTCGATAGAGAGCGATGAGATCTACTAAATAAATAAGAAAAGTGAGAAATGGATTCCTTAGCTTTAAAAATTAATTGATTTTAAACAATATTTTAGAAACATGAGAGCGGAGTACATGACAAGGCCGAATATATAAAAGCACACCCGATTTAAGCGTGAATGTTAAAATATAACAACTTTTCTTTTCCAAAGGTCGAATTAAACTGGCGATTGATGGCTTTGATTACCATTTAGCGAATGTTACCACGAAAATGAGTGAAAATGATTCAAAGGCGCCTACAAATCATATTCATGCTCCTCTTGCATATAAATTAAACATCGCAAGAATGAGGCAACCTAATCTTCAGACAATGTTAAGAAATGGTGAATTGACTCGAAACTATCGCCGAGTTGGTTGTTACCAAGTTTATCACAGCACTGGTAAACTGAAATATGGGCTTAAAAATTTCCTTTATAGATAAAAAAAACACAATATTTTTGGCAATGCTTTTATTTAATCTTCGATTTAATCTCCTTTTAATTCAATAGATACTTCATTAAAGGATTCATACACTTTGCAGTATACACTAAACATTGCAGTTAAGTGGTTACTTGTTCACCCATCTAGCTTTAAGATTTTTCAAATGTAAATGTTCTATGCAAACTATATCCTACACATTATTCTGAAATAATTACGATACAACAAACTTATTCAACTTCATTTTGCGATCACTCAATACGTGATATCATGGATTTTTTGAATCATTTTTGGTATTGTCATCTCTTTGACCCACCCAAAAACGAATAGTATCATAGAATAGTCTAGACTCGCTTTTCAAATAAAGATAAAGAATTGTGCCCCGAATTTTAAATTTATTGATTCTTCATAAAATGCAGTATACTTCAACTTTGTTGCTTGTGAGGTGCAAGCTAAATGACAAATCGACTTGAAAATAGAAATGGCGATTAGATAAAAGATAGGCGATGTTGTTTAATGAAAGATAAATAAAGGATTAATTATTTTATTGTCATATATTTTCGTAAATTATGTCTGACCTGTGTGCTATATAGGAGTCAAGCCATTTATCAAACACAGCACACCTCATTAAAACATCTGGGCATTTTCCTTTAATTAATATTCGACAATTGATTTTTTCGACTTTTTATAAACTAAAATATTAATTGTTCATGACATTTCCAATATTTTCGATTTAGTACATCAGAAAAATAAAGAGGCCAATCACTCATAACATCTCGAATTACTCTTCAAAAATGAGAATCCTCCTTGAAGTTCCTAGGTTGGTAGTTTGGTTTCGTATTAAAAAGTTGGTCTACTCATCAGGTAGCTACGACCAAACTACCAAAATACAACTCTCGTTATATACATACATTAAGTTTATATACATTAAGTGTCTGGCCAGCAGCTGTATTCTGAAAAAAAGTAAAAAAAACATGATGGTTAACGTGATGTTCCTTAACGTGAACGATTCTTTTTTGTCAAATTCCTATTCCGATAAAAAAACGTTAACGAACATCGAAAAAAACATAGAATACTGGAAAACAGAAAAATGGTCTGTCAAATTATGCCATTTGACACAAGTCTGTTTGCGAATAACAGCAATAAAACACATTTTTTGGTGAACAGGCGACAACAAGGAAGCCACCGAACTGAAATGTTTATTAATTTTAAATTATTCACATACATATGCACTATATATAATATAGTAATGCTTCCAGTGAATTCATAATATACGAGTATAACATCAATATATTCATAATAATTAATAACATTGTCGGATTGGCCAAATCGTGCTCGAATTTCTTTTGAATCTTTTAAATGAAATCTAACAGAAGGTTAATTAACAAAAATTAAAGTAAAACTATTTGGTAATAAGATATGACTGTTAGTTTTGTTTACTTCAAGTAATCTTAGCATATCCTCTATTCCCGCTGTTTGCTTGTCACTGGAGTGCTCCGCTTAATATCTTACATGTCCTGTATACTGAATTATTATTATTGTTAAGCTCAACACTTAACGCTAACCAAATTATTTTAGTTTTAATATTACAAAAAACGAAAAACGTTTCAAAAACCCAACCAAAAAACGTGGGTTTTTTTAACGTCGGCAACATGCACGTTTTTCTTCAATCAGAATAGGAAATAACGTTAATTGTGCGATTCACGTTTTTAACTGTAAAAAAAAAACGTAAATCAGCTAGTTACGTTTTTTCAGAATACAGCTGCAGAACGTACTGACATAGTGAATTATATTGACTACATCAAAAACCCAAGGAGAAACCTCATTTGTGTGTGGCCTCTTTATTTTTCTGATTTACCAAATCGAAAATATTGTGAATGTCATGATCAATTAATATATTTGTCTTTAAAAAACCGAAAAAATCAATCGATTACAGACAGACATTTTTCAATTCTTAATTAATATTCGTCATAAAATTAGCGACTATTTTAAGAATTAGCAGTTATATTTTTGATTTTTGTATAAATATAATAACTGATAGTTTTTAGTAGCAATTGATTTACCAGTGAAAATTGAACAAATATTAATACGTTTGTTAAATTTGATTCTATTAAAATATTTAATAAAGTGGTGGAATAGTGTTTTGTGATTAATTTCGTATTCGTTATCATAAATTTACCAAAAAAGCCATTTAAAAACTAACTGAACAAAAAGTAACCGAACATGTTATATCTGAGGCTATGAAGCTCAGATAGCTGCAACAACTGAACAAAGAAAATTACATTTGTGGTGCATGTCGCATGCGGATATCAGAAGATGCCACCAAAGAAGAGACAGATACAACTAGCAAGCACACCAGATACCAGAAGAAACAGAAATTGAAGAAAATGAACCTATATTGCAAGCTAACCAAGTTATAAGAGCCTATGAATTAAGTCCATTAAATAAAAGAAAATTGCAGAAGAGGACAAAATCCGGAAGGTGTCTTCAGTTTTTAGTAACGCAATTCAAATTTCAAATCCAAGCCTCGCCAGTCCCTCTGGCATTAGTTTTATTGAAAACGAATTAAATTCCTGGATTTCAAATTAAAAAAAAACATTCAAAAAGGAAACAAAACAAAGTCAAAGGATATACTATTGCTAACCACATTGCCAGATAGTTGAAGTCAAAAGCGTATAGAAAAAGAATTTGAAGTAAGCAGATACACAAGCAGACAAATGAAACTACCAAATGACATTATAGTTACCCAGATCATATTTAGGGTAATCCATTATAAGACGATGTAAAAAGCCGAATATTATCTGTCATGAAAGATATTGTGAGCGTCCGTGAAAGTACAATAAAAGTTAAAAAAAACTAAGAGGTTGATGTTTTTGAATCTAAAGCATACCATAAATATAAACAACAAAATGAAAATGATCGCGTCGGATTTTCAAAATTTCCAATGAAACGACCAAAATAATGCGTTTTGCCATGTGCCTCAGGGACACACTCAGTTTGTGTTTATATTACACATCAAAATTCAAATTTAATGTATTTAGCTCTGCCTCTACTTTAGTGAAATCAAAAGATATTGAACAAGTTTTAAAATATATTATTTGCAATGTTCAAAATTATAATTGCATCGTAAGTACTTGTTCTGTTCTGAAATTAGATGCCATATATGGACGCAAAAAGATCGGTGCGGCCTCGAAGAAATTATAAAGTCAACGGAAGATTTGTTGAAATTCTGAAAGGATTGTTGCGTAAACTGAAGTTAGACAGTTTCACTGCTAAGCGATAATCTGAATATCTTCGAGATAGAAGGGAAAACATTTGCCAGCCAGAATACAATATTTACTTGCGATTTAACTGAAAACTATTTCTTTCTAACATAAGAAGTTCTAGCGGCACACTCATCCGTACTCCGCCACAAAGTATCAGTCACGTACATTGGCGTATGAGTTTACCCAACCACTAATGCAAAGTCTTCACGCCGCTCAACGTTGACATTACCATTTGGGAACACACGCATTCAACCAATGAACTACTGTCTCTTCCATATGAAGAGACAACAAACCAAAAGAAAATTAAATATTTCTTCTAACTTCTTCAGTCTGCTCTCGAATTTCAATAAGGCAACATGCCGCCCACATCGCGCTGTGATATAAATAAAATTAAAAAATGGTGAAGAATAAGGAAATAAATAAAATAAAAAATATTAATTAAATAAAATTTAAAATAAAAATAATTAAGTAAATAAAAATAACAAGTGTTTACAATTATTTATTGTGTCCTACAAAGTGTTACAATCAAATCACTGGAATAACCAACCAATAATAATATTTCCGTTTGTTGTTTATTATAAGAAGAACGATGAGCTAAAACACGTATCATTTGCAATGATGTCGGAGGAACTTAAACATACTGCAAACCAAGTATACCTTTCCCAGAAGGAGCTGATAATTTTTTTCAATAATAATAGTGAGATCTATCTTGCGCCCAAAAAGATTTACTTACTTTTCTGATGAATCATCACAATTGAACAATTAAATAAATTCATTAACATATGCTATCACAACGTGAACTTCAATATGCAGAATGGCATATTGGATATTTGGCAGAATGGATATTTTTTGCTAAGGGATGGAGCAGCTGATGGAGTTGGTGGAATTATTAAAATACTAGCACTAGTCCATAAGAATGTTAAAAGCTGCTTGCGTTCCCGTTTAACAAGGCACTAGCGATGTTTAAAGACAATTTGAGTTGGAATAGATATAAACTGTTAATTTCAAAAGCCTGTATTTCAAAATATTTGTCCTATTGCGAAGCTGAATTTTTCACAGAAAGTGTCATTATTTAAAAATGATTTAATGTTAATTTAAAAAATTGAAACAAAAAAAAAACATTTTTTTTAGTTATCGAGTTACTTAGAAATACAGACTCAAAAAATCACCAAAATACCGAAATTGAAAATTATTAAAAGCTAATAATTTCGTAATTTTCTATATTTTTCTGGATTTAAGAAACCATTGGGAAAACCAAAATCGGTCAAACCGTTCCAAAAATATGATCAAAAATACATATACCCAAAACTCCATGAAAATGAAAAATTTTTGAGAGAGTGTAACTCGAGAGTGAGAGAAAGGAAAAAAAAGTTTATTCTACAAAATTTTGTTTATTTAGGTATAAATCGGTCATACAGGGTGAGTTTTTTAAAAAATGCCAGGCTTTTATCTCTAGAACGGTGCTAGATAGAAGAAAATTACTTATTATGAAAGTTGTTAAGTGTCGAGGGGGACATCGGATGGTGACCTTCAATTCGATCTTGACTTTGACCTTCAAGGTCATTTGATTCGGAAAGATCGCAAAATTATATGTTCAGATAGAAACTTTAGGCTCTTCTTTTGAATGACTTTCAGATGTTAATTCAAGGACAAATTACTATTTAATAAGAAACACTCAGCAAATAATGAATTTTAATGGGGAATACACCAAGGCAATACTAACTTGGTACTTTAGGTCGTGGTTCCAACAACTTTAAATTAAGTTATTCCGCATTAAAATTCATTATTTGCTGATTATTTCGTAATATTTAGTAATTTGTCCTTGATTTAACATCTGAAAATCATTCAAAAGAAGAGCCTAAAGTTCCTATCTGAACATATAATTTTGCGATCTTTCCGAATTCGGGATCAAAAATAGCTATTTCTACTTAAAAAATTCAATTTGACCTTCAAATGACCTTGAAGGTCGAAGTCAAGATCGAATTGAAGGTCACCATCCGATGTTCCCCTCGACACTTAACAACTTTCATTATAAGTAATTTTCTTCTATCTAGCACCGTTCTAGAGATAAAAGCCTGGCATTTTTTAAAAAACTCACCCTGTATATAGTTTGATCAATTTTTGAAACATCCAGTGCAACCCATATGGAATGACCCTATAGGCAAATGTTGAGACCTCTCTTTGTTTTATTTCTGTTGATAAAAGCCACAAAGTCTAATTTCTTATAATTTCGTTTGCTCTTGTGAATCTAGTCTAGCCTAGACTTGTTCGTGTAATTCAATCAATAGACCAATCAATCAACTTGGTAATAAGATTTTATTTGAAATATTTTACTAAATGAGTTATTGAGTTTAATAGTTATTTGATTTCCTTATTTATATGTCCATTTAGGAATATGCTGGAAACTGATCAGGATTATCTAAGCATTTTTGTGCAACTGATCAAAGCTAGCAAGTAAATTGGGGGCCGTATGTAACTACGTGCATGTATATCTAAAAATAGCTATTTTATGCCTTAATTTACATAAATAAAATTTTTGTAACTAATTTATATTTATTTGGATTAGAGATACACACATAGTATTATGTAAATGAAATACTTTTGATTTTATTTTGAAATTCTGGTCGTAATACATATTGTAATAATATATTGTACGAGTATGTTATGATTTAGTATCTCTTCATTATAAGCCACCTCTAAAATAATTTTCAAAAATATATAAAACACTGGAGGGCCCAGTTGATTATTATTATTTTTTTTTTTATTCAACAATCAACGTTATTAAATTTCCTCAAATATGGTATATGTACATACAAGCTCGTATAAAATAGAAAACACGAAATAGAAAATTTGTTTATGCTCAAAATATTTTTATAATTAAAAAAAATTAAATTTGATAATTACAAATAATTTTGCTATAATAAAGTTAATTAAAATTTTTGAACATACATAAAAAACATAATAAACAAAAACAATATTTATTACAAACATATAGTAATTAAATGATTCGCTTCGTATATTGTGCTGATGCTCCCTCGATATACTTGTAACAACAGCCACAATATGCGGTTTATACACGAGTTTGTTTTCGCTTTATGTGAATTTAAGTTGGTTAAGATTATATCACATAATTATTACGTGGGTGTGTAAATCATTATGTTTCAATGAATTTGTACAGGAATTGAAGCACTGAGTGAGTTAAATTCGTCAATTTATATCCTTGACAACCTGCTATTTAGTCATTCTATGAGCCAATCTCGGAGATTTGTGCTACTTGGTATAATAGAGAACAACGTCATTGTTCCATGTGAAATTCGTCGATTTGTTACTTTTCAAAAATGTTTGCAAGAGCTATACGGCTGATATGTAAATAGCACTGATTGATTTGAATTTCGCAATATAAACCCTTTACTTAGTCAGTATATATGAGCTGACGAATGATGAAATCTCTTAGATTCGTGCGAAAATTCCAAATTAATGTTCGAAGTTTTTTGATGGTTATTTTATATGAATCATTTTAATTTTTTTAAGTACAATGTTAAAAGATGTACACGCGAAAACTTCACAACGTTCACTCGCAGAAATTTTTGTCCTAATATAGTGTCCAAAAACTTCACATCGGGTTTTCGGTTAGTAAAATCAGTCTAAAAGTTATGTTAGAGTTAGCGTGAGGGACATGAAGGGGGAAAAATTAAAAAAATTAAAAAATGTCGTTGAATGAAACACTCTAGGGGCGTCTTGCCTTGTAACAAAGGTTTTAGCCAAAATTTACTAACAGAAAATCAGAACTGGTGAATGCTTTTCTAAGAATCGCATCTCTGTTTAATAATTTTTCAGAGAACTTTCAATTTTTCTGTAATAATTATGATCAATCGTGCGACCTGTTCAATTTTGAACTATTTCTTCTATATACTCAAATACTTTCATTACCCATAGTTGCTCAAAGATCTGTTGAGCAAAAATTATTTAGGATGCAATTAGGCTTACATAATTCATATTTGTTTTTTTTTATTTATTATTCCGACACTCCTACACTCAGAAAAAAAATGATTATAGATTTAATAAATATCGTTTATTCAAATAAAATATTGAAAAATCAATAGTTCAATGTTTAGATTAATAAAAATACTTTAACATTAATAACAAATTTATTAAATAAACTATGTGAGCCAATAATTACGGTTATTATTTTAAATCTGCAAAAATTATTGAACATGAAATTACCAATTTATTTTACAAGCTACAAAATTTTACAATTAATTAGTTTAATTATTGATAACATAAATATGAAAATAAAATTATGATTATTCCAATAAATACGTTATTGAATTGAAGAAATATTTATTTCAACTCTCTAATAATACATTTTATTAAACCAATACTGTTTTATTATTCGTCAAAAATTGGAACTGTTTTTGATTTGATAAGTATAAATAATTCAAATAAAATTTTTAAAATCTGAAATTTTTTTTTTCATTGTGCGCATGAAAAAATGTTTAGGAATATGAATATGTGCATATATGTATGTATAAATTCGCAAATATGTTGAATTTCCTCGTCCGTCGCTATTTGTTGATCAACGACACAACTTTAGATTAAAATTATTTTGTTGCTGGCTTTAGGGTAACTATGTATATCATCAGCCTAAAGTTCTCATTAAACAACAGGTTTAAATCAATTGTACTTGATAGAACCACCCACAAAAAATAAAATAGATTAATCTATTACGTACATCGTACAAACATGTATTGCAACAACAAACAATACTCCTAAATTATTTTATTCATACAACAAGTTAAACACTATCAACTAATCTGTCCAATTCGTAGTATATAAAATGAAATGAAAAAAGGGACAAAGCGTTAAATGAGAACGAAATAAATACATATATTGGTGTTAATACATATGTGTTTATTAATGTTTCGAAATTTTAGCCACCAGCAGTAATTATGAACTACAATAACCGACAAAATTGAGGTAACATTTTCCTTATATATATTTCAGATTTTTTAAGACTTCTGGTGAATATAGCCTTTAACCGTGAGTGTATATATACATATACAATATCCATCGTATAATGATGTAGATGATGAAAAGAGAAATAATTCAAAAAATAAATAGGATATGTTTCCACCTCACAATTGGCTATACTAATGCATATTTGAATGTTTAACGGTTTTTGGTTATATACAAATGGTATATAATCATTATATGTGGTCATTTCATTTCATCTTTAGTTATGAGTGTATGATAAAACGAGAAACACAATATATGTTTTAAAAACGCGACAGTTGTAGGATTTTGATTGTACATAAATATTTCAGTTGCAAATAACTTATTAATTGATGAAGCTCATTGTGTGTTAATCATTATTGTGAAATTTTTGTGATATACGAGTAAATAGTTTGAGTTGATTTTAATTCAAGTAACATAATTTGATTATTGAAAATAGAAAATTGCCGATTATAAGGCGAGTTAAATTTTTTATATTTTTTGATCGTCATTTTCATTTTATTTATTTTTCCGAATAATTTCATATGGTTCAGTGGTGTGATGAAAAGTGATAGTACCTATATAGTGTGATGAAATTATAAGTGTAACTATTTTTGAATTGTTTAGTGTCTAAAATAATTTCTGATGGATTTTGTTAATGTAATGAATTGAATAATTCAAAAGAGGAATACATAACAAATAATTATGTTTCCTTATCGCAATAAACCGGCAATTCAGTTGTTATATTTTATTTCAGTTTTATAACGGCCATCACAGTAGTTTTTGCAGATCAACTGCTATTTTTGTAACTCATGTGTGAGTATCACATGGTTCTTACTAATCAGCAAATACCTACTGTGTTTTATTCTGTGCGTGAAGTGGTAAAATGTATTGTAAAACACGGTTCATTTTTCTGATTATCAAATGAGTTAGTGACCATTATCGGTAGTGTTAATTTAATCTGTGATACGTTACTGTAAAATCTTTTACGGTACAAAATGGCCACACATGTTCAGTGATAATTAATAGATTTTGAGGTTAAATCGAAAACACGTAGAAAAAGTGTATTTATTATAAATTAAATTAAATTTTAATATTTATTTAATAAATAAGTTAATGTTAAGTATGTAAATACTTTGAAACAATAAATTTTTTTTGAAGGTTTAAGATGGAACAACAAATTAATTCGTCAAGTGTCGAATTATTCGATGAAAACAATGGTGCGGTCGTGAATAATATAGACAAAGCTAGCAGTGAGTTCAACAATTTGTTGGATACGTTTGATATCACCTCTGAAGTCAAGGAACAAATTAAAAGTAAAGTTATTTAAATCTTAATGATATTTTTACTTATAATATTTATTAATTTTGTTCAATTGTTAGAATTTGGTTTAGATATGGAATCCCTTAAAATTATGAGAGGGCGAGACCTTGACGAAATATTTAATTTAAATCAACTAGGAGCCAAAATCAAATTTCGAGAACAACTTTTCGAATGGCGAAGATTAAACGTAAGTTCTAATTATTCTTCAATATTATCAATAATTCCATATTTAATAAATAATATTAAATACTTTAGGGTTATGTTGTTGATTTGGACCATGAGCCGGCTAGTCTCAATACCACGATTTCGGATGTAGGAAGCGTTCAAGAATGGGTAGATGTAAATACGTCTGGCTCCACATCATCCTGACCCTATACTGCCCAACAACTTGTAAGTAGAATAGCGCAATTATTTCATTTTTCAAGTATATGTCTTTTAGAATGTCCACCAAATTTTGCAACAGACCAGAAAAGGACAAGGTGTTATAGAATTTTACAATAACAACAACTACCTTAATATTAAACATCAAAATGACATTACGTCCTGCATTGTGTCTCATTTTGTAAATACGTACAGACGTGGGTTAAAAATATTTGAAGTGAATGATTTTGCTGATCAAATCAAAATCAGTTTTCCAAATGAAGACAAGGTAACGAAATTTTTTGAATTTATGTAATTTTATTTGCTAATGATATACTTTTTATTTTCAGTCAACATATTTTATTCCGCGGTGTGGGCGACAAAACCCTAGAGGTAAATTATACGACAAGAATGTCAATTCACTGCAGCAATACCGGAAACATGGTTATTTGACCAAATGTAACAAACCGTTACAAAATAAACACCTTTTGGACACGATACCCGATAATACCAACATGGAGGAAGAGAACGCAGAAGAAAATAGGATTTGGCTCAAGAACAATTTACTTCCTTGGAGTATTATTCAAAACAAATGGTATGAAACCATCAATTATAGAACAAAGTGGATGGCAGAAACAGAAAACACGAAATCTATATTAGATAATTGGCCACGAATTAAAGATGCCAATGGTTATTTATTGGTAACGATAAAATTAATGCTTAATTTTGTTAGCAGTTAAGTATATTATTTTATTTTTAGATTGAAATTGATTTCATGTACAAATTTGGTGAAAAAGTAAAAGGTTTATATAACCATTGGACGGATTTTCTACCAAAAATTTTAGAATATTTTAGCCATAATATTAGAGAAGAAAATGCCAAGAAATTATTAAAAAGATGTTTGCTGCCAGAAACAAGCGAAGGTAAAATGAATAGTTTTATTTAAGATATAATTTATTTGTATTAATCAATTCATTAAATATTTTTAGATTCTAAAAATTATATTGTTATTCTGCTTCTTTTTAACATATTGCTACCAAGAAGGATATCTGTAAAGGCCAATCAATCAATAAATGCAGTCAAATTTTGGAAACCATCCATATTAGAAGCACAGGAAGCATTTGCCACAATAGTACCAACTGTGAACGATTTGGAGAAAACGATAGCCGATAGAAGAGACAAATATTATGCTCTTGGCTTATCTATTCAACCATTTATAATAGTCGTAGGAGAAGAAACAAATCTAAAGGATTTTTATGTCATTACTGACTCAATTAAATACAAATTACCAACGTTTTTAAAAGCCGTGGACGTATCATTTCAAATGTTTCATATTTTGAATTATGAGTATCCAATCGCAGCACATTTAACTTGGTATTTTATCCAAAAGTATTTCTTTCAAATTACGACTAAATTCGATAAGGAAAATCCTAGTGTAAACAGCCTTATAAAAATATTACAAAATTAATAATTTTAAGGATACTTTTACATATATTTTATTGATGGATTGCTGTTATTTATTTCATTTAACATAGTTATGTTTCGCTGTAATTCTTGTCACTTATTGCACCGGTAAGTTGATTATTATCATAAATGTCATTTTAATTTCGAGTAATAATATGTTTAACTATATAGGAAATTCATCAGTTTTATTTGAGCTTAAAAACAAATTTTCCACTTACAATTACAACAATCACCGTCCCAGCAAATTGCTTAACGTGCTTGCGTCAAAAATATGCAAAGGTAAAATTTATAATTTTGGATAATGAGAATATGTTGTTGTGATGTACTGTCTCTTAATTTTAAAATTTGAATGAAAATAATAAACTTGGTAGTACAATTTGTGAAGTGCAGTTAACTGGTTTTCATATTACTATTTCCTGAGGAATCATAGAAAAGAAAACAATAAATGTGATAATTCAACAATCTTTCAACAATAAATGTGATAATTTTTAATGATTATATTTATGTTCATTTGTACTTTTTCAGATGTTAACAATCGGGTATAGGTACTCCAGTTTTCCTAACACTTGCCTCTAAATACATGAAGTCCACATCATAAAAACGAACGAAATTATAACATTCCATCTTTAAGTCCGTGCAATGGATAACAATCCATCTTTAAGTAAGTGCTAATGTTTACAACCACTCAACTGAGTTTTAGAAAAAACAAATATTTTACCATTTCGTCGTCTATTATCACCATCCAGTTGCAGCCCATTATTTATCAGTAAGAAAATTATAGTATCCGTCTATCGAAAATCAGCAAAGGTAAAATGACCTTTCAACCAATAAATGTGATAATTTTTAATGATTATATTTATGTTCATTTGCATTTTTTCAGTTGTTAACAATCGGGTATAGGTACTCCAGTTTTCCTAACACTTGCCTCTAAATACATGAAGGCCACATCATAAAAACGAACGAAATTATAACAATCCATCTTTAAGTCCGTGCAATGGATAACAATCCATCTTTAAGTAAGTGCTGATGTTTACAACCACTCAACTGAGTTTTAGAAAAAACAAATATTTTACCATTTCGTCGTCTATTATCACTATCCAGTTGCAGCCCATTATTTATCAGTAAGAAAATTATAGTATCCGTCTATCGAAAATCAGCAAAGGTAAAATGACCTTTCAACCAATAAATGTGATAATTTTTAATGATTATATTTATGTTCATTTGCATTTTTTCAGTTGTTAACAATCGGGTATAGGTACTCCAGTTTTCCTAACACTTGCCTAAATACATAAAGGCCACATCATAAAAACGAACAAAATTATAACAATCCATCTTTAAGTCCGTGCTGATGAATAACAATCCATCTTTAATTAAGTGCTGATTTTTACAACCACTCAACTGAGTTTTAGAAAAAACAAATATTTTACATTTCCTCGTCTATTATCACCATCCAGTTGCAGCCCATTAGTTGTCAAGAATAAATTATAGTATCCATCCACCAAAAATCAGCAAAGGTAAAATAAATCATATTCAGAAATATTGGAATACAATTCATCTTACTAATTTTTATTTCTAAAAAATTTGCAGATCCGATAAAATATTGAAAGAAGGCTTAGGAGGGATATTTAAACATAAGCTTATATGCACATAAACCCTTTGGCGTAATGTACAAGTATACATGCTATAGTTGTGGTCTATGCTATAATATTTCTGATTTGATTTATCATTTTAGAAAAGTACATAATTTAAAATCAGTAGGGAATTTTATATGTAAAGAAAAAGGTTGTTTTAAACGATTCAATTTTCACATTTAAAAAACATTTGCTTAAAGAACATAGAGAAGATTATTATTCAGATATCAAATCAAGTTCAGACATTTCAGTAAAAGCTAGTTCGGCGCCGAAACCATCTCCTCAAATTAGTTTAAATAGTCCAAGTACAAACCAATGTCTAAAGTTAGACTTTGATACACTTGTGGCAAATCTACAAAAATCGGCATTACAATTTTCTTTAGAATTACATGCAAAGGATAATTTTACTCGCCATGATGTCTACGATATACAATCTAAGGTCAGTCAGTTGGTTTGTAACAAAATTATTGACATTGTTGAACACTTTATGAATTCAAATAGTTCTCCAGGTATCCATGATTCTCAATTATTTAACTTGTTGAAAAGTTGTAGGGATCCTTTCTTAAATATAAAAACGGAATATAAATTTTTTAAACAATTGAAATCTCAAGATTTATTTGAATCACCAAAAAATATTTCTTTGAATAACCAAATAACTGAGGTTATTCAACAAGGTATTCCCAACTTAGATGAAAGGATAAGCAAAGGAGTTTTAATGCCAATGAGATTTAACTTTAAAAAAATATTTGAATCAGAAAATGTTTTCAATTCCACCATAAAAAATATGAATAATTTTGAATTGCTTGAAAAAGGGCATTATTCGAATTTTATTAATGGATCAGTTTGGAAGGAAAAAGTGTTGATGGTTAATAAAAAATATGTTATTCCATTTTTTCTTTATTTGGATGATTTTGAGGTGAATAATCCTCTAGGCTCTCACGCAGGCGTACAATCTGTTTGTGGAATATATTATAATTTTCCGACTATACCGCAACACGAATTATCAAAATTAGATTTAATTTTTTTGGCCGGATTTTTTAAAGCAAAAGATATATCGAAAATTGGCACCGAAACATGTTTCTATAAACTAATTGAAGAAATAAAGTTTTTGGAGAAGGAGGGAATATCAATTGAAGTCGGTAGCACGTTTATTCAAGTACATTTTGTTTTAGGCTTAATTCTAGGTGATAACCTGGGTCTTAATAGTATATTAGGTTTTACCAAATCATTTAATTCAACTTTTTACTGTCGAAACTGTAAACGTTCAAAGCAAAATATGCAACAGGACACAAATGAACATTCATCTGATCTGCGTAATATTCAAAATTATACCAGTGACATAAAAATTAATAACTACAAATTAACTGGAATCTTACAATCTTCGATTTTTAATAGCATTCCAACATTCCATGTCACTACAAATTTTTCTTTTGACATAATGCATGATTTGTTCGAGGGAGTATTAAAATATGATATGAGTAAAATAATTTTAAGTTTGATGGAATCTGGCTATTTCTCATTAGATACTTTAAATAACAGAAAACAGTTATTTGCATACGGTGAATTAGAGATAGGTAATTTGTCTAATCGTATTGAATTCAACCACCTAATAAACTCGGGTATCAAAATGTCTGCCAGTGAAATGAAAAGTTTTTGTCATTTTTTCCCACTATTGATAGGAGATTTAGTCGATACTAAAGATAAGGTTTGGTTATTCTTTTTAAATTTATTGAAAATAGTTGATTTAGTTTTATTATCACAAATTACTTTTAAAGACATTGTTGAATTAAAAAAATTAATTGATCAACATCATAAATCTTACAAATTATTATTTAACGATACTCTTAAGCCAAAGCACCATAATATGGTTCACTATCCCACAGCAATAGAAAAGGTTGGCCCTTTGCGACATTTATGGTGTTTTAGATTTGAGGGAAAGCATAAGGAATATAAAAAATATGCCAAAAATATTCAATCTCGATTACATCTATCTCTGTCATTGGCGATAAAAGCTGGATTAAAATTTTCTCAACTATTGATAACGAAGAAATTTTGGCAACCTGAATTGCAAATAGTAGACCAACGCCCTTTTTATGTTTTTAGGTATCCTGATATAAAAAATTATAATGTTACAGTTAATGAACATAATTTAAATTTTAAAGTGGAAAAATTAATGTTTAAAAATTCAGTTTATAAAAAAGGATACATATTAGGAATAGTTCTACAACCATCCCTAACCCAATTCTATGAAATTGAAGAAATAACAATATCAGAAAATTCGTCTTGTTTCTTAATTACTAGAAAACTTATTACACAATTTTCGGAACATTATCAGGGATATGAAATCGATGGAATTGAACCCGGATTTTATCTCATTAACATTTATCATTTTAGTACTTATTGTTTGCATCAATATTTGTTGAATAATGGTAAAAAAATGATTAGAAATAAAATAATATAATAGTAAAATTTTGGATTAAATTTAATCAATTTATTGTACACGAATTATTATTTTATAACATTGTAAACGTAAAAAAGATTTATATATTTTAGTATAACTGACATATTATTTTAATGTACATATTGAACGGAAATATTTTGTTATTGAAGAATAAGATTAGAATAAGCATTACACCATTAAAATTTAATTAATTTAGGAAGTTAATATAATTTATTAAATGTATTATTTTCTATACAAATGTATTATATATATATATATATATATATATATATATATATATATATACCCATACATATATATATATATATATATATATATATATATATATATATATATATATATATATATATATATATATATATATATATATATATATATATATATATATATATATATATATATATATATATATATATATATATATATATATATATATATATATATATATATATATATATATATATATATATATATATATATATATATATATATATATATATATATATATATATATATATATATATATATATATATATATATATACATACATACACTAATAATTTTGTCATGTTTATTATAAAAAGTGAATTATTAAATAAACGTTTTATTATTATTCAAATTATTGTTTTATTTATTTTTCCAATAACGTTTCGGTAGTGGTTTCAATCACTTTTATTGTACATATTTACTTTTTTCAATAAGTGAATTTATTGAATTTATAACTATAAATTTATAAAAATAATAACTTTGAATTATTTGTTATATAAAATATCATAATCAAATTAACGAAATAGTTATTTGGTTAATAAATAAACTTATTATTGATTTTTCCAGACCAATAGGTTTGAGTTATTGGTTGAATAAAATATATTAATTAGACCAACATAATATTTTATTTAACCAATAAATATAATTATTCAATTTTTTTTTGTTGCCAATAACTTTAGATTATTTAATGTATAAAGTAACATGATTAAATAAATAAATTAGTTATTCAAATAATAAACCAAACCATTATTTTTTTTAAAAACATTTTTAATAAATCTTTGGTAGTTGTTACAATCGTTAAATTTATTGTCTAGTTTTCAACCTATGAAAAGTATTAAAAATATATATATAATTATTCATATAACAACTTTTTTTTCTGAGTGTACTTAAACAAAAAAAAAACTAATTTTCTGTAGGTAAATTACAGACACAATCTTGCTTAATGCGCTTGCAACATACTCGATTTCAAAAACTCCCTCTTCGTTTTTCCCTAATAAAATGGTATCTGACGTCAATATGTTTCGTGCGTCTATGAAACTGGGGATTCTTTATAAGTTTTATTGTGCTCTGATTGTCCATGTATAGTACTGGGATTTCATTTGTACTTGGAGTTAAATCGGCAATTAGTTGTTTTAACCATACCATTTCTTTAATAGTTTGTGATGCAGCAATATATTCTAATTCAGTTGTGGAAAGAGCAACATATTTTTGTTTTTCAGAGCTCCAACCCATGGCCCTTGTAGTCAACAAGAAAACATAGCCACTGGTAGATCTTCATGAACTTTGATCTCCAGCATAATCAGCATCATTGAAACTATATAACCAAAAGTGGTTTTGTTTAGATTTATACAAAATACCTTTTCCAATGGTTCCTTTGATGTATTTCAGGACCCTTTTTAGTACCACCACATTTGCATTCGTGGGACCTTCCATAAATCGACTTATGTTACTGCAAATTATATATGTGGCCAGTGAATTTACATCATGAGAACGATCTTGTTCAGCGGGTGTTGACGCCTGGTCGCAGTTTGTCATATAGAACCTCCGCATCACTCTATTGGCATAGTTATTTTGGAGAAGAAAAATAGATCCATCATGAGTTCTCTCAATTTCCATCCCCAAGTAACATTCAGTTTCACCGAACTGAATTTCGAAATTGCTTTGGAGATTATTCAGTAATGATATACAGTCATACCTCGCCTAACGTTGTTAATTGGTTCCAACGTTAGGCGAAACAACGTTATAAGGGGCAAAGTATGTGTGTAGACGAAGAGACGAGAAAATTTCATTGTTTTTTGTTTTTTTTTTGCTTTTTGCCTTTTTTCTCAGTGTTTTTTTGCTTTGCTTATTATTTTAAACGACGTTACAACGAAACACAGCGACGATAGAGCGAGGTTTGTTCGCATTTTACTAACGACGTTATAGCGAAACAACGTTATGAGGGGGGACGTTGTACGGGGTATGACTGAAATTAATTCTTCATTGCTAGCTGCAATCAACCCATCATCGACGTAAATTGTTATCACATGTGCAATTCACAAAAACACAGGGATCAGCTTTCGTTGGCTGCAATCCAAAATCATTCAAAAATTTTACAAATTTTCGATTGCAACAACGCGAAGATTGCTTCAAACCTTATAAACTTTTATTGAGTTTACATACATTATTGTAAAAATGCCGTTTTTATATCAAACTGCCTTAAAATAAGATTTTCTTGTGCCGCAATTGCCAATAACGCTCGAATCGATGTAAAACGTACAACTGGACTTGGCAAAGTTTCTAAATAGTAGATTCCAAATTCCTGCGTAAACCCTCGAATCACTATCTCACCCGTCCTCTATATATTTTGTTTTATATAACCAACGGTTATCAATCATCTTTTTATCTCGTGGTAATGAAACCAGCTTCCAAATATGCTTTTTAAGAAGTGCACTATATTCCTCGTCCATTGCCTTAATCCATCGGTCACTATCAGAAAACCTTACTGCTTCCTGGTAATTTGCTGGTTCCTGATAATCCATCAAGAATGCATAACTCTCATCCAAGCATATCAAGTTGGATAGCTTTTTGTTGCTTCTCAAACGCTCTCTGATTGAACTAATTTTTTATTGGTCGTCCCACGGAGATTCTTGTGGTGTGTTTGGTGATCCGTGATTATTTTGAACCTAATCTTTGACCAGCACTTTATCTCGAATATTGGCGTCTTCCTCATTCACATTCTTATGATCTGGTCTTATTTCGTTTTTGTAGTATGTCTAATGCAGCATTCAGTTAATGATTCTTTCAGGGTATCCAACAAAAAATTCTTTGTCTGCGTTTTTATCCCATTTTCTTCTGTTTTGATCCGGTACATGAATAAATACTTCTGAACCAAAAACTCGTAAATGTTTAACTCGTAAATCTTGCGCCTCATATTGTCTATTGCCATCAATCACTTTTCCTAACAATGAAAATAAGAACTACGTGTATCAGCTTACTTTATATTAATTTAAATTACGCCTTAATCACTGCAATATATTTATATCGCAGATTACTTATGTACCTCTTTAAGATTCAAACCATAATATTGTTTAATATTGTATAACAGATTATAACTAGTATTTGTAAAATAATTGTGAACACTCCGTAATGATAAATTTAATTCTTACCACAATTTTGTACCATAATTCACATTCTTACCATAATTATTTTCGGAGTATATGTCGCTTGTGACAACCAAAAAAAATGTAAAATAAATAATTTTTTTTGTAATAAAAAGTTAGTCTAAGTCCAATTGGTGCCGTGTTCATTTCATGCAAATAATTTATTTTTTCATTCATGTTTTCAAATAACACAATAAACAACAAATTAGCTATATAAAATAAACCAATAAAAATAAAACGATTTTACAATAAAAATTGTTACAACTTATGTTAGTTCGATTATTTATAAAAACTTCAGCGGTTTTTTATGGTCCTTCGAGCCGGATAGTGTTAGTTACAGTGTTTTTAAGTACATCAAGTGCATTGACAACGGTATAGTGTAAATCAAGTTTTTCGTATGTGCGTACATTCCATAATTTGTGGCAAAAATTAAAGATACGAGAATATTTATAAGTGCAACAAGATAGTGTGTGAGATCGAGATCAACGGTGACTAGACATACGGGTTTGATCAACAATCCTGTTCCTGGCATGCAAAAAACGATAAGTAGAACAATTTTTGTTATTAACAAACAAATTCATTTTATTAACTTGAATAACTAATAAACGCCGATCAATTAATATTAGTCGTCCATATTGTTAAAATTATCACCGTAATTTTACCGTGTTGAATTATATTCGGTTAACTTAGTGTGACCTTTGTGTGTGAAGATGGCAGACGCAATTATATTAGCTCGAGGTAACATACTGGCATCCGTTACTAAAATGCAAACGTGGGCTAATAAAATTACTGATGAAACAACAGTTGAGGCCATAGAAGTTCGTATTATTAAACTAGATGAATATTGCAAGGATTTTAAAACGTTAGAAAATAATTTATTTTCGTTTCCCGGTCAAATATCAAAGTACGAAGAATTTGAAGATAAATATTGTGCTGTTCGAGAACAATTAATGCGATCATTACGTACAAAACAGGTTGCTACAAATACGGCTCCTTCTGAATCCGTTATGCATCAAGCACTCTCAGAAATGCTCTATCAACAAAGGTCATTGTTTGAAAACTTGAATACAACAACGGCTCAATTGGCAGACCGCACTCTACTGAGTTATGATCATGTCAAGTTACCAAAGATAGAATTTGCAAAATTTGATGGTACATATAAAAATTGGCCTGCTTTTGAAGATTCGTTTGTATCTTCCATTCATAACAATCAATCATTGTCCAACATCAACAAATTAAAGTTACTTAAGAGTCTTCTGACGGAAAGTCCCGCATCACTGATCAAAAATTTGAGCGAAACAGAGGCAAATTATACAGAAGCCTGGACAAAATTGAAATCACGCTACGACAAGAAAAGAAAAATGTGGACATCATACATCACCACATTTCTCGATTTATCTTCAGCAATGAGTGGGAAAGCACCTGATATTCGTTCACTTTATGACAAGTGTGACGAAATTGTAATCGGAATTCGAACCATGGGTAGCGAAGCGGAGTATCGAGATGCATGGTTGATACAAATTATTTTACGTAAGCTGGATAGTGAGACAAAACATTTATGGTCAAAGAAACAACCGAAAAGGATTTTCCAACACTTGCCGATTTTTTTAAATTTTTAAATACCAGATGTGACGGACTTGATGGTGGAGAAATTGACAATCGGGGGTTCCGAAACCAACCATTTTCACAGCAAAACCAACATTCCAGGGGAAAACCGTTCTTCAAAACAATGACGTTAAATTTAAATTTGTAATGCTGCAATGCAAATCATCATCTCTTTCATTGTATGAAATTTCGCAGTTTCGATGTCAGACTTAGACGAAATTTAGTCATTCAATCGGGAGCTTGTTACAATTGTCTGCGCATGAATCATTCAGTAAATGAATGCCCTGATTTGTCCAATTGTCGTATCTGCAATAAACGGCATAATTCATTGCTTCATGGATCCGAACCAATGAACTTTCAAAACCAGTTTAATTATCCACAACAACAACAATCAACCATTAAACCTCATGCATCGAATTATTCAAAACCAGTTGAACAGCCTCAATTATATACGCATTCACGAACACCAGGTCACACTTCATCAACATCGCATCCATCAACATCTGCGCCAATCATTCATCAAAATGATCTCACACTGTCGACGAATTCAATTATTAATGGTGATCCAAATTATCAAGAATTAAACTCGCCGAATGAATTAAAACCACCGCACGAAATGGATCCACCGCAAATTCAAAACATGGCCACTTTAACCACAAAATCTTTTTCTACAATTAAATCAAGTATCGTTTCAAATCCGCGGCTTGCGTCATTACCGACCGCTCTCATTCATATACGTGACTTTAATGGAAATAAACATTTTGCCAATGCATTGCTCGACTCAGGTTCGCAATGTACATTCGTATCGGAAAAACTAGTTCAGCGCCTGCGACTTGGACGTTCGTATTCATCATCAATCGCTGTAAACGGCCTGGCTGATATACAAGCTGCTAAGACCCGAGGTGTAGTTAACATCAACGCGTCATCAAGGTTTTCATCGTCAAATACTCTGAATTTCAGCGCTTACGTCTTACCGAAGCTACTTACCCTTCATCCAGTCGATCATGGTAATTTATTTGGGGAACAATTGCCCTCACTGGAACTAGCTGATCCACATCTCGGCACTACAAGAGAAATTGATATTTTATTTGGTGTTGACTTATTTTTCGATTTAATGCAGCCGGAAAAAATCGTCTTAGCAGGACATACATATGCACAGTCAACCATTTTTGGGTGGATTCTTCTAGGGCCTCAAGTACATGATGACCCTTCAACCACGTCGGTTCCAGCAACTATCACTGATGAGGATGTGAACAAAACCCTTTAACGGTTTTGGGAGCTTGAGGAACCTCCAACAGCATTGAAACACAAGCCAGATGATCAATTGTGCGAATCATATTTCAAAAAGTTGTTACAACTGATTTTAAATAAAACTTGAAACTGATTTTTAGAGTTTCCAAATAAACGAGAAATTAATGGCCCGATATAATTTTTTTTTACTGGAAGTTGAATAAGAATCCACATCCTAATAATGAGTGCACGCTCATTCTGTACGTTTAAAAGAAACATAGACTATCTACAAATGCTTTGGTGATGGAAAGCATAGACTGTCCAGAATTATTGTACGTGTGTGACTGTGTGTCGGCTTGTCATTTATCTCATTATGAAGATAATAATAGCATTCACACGCGTAATGGTATGATGGTTAAATCCTCACTAACACCAATTACCAAATTACAGTGCAATTGATATGCAATTATAATCTGTTAATCTGGAATGATGGTAGAACAACCGTAGTAGTGAAAGGTTTAAAAAAAAAAATAAATAAAATAAAACCTTAATTTCATAATTTATTATGGAATAGTACCTAATTATTTCTGCAAAACTGGTTATAAAAACGGACACGGAAATAAAACTTTAAGTACGATTTTCTTAATTAAAGGATTATCGGAAGAATCAGTAAAACTGATATACATATTGCAATCAACACTTTTGAGAAGATTTTGGAGAAGCAAATCAACAGAGGCGCGGCTTTGAGTGCGTCAATCATAAGATCAGCACAGCAAGAGTAAATCAGAGCTTGATGAGCTGTTGGATGCAAAGCCGCGCATGTTCGAGATTTTTATCATCAAACAAAAAAGTGTCATTTATTCAATGAGTGTTTGTTTGTTAAAAGTGCATACCGTTAAGAATACCGCTTAAGGTTTCTAATAGATAATTCCCTACGGGAAATTTGAATTCTATTTAAAAATATTAGAAATTAAGAAATTAAGTAAAGTAGATTAATGAAATATTTAGAAAATCTATTGTGTATGATCGTGTTAGAAGAAATTAGTTACATATACCGTGTGCAAGTGAAAATTCAAATCGGAATTTCTTTAGTAGACAGAAGATAATTTTCTTTTACAGCCTTTTCGACCTTGGAGCGCTCTACGGGAGATAAAACAGGTGAGTTTATTTTAAATTTGTTCTACTTGGGAGCCTAAGGTAGCCTATCACATTATTGAATTTTCATTTCTAAAAATAATATTTATTTGTGATTTTTTTTTGTTCTTAATATAAATTTATTATTCGTGAATCATAATCATACACATATACACAATTAATTGAAAAAAAAACTTTTGTGCCTCTATGCTACCATCAGTAGCGGAGCTTGAGCCTGATTTTTCTAGTTTAGTGTAGAATGTCATATGTTATTTGTTTAAAATTAATCCCTAAAATTAGCTCTTAATAATTTATTTAATAAAATTTGTTTACTTAATTAATTAAAAAAAAAAAATGCAAAGCTAAATCTTTTTATTTAGTATGGTGATGATTATTGATAATTGTTGTTGTAAATCCAACTGATGACGATTTTTTTTTATGAATATGAGTTACACGTATTTGTTTGTTCGGATACCAAGTATTGGAGAAAAATAACCCCCCATATCCACTGATCTGCTAATCCTTTGGAAAATTATAAAAAAAAAACGTGTAAGTCCTCCAATGCACCGTAACAAAAATGGCGCCGAAACAGGGACCATTAAGCTATTGATATGCCATGGTTCAAATAATGGGAACATCTTTCAATCACTGTAATGTGAAATATAAATATCAAAGTATATAGTTCATGTGAAACTTAGTGTTATATTTTCGAAAAAGCTGATGGTAGTCCTAATAAGACATCCAAGCAGCGTAACTGCTTAATATACTCAACCGTAAGAACCGCTTTTTAACAATATTTTATCCTATTCCTCAATTTTCTTATTTAGCTTCCTTTAATTATAGCGGGTGGTTGCAGTATTTTGTTTAAAAAATAATTACCGATCAATATGTCAATACTATGTATCGAATTATGGTGATCAATTTACAATAGACTCATGATGATTTCATGTACATCTTGTGGGTTGTCATACATATTATCTATATAAGGGCTTGTCAGTTGAAAAGTAAAATCCATTTTTTTTTATTATCAACACGGAGCGTATTAACGGTTGGGGTCAGTGCTGCATATTGAAGTTGAATCGGTGAAGAATTCACTTTGTTATCGCTTTACTAAACAGTTTTGATGTCGCGTTGATGTTGATCCATGTTGTACTAATTTGGCAAATTGAATTAAATTTAGTATACATTTTCGTTGGAATTAAGAATTCATTCCAGTTTCACATACCGTTCTATAGACCAAAGTTGGACAGCAACTTTTAGAGAGAAGTCATCACCGTACTTTATGATTTAATCATTCTTTATAAAACGTTAATTTGTGTTATAAAATCTAGTCTTTAATTATTTATTTTTATTAATTTATTTATTTATAATTGATTGTAGTTACTATCGTTTATTTTTTTATTTTTTTTGCAATTAATTAATTTTGGATTTCAAAAATATAATAAATAACGTGTTCTAAATATATCAGTAAACGGCTCGGGAACCCATATTTTTTGTTTTTTTTAAAATGGATTCAAATAATTATGTTCAATATTTATCGCTTCTTGAATTTAAAGTTGAATGCCTAGTGAGGAATATATCACCGAAAGCATCAGACGCTAAAAATCTCCTAATGGATGCCTTGAATTCGGAAAAACTAGATAAACTCTTAAAACCTCTAAAATCGCACATGATTGATAGGGCAGATGAGGAGTTCGAGCTATGTCAAACTAAGGCCGAGGATATAGGTAATTTATTAGGAACTCTTGGTGTTACTCCTCGAATAGATTTAGTCATTCCTGTACTTGTGCAGTGCACTCATTATAAAGAGCGCGTCGAAAGATTGGTAAATAGCTATGGAAATGACGCTACTTTGAACAATCTTTTATCCAATTGCAGAAGAAATTATAATTGGGCGGTCAAATTGTATAAAGATGCAGTCGGAGCTGAGGATACAGAAGCAGCCGCATCTGGTGTCATTAATTCATCGCTAAAGGAACCAGCTTATTCTCAAGATTCTCAAACTAGAACTGGTGACCTTAATCTGAAAATACAAGAGGAAGGGTTCGAAAGTTCTAATAATCCAATTGAAACACGAACTAGTATCAACTTTCCGAATATACCTCTTTCACAGTCAAAACCAGCAACGAATTTGATTACAAATACCTTTAATGTGGGACCAAGGCAACAACAAAATGTTCTCAGCGACTTCATTGCTAACCTCAAGTTACCACAAGCCAATATTACCAGAGCGGAACCTCCGCCGCTTCACGACCTATCTTTTGCAGAACCTCGATACGCTAGCAATTTTGCTAAATCAGTCAGAAATCAAACCGAACAACTCGCGGAACAAAATTCTAGCTTTAATAATCAAGTTAGATCGACGCAAAATCAACAAACACAAAACAGCACTATTTTTAGAATATGTGACGCTTATAAGTTGAAGCAAAACTGGAATTTGGTTTTTGAGGGCACCGAATCGAGTAATGTTCATGATTTCTTATATCGTATCGAGCAAATGGCTTTCGACCACGGTTTTCCTTTGGATCAATTACCTAGAGTGCTTCATTTATTCATGACTAAGCGTGCTGAGGATTGGTTATGGATCTACAGGAAGGATCACCGAAATGTGTCGTGGGAAGGAATTAAGGCCGCAATGATTTCCTACTTTAGTAGTACAGATTATGAACATGAAATTCGAGAGCAAGTTATCAGAAAGCACCAATCGTATAAAGAATCGTTCGCTGAGTTTGCTCTTAGTATACAAAAACTTAACGCGCGATTGCAAAACCCAATGTCCGAAAACGAGCTTGTATATCGTCTTTTCCAAAATATGAGTCCTGCCTTAAAAAACGTTACCTTAGCATGTCAAAATTCAATCAAATCTGTCGATGCGTTGCGCATACTTTGCCAACAATACGAACACATGTGGGATCAAACCGGATATGACCCCAGGAAGATATTTGATTGGAACAGAAAACGAGCTGTCGTTAATGAAATACAATATGGTTCCGGGAATTCCAACATAAATCCAAGTTATTCGCAACAAACTCCTTCGAATAGTTTCAGTGCTTATAGGGAATTAGCTGACGAAAACGATAAGACAAACATGCCCCCAGGTTCGTTTAGGCATATAGAAGCTTTCAACGTTGATCGTACTAATAACACTTACAACCAACAACTTCCAAAACCGGGTCCTATCGATAAATGTTGGAACTGTTGGCAATCAGGTCATTTTCATGATATGTGTACGGCGCCCTGGCAGAACCTTTATTGCTTAGGTTGTGGTTCACCCAAGATAAAAAGAATTAACTGTCGTTATTGTAAAATAAAACGGTCGGAAAACTTATACACGGATGTGAATATTCCGAGGAACCCACATCCGGAAATGAAAGGTCATGCTCCCAAAAATCAGACACAGACTTCCTCGGAAATAGTAGACAAATAGTCACTTTAAATCTCGAGTCCACACCTGAATTTAAAAGCCAACAATCATCCAATAGACCGCTTTTAGAACCGAAATATAAATTGGCTAATATCAAATTTAAAAATGAAATAAAACGGTTTGTAAAGTACTTCAAGCAAAAACGCAAGTTTATCAAACATTGTATTTCAAGTTTGATAAAGTGTTCGAATAAGAATGATCCACGTCCCCATGCGTTAATCAAAATAAATTCAATACCCCTTTCTGGCCTTCTAGATAGTGGAGCTTCGGTCAGTGTGATGGGAAAAGGGGCCAAAGAGTTTTTAAAAGAAAATGGAATCAAGTTTAGTAAATTTCAGTCTAGTATTAGTACTGCTGATGGCACATCCAATACCATCGAAGGTTTTGTTTGTTTACCAGTACAGTTTGGGGATAAGACGGAATATATTAAATTTTGCATTGTACCAACTTTACAATCTTTCCTATAATTAGGCATTGATTTTTGGAGGAAATTTAATTTGGTTCCTCAAATGCAATCAGCTGTCTTATCTGGCCAGCCTGAAATTTCTGAAATTTATAAAGAAAACGAAATGCCTACCTCTAATAAACATTTGTTAAATGACGCCCAAAATCAAGAGCTTGATCGAATCATTAATCTTTTCCCATCTTTTTCGAGAGAAGGCCTGGGTAGAACAAGCTTACACTCTCATGACATCGAAATCATGGAGGGAAGTAAACCCATCAAGCAGAGGTACTATCCTGTCTCCCCCGCTGTGCAGAACGATTTGTACAAAGAGATAGATAGGATGGTCGAACTTGGTGTTATTGAAGTTAGTAAAAGCCCATGGAGCTCACCAGTAACTATCGTTAAGAAGGCAAATGGAAAATCCAGACTCTGCTTGGATGCAAGGAAATTAAACAATGTGACCAAAAAAGACGCTTACCCACTCCCGATCATAGATGGATTATTGGGTAGACTGTCAGATACAAAATTTATAACTGCTCTAGACTTAAAGGATGCCTTTTGGCAAATTCCTTTAACAGAGACTGCTAAAGAAAAAACTGCATTTGTAGTTCCTGGGCGACCCCTCTATCAGTTTCGGGTGATGCCGTTCGGGCTGTGTAATGCGGCCCAGGCAATGTGCCGTCTGATGCATCAAGTGATTCCCCACGAAAAACACGATTCTATATTCGTCTACCTTGATGACCTATTGATAACCAGCGGCACATTGAAGGAGCACCTGGAATTGTTAGAGGAGGTGGCCAATCTTCTTCGTAAGGCCGGTCTCACTATTAATATTGAAAAAAGCCACTTCGTAATGAAAGAAATCAAATACTTGGGATATTTGGTTGGGGAAAAAGGTCTTAGAGCAGATCCAGATAAAGTAGCGGCCATAGCAAGTCTTCCGCCTCCCACCACGGTCAAACAAACACGTCGACTACTTGGCATGGCCGGATGGTATCGTCGGTTCATTGAAAATTTTGCCGAGATAACTGCCCCCATAAGCGACTGCCTTAAAAAAGGCAAGTTTATTTGGACAGCTGAGGCGCAGCGGTCTTTTGAAAAATTAAAATCAGAACTTTCGTCCGCGCCAGTGCTTGGTAATCCGAACTATGATCTTCCATTTTTCATCCGCTGTGATGCAAGCACCCAGGGAATTGGAGCAGTTCTTTATCAAATCCACGAGAATGGTTTCGAGCAACCGTTGGCCTTCATGTCGCAAAAGTTGCACGGAGCCCAAAAGAACTATACGATAAGTGAGCTTGAATGCTTAGCGGCAATACTTGCCATTAAAAAATATCGACCCTATATAGAAGGACATGACTTTACCCTTATTACAGATCATGCTTCTCTTAAATGGTTGATGAATCAGCGAGATCTTAGTGGACGCCTAGCACGATGGAGTTTAAAACTCCAAGGTCATAAATTCAAAATACAACATGTAAAAGGAAAGGATAATGTTGTACCTGATATGCTCTCTCGGATATACTGTGATGAGTTAAGTGAATTTAAGACAGACCTTCCGAAAGTATTACAGCATTATCTCTTTGATCCGATACACTTTGAACAAGAAGAATATCAAGAGTTCAAAGACAAAATTATAGGTTCACCGGAGGATTACCCAGCTTTCAAAGTGGAGGACAAATTAATATTTATACGACTTGAGCCACGTTCACATCAATCTCTCTCTGATGTGTCACTTTGGAAATTATGGATTCCGGGTAGTTTAAGGAAGGAACTAATTCGAAAGGAGCACGATGATCCTCTCTCTGCTCATGGAGGTATCACCAAAACGCTGGAAAAGGTCCGTCGCTACTATTTTTGGCCAGGAATGTGCAAAGATGTAAAAAAATATCTTGGGGAATGCGAAACATGCAAGACTACTAAGCCTCCAAACTCTCTGATGAGACCACCTATGGGTCTACAGCACTCAGTAGAACGTCCGTGGCAACGGCTGTATATTGATCTTTTGGGGCCGTACCCCAGGTCTACGAAAGGGAATACGGTTATTTTAATTGTTCTCGACCATCTTACTAAGTTCGTTCTTCTCAAACCCTTCACAAAAGGTACTGCCAAGCAAATAGTAGAGTTCCTAAAGAATGAAATTTTCTGCCTATTCAATGTGCCCGAAGTCATTCATAGTGATAACGGAACACAATTTAAAAGTAATGAATTTAGAAGCCTTTTAGAAGAGTTTGGTATTACTGCCTCAAATACCGCAGTGTACTCACCGCAATCAAATGCAGCCGAAAGGGTAAACCGTTCAGTCATTGCTGCAATTAGAGCATATATCTCGGAAAGACACAATAAATGGGATCAACACCTTCAAGAAATTGCTTCAGCTCTTCGGAACGGCTTACACGAAACGATCGGTGGTTCTCCACATTTTATTCTGTTTGGTTATCATAAAATTAACCATGGTCATGATTATCAAATTCTTCGTAAGCTTGGTGACATTTCGGAAGGCGAAATACAATTGCCACTTCCCTCCTCGCTGGCGTTACTCCATAAACAAGTGAAGGAAAACATTGACACGGCTTATAAGAAAACTTCCGAAAGATACAACCTCCGGACTCGCCCAAAGGAATTCATGATTGGTCAGAAAGTTTATTTCCGAACTCATCCTCAGAGTGACGCTACAAAGCAATTTTGTGCCAAATTTGCTCCGACATTTTCTGAAGGATTCATTGCACGAAAAATTGGTACCGTCAATTATGAGATAAAAAATAGAAACAATAAAAGCCTTGGAGTATTCCACAGTAAGGACATTAAGTCTTGATTAGTTTTCTTTGTGTGCAAAGCTATAAACATTTAAACATACCAAACCCAGCTTTCAGGAGAATTTCTGACAAGTCAATAAAAAAAAAACAGTTGTTTTCTTCCAGCTTTCCCTAAACATGCGTAAATGCAGCTCTGGAAAATCTGTGCTGTTACAACTGATTTTAAATAAAACTTGAAACTGATTTTTAGAGTTTCCAAATAAACGAGAAATTAATGGCCCGATATAATTTTTTTTTACTGGAAGTTGAATAAGAATCCACATCCTAATAATGAGTGCACGCTCATTCTGTACGTTTAAAAGAAACATAGACTATCTACAAATGCTTTGGTGATGGAAAGCATAGACTGTCCAGAATTATTGTACGTGTGTGACTGTGTGTCGGCTTGTCATTTATCTCATTATGAAGATAATAATAGCATTCACACGCGTAATGGTATGATGGTTAAATCCTCACTAACACCAATTACCAAATTACAGTGCAATTGATATGCAATTATAATCTGTTAATCTGGAATGATGGTAGAACAACCGTAGTAGTGAAAGGTTTAAAAAAAAAAATAAATAAAATAAAACCTTAATTTCATAATTTATTATGGAATAGTACCTAATTATTTCTGCAAAACTGGTTATAAAAACGGACACGGAAATAAAACTTTAAGTACGATTTTCTTAATTAAAGGATTATCGGAAGAATCAGTAAAACTGATATACATATTGCAATCAACACTTTTGAGAAGATTTTGGAGAAGCAAATCAACAGAGGCGCGGCTTTGAGTGCGTCAATCATAAGATCAGCACAGCAAGAGTAAATCAGAGCTTGATGAGCTGTTGGATGCAAAGCCGCGCATGTTCGAGATTTTTATCATCAAACAAAAAAGTGTCATTTATTCAATGAGTGTTTGTTTGTTAAAAGTGCATACCGTTAAGAATACCGCTTAAGGTTTCTAATAGATAATTCCCTACGGGAAATTTGAATTCTATTTAAAAATATTAGAAATTAAGAAATTAAGTAAAGTAGATTAATGAAATATTTAGAAAATCTATTGTGTATGATCGTGTTAGAAGAAATTAGTTACATATACCGTGTGCAAGTGAAAATTCAAATCGGAATTTCTTTAGTAGACAGAAGATAATTTTCTTTTACAGCCTTTTCGACCTTGGAGCGCTCTACGGGAGATAAAACAGGTGAGTTTATTTTAAATTTGTTCTACTTGGGAGCCTAAGGTAGCCTATCACATTATTGAATTTTCATTTCTAAAAATAATATTTATTTGTGATTTTTTTTTGTTCTTAATATAAATTTATTATTCGTGAATCATAATCATACACATATACACAATTAATTGAAAAAAAAACTTTTGTGCCTCTATGCTACCATCAGTAGCGGAGCTTGAGCCTGATTTTTCTAGTTTAGTGTAGAATGTCATATGTTATTTGTTTAAAATTAATCCCTAAAATTAGCTCTTAATAATTTATTTAATAAAATTTGTTTACTTAATTAATTAAAAAAAAAAAATGCAAAGCTAAATCTTTTTATTTAGTATGGTGATGATTATTGATAATTGTTGTTGTAAATCCAACTGATGACGATTTTTTTTATGAATATGAGTTACACGTATTTGTTTGTTCGGATACCAAGTATTGGAGAAAAATAACCCCCCCATATCCACTGATCTGCTAATCCTTTGGAAAATTATAAAAAAAAACGTGTAAGTCCTCCAATGCACCGTAACACAGTCAGTCCAACGGGACAAAACTGGAAGATACATTGTACGACTGCCATTTATCACACCGCACGGCAAATTGGGACATACGAGATCTGCAGCTGTGCGTCGACTTATAACTATGGAACGTCGTTTCATGAGAAACCCTCAGATTTCAGTTGAATATAAAAAATTCATGAACGAATACTTGAATTTGGGGCATATGAAGGAAGTTCCGCAGAATGAAATACCCAAACTTGATAAGATGTTTTTTATCTTCCACACCATGCTGTTCAAAAGATAGATAGCTCGACTACCAAACTTGGAGTCGTTTTCGATGGGTCCTGTAAATCGTCTTCCGGCTTATCAATTAATGACATTTTACTTACAGGACCCACTCTACAAGATGATCTTATCACTATTGTAACTCGCTTTAGGCAGCACTCGATCGTTTTTTCCGCAGATGTCGAAAAAATGTATCGGCAGGTGCTCGTATCAACGAATGATACTGATTTTCAGAGAATAGTCTAAAGAAACAATCCTACCGAAGAAATTGAAACTTACCGACTTAACACAGTCACATATGGAATGTCTTGTGCACCATTTCTGGCTGTCAGGACACTTCAAAAATAGCTGATTGTAATGAACAAAATTATCCAGCAATTGCCACAATCATAAAACGTGATTTTTATATCGATGATCTACTTTCTGGATGTGAAAACCCTAATATCGCGGTCAACTTGTTTGAAGAACTATGTCACGTTATGGAGGGAGCCGGCTTCTGTCTAAGGAAATGGAAATCGAACTCATCAGATTTTTTATCTAGAATTCCTGATGAGCTTAAAGAACCTACCATGTTAACTTTTGACGATGATACCGCGACCATCAAAACTCTTGGTGTTCAATGGAATCCTGTGAGAGATGTTTTTTCATTCGTATAATCAACACAACTTCCAGCACGGCGTATTCCAAGCGACATTTACTCTCTGAGATTTCCAAAATTTTTGATCCCTTGGGCTGGGTATCTCCATCGGTTATAGCTATGAAGATACTTTTCCAAAAATTATGGATTCGAAACACTAAATGGGATGATGAAATCCCGGCAGATGTCAGTCAACAATGGGAGGGTATAAAATTGAATTTGCCTAAACTTGAAACCATCCAAATTCCTCGTCATTTTTTCATTTCTTCAACCACGAAATCGATCCAAATACATGCATTTTGTGATGCATCTGAGCTGGCGTATGCAGCCGTAGTTTACCTACGTGTTGAAGATGCAGCAGGCAATATTAAAACATCACTAACCATTGCCAAAACTCGCGTGGCACCAATCAAACAAATCTCAATTCCACGACTTGAGCTATGTGGAGCCTTTATTTTGATGAAGCTAATCAAATTCTCTTCTAAAATTTTCCGAGACCACCAGTTTCAAGTATTTGCTTGGACTGACTCAAAAATTGTATTGGCATGATTATCAGATCATCCGCGAAGATGGAACACTTTTATTGGTAATCGCACGTCTCAAATCATGGAAGTAGTGCCTAGAAGTCAGTGGCACTATGTACCATCTAAAGAAAATCCTGCTGACATTGCATCACGAGGGATTAGTCCAGAACTACTTCAAGATTTCGATCAATGGTGGTCCGGTCCTAAGTGGTTAATGAGTCAAGAACAAAATTGGCCATCCAGCAACCCACTACAATTCGAGACAATGTGCGAAGAACGTCAAATTTCACCAGTCGTAACACATCTTCATATTGAATGCAGTGAAATTGCTTCAGGTTTGTTGAACAAGTTTTCATCATTTAACAAGGTCAAACGGATCGTTGCAACACTTTTTCGATGGTTATATTCAAATTTGTGTTTTATTGATTTGATTCGAAAGGCCGAATCATTTCTCATCAAGGAAGTTCAGCGCGAAACATTATGGTTCGACATCCAAGCACTTATCAACGGAAAACCTATTGATCGTAAAAGTCAGATTATTTCATTGTCACCATTCATTGACAAGGATGGAATATTGAGGGTGGGAGGACGTCTGTCGAATCTTGACTGCCAATTTGACATGAAACACCCAAAGGCCATAGACTTACTTGGTTGATAATCTACGAAACTCACTTGCTCAACCTACATGCTGGGCCATCTTTATTATCAAGTCTTCTGAAACAAAGATTTTGGATCATAAATGGCCGTAATGCAGTTCGTTATTTTTGTCAGAAATGTATCAAATGCGTGAGACAAAAACAAAATATTACCACACAGCTCATGGGTGATTTACCAAAGCAACGTTTGACGGCCTGTCGTCCCTTTACAACTACCGGTGTTGATTACGCTGGTCCAATTCATATTAAAACAAAACATGGTCGAGGAAAGATCCCATTGACTAAGGCGTACATCGCGCTCTTCATATGTTTCGTTACTAAGGCCGTCCATATAGAGCTGGTTTCTGAGATGACCACCGAAGCATTCATAGCAGCGTTACGTCGCTTCATTAGCCGAAGAGGGATTCCAGCTGAGATAGTTAGCGACAATGGCACAAACTTCGTCGGTGCTAAACGAGAATTTCAACAACTTCACGAACAATTTAACAATCAAAAAACAAATAAATTAATATCTGATTTTTTTTCGCAGACTATGATTAAATTCTCGTTCAACCCAGCTAGCGCTCCACATTTTGGTGGACTTTGGGAATCCAACATAAAATCTATCAAGCACCATCTCCATCGAGTTACCAGTGACAGCAGCATGACATTCGATGAGCCAACATGTATTCCCGAGCCAAATCTTCAAACAGTCCCGATGTCACGACTTTCCAGGTGGCAAAATATCCAACAACGAGTTCAGGGCTTTTGGAATAAATGGTCTCTTGAATATTTGCATACTTTGCAACAACGCCCTAAGTGGAAACAGCAATTACCAAATTTTGCTATCGATGATGTCGTCCTCATTAAGGAGGATAACTTGCCTTCAGGTCGTTGGTTACTCGGAATCATCACGCAACTTCACCCAGGATTCGACGGACTAGTTCGAGTGGTAACCATCAAAACAATCAAAGGCGAAATGAAGAGACCTATTGTTAAATTATGTCGTCTTCCAATATCCAGCGAAGATAATACAATCATACAACCCACAGCAACCGTCAAGGTTAAGTAGTAAACTTAACGGAGGGAGTTTTTTACGGATTATTACCAAACCATAATTCGTATGGAGTCACTACTGGAACTGAACTTCAGCCAGTTCGATTAAGTATATAGTATACACAGCCGCGTTGATTGCTTCTGCCCACAACTTTAAATACATTTGTTTTGAATGTATCATTGTTCTGGCCGCTTCGACTATGGTACGCATTTCGCGTTCTGCCGGGCCATTTTGCTGCGGTGTGTTTACCACAGACTTTTGGTGGCGAATTCCGTGTGCTGGTGGAAAATTTTCGACCTCCTTGTTAACGAATCTGTCCCATTATCTTTACGGAGAATTTTTAAATCATAGCCAGTATCCTTTCTTAGCAACATGGTGAACTTCTTTAAATGTTAAATTACTTCAAATTTATTTTTCATAAAATACCCCATCCTTAAACAGGACAATGTATTTAGATCCACCTTATGAAATTTCCTCATGGGACCGCAGACATCGCTATGTATGATCTCTCCACAGCGTGTTGCTTTACTACTGCTGTCTGGGAAAGATGCCCGTTCTTGCTTATTCATTAAACAATCATCACACACAACCAGATCGCTTTCTGAATACGGAATGTTCATTAATTTTAGAAACGACTTTACTTGCACAATATTCTGGTGAGCCTAGTTCTGGCCATAATTTCAACGGCTCCTGTTTAAAGGCTGCATTCACTTGACGATCATCTTCAAAAAGTTTTTGTTCCCGCACTCCCACTGCAACAATACAATCTCGTTTTAAAAACTCGCAAGTGTCTTTGTTAGACCGAAAAACATAACCCTTGTCTAGCACTTGTCCTTGGGAAAATAAAGTCAATTTAAGATCAGGAACAAAAATAACCTTTCCCAAAAGTTTAGGTTTCCAATTTTTGTTGTTGTATGCCAAAATATTTGGCACAAATATATTATGGGTTCATGGATTGCCATGAACAATTAATATATTTGTCTATAAAAAATGCCGAAAAATCTACTTATTACAGCCAGACAAATTAAATTCTTAACAAATATACGTGTGGGAATACATACACACACAAATGAGGTTTCTCCATGGGTTTTTATATTTGACGTAGTTGAATAATAATTCGCTATGTCAGTACGTTCTGGCCAGATACTTAATGTATGTGGTTAGAGTGGAAATTTTTGTAGTTTGGTCGTAGCTGCCTGATGAGTAGACCATACTTTTCAGTACGAAACCAAACTACCAACAGAACTCATGGAGGGTTCTCATTTTTGCAGAGTTGTACATTGGTATAACTCTGGGCCTTCAGCCAAAATTACGGGAAGGGGGGAAGATATTTCTACTTTTTTTCAGTAGATATATTAGGAGCGATTGGCCTCTATATTTTTTTGATCAAATTAAAAATATTGGGATTGCCATGAACAATTAATATATTTGTCTATAAAAAATGCCGACAAATCTACTTATTACAGACAGACAAATTAAATTCTTAGCCAAAATATTTACATCACCGATACCAAATGCCATTATTGAATCGCCATTACCAATTTTTTTCACCTTTCGGGACATTAAACTGAACGTAGTTACACAACCATTGATTATCATTAGTCGTGTGATCGCTGGCACCTGAATCCAAATACCTCCTCCTCCTAGTTTTTCCGTTTGACACATTAAGTCGTTAGAATTGCTCGCCTTCCGATTGAATGGTTGACTCTGATTTTTCAATAAAGGACAGTCCTTCTTCCAATAACCTACTTGATTACATTTGAAACACTTCCCTGGTACTCGACTTTTGGGCTTTTAGTTTGATATTTTTCCATTTCTGCCACGTTTCGCCATCAGTGCCTCACTCGCTGCAAACGGGACTCTTCTACTATAAGCCTAGACATTAAATTGGTCAAAGTTTGTTCTGATTTGCTTGTCAATTCCCAAGCACTATGAAAATAATCGTATTCATTTGGCAATGTCATGAGAATTTTCGTAGAGACCATTGAATCTGAAATGTTCTCATCCATGTCTCTCAGTTGTTGAACAATACTTTCGAGTTTAGCGATGTGTGTTGCCATGTCATCGGCCAGGTCTTTAGTCAAACTATAAAACTGCTGCTGTAGATAGTGTACACCGGTACTCGACTTATGTTCATAGATGCTGTGCAATTTATCACACATCTCCTTCGATGATTTGCACTGCATTATGTGAAGCGTTGGCTGTCTACCGATCGTTGTTAATAATCTTTTGCGCCTTTTTATCATTTTTAACCCAGTCTTTAAGGTTTTCAGCTTTATCGAGCGGCTTAACATCTTCCCCCGTCATTACTTCAAGCAATTCACTATCATTTTACAATATCATTACTTGAAATTTCCATAACATCCAATGAGTATGTTCAAGTAATTTTGTTTCACGTAGCAAATCAGACTGCACTTTTTTTATATTACTTTTTCTCGAACGTTACGCAAAACCACACCTCGCAAAACCACACCGCGCTAAATTTCAGCGAATGAAACAAAATAAATCGAAAAATCTGGTAATCACTGTCTCGAATTATCACGTGCTGTCTGATTAGCAAATATCTCCAATTTGAATTATGTATCCACAATTCGATAAAGCTTTATAAATCCTGCAATATCACGTCTTCCAATTCTCAAAAAAAAAAAAAATCACAATTGCACTTGTACTTATACACGTAAAAAAATGTGGTGGTCCCATAACCTGTTGAGCAAAAAATTTTTAGGATGCAGTTTGGCAACAACATCAATAATTATTCAAGAACGAAAACTCCCTGAAGTTCATCTTTAGCTTTTTTGTTCGTATTAAAATAATGAAAATTCATTTGATTTCACTGCACTCCGCATATTGTAAAAGCTACCAAATGGTTCATTACAATACCTTCAAATTTCGATTTGGAATATTTTGTAATAAAGCCCTCTTTCAATTTAACAACTAGCATTTATCCAATTACATTAAGTATTGAATATTTAAAAAAAAGTTTTCTAAAGGCTGGTATTTACGTGTTCACAAATTGCGCAAAATAACTATGTGACGTCAATATTGCACAATAAAATTCAAAAATTTTGAAAAATTTGGGAATATTGTGCAATGTTCTGATTATACGTGAATACCGGCCTTTAAATAAGTGAGACGAAGTGTGTATCGAAACCGGGCTACTCAGATTTAAATAGACTTAATTAAATTTAGCTACTACTATCGTGGTCAAAATTGTTTGTGCCAACTAAATTTTCATTGCAATATAACACACATCTCTTTAAAAATTAAACAAATAATAATTTTTTAAGAATTTTGAACTCTAAATAAATTAAATTAATTATTAAGCTTTTTATTTCAATATAATTTTTTTCCAAAGTTGTATTTTGGGGTAAGTACACCTGACGAAGCTTTATTCAAAATTGTCTGTGCATTGAAATTTTGAATCAAAATAATTTGTGCACATTAAAAATTAAGACAAAAATAAAAAATTAATTAAAATTAAAATGTTTTAACCTAGTTAAATAGTGATTAGTCACTTATGCTTTGTTTGCCTTTGTTTAGTTTTTATTACATCAGAATTTGTTGATTAAATCATCTGAAATCCTATTCCTCATGGTTCAGTCAGCATCCTATTAAAAATTTTTGGTCTTCCGCTATCTTTTAAATCGCCACAACTTTAAATCGGAACTCTACTCTTGTCGTTGCTACTAACTATATTCAAAAATTTTGTATAATTTCGTGACAATGACTTTTCTTGTGTTTGGGAATAACATTTCACTGAAGAGCAAAAGGAGAGCGGACGTATTTCTTGCCAACGAGAAATATTACCTCATTTAATAACCCAAAATTGAACGTTGACCTTGAATAGTTTAAGTTTATAAAGTACAGACCAAACCCTATGGACAATTTATTTTTTATACAAACCCTATGGAAATAAATTATTTTTTAGTGGTTCTATTTCCCTTATTTTAAGTTTATTTTTCACATGCCGGCTCTGTTTACATGAAGATGGTTTTGATATGGGAGACAATTTTATGACAACATTAATAACACTGGTCAACAAGGGCCATGTATCAGAAACAGGAATATTCATTTCAGACGAATTTCTAGATGCTGATTCTGAATCTGCATAGGAACCAAGTGCCAATTTTAAAGAGAAAAAAATTCGATATAAAATTTAATTTAAAAAAAAAAAAAATGAATGCAACGAAAACTGCTGTAAAATAATTTCGTGGATGAAAACAAATTAAAAAACTCGATATATTAGAGAAAATCTTATTAGTACGTATTGAGGGTATTTGAGAAGCTTTTTCTGTTTATTCACGGTAAACCAATGCCTCACTTTTTTATGTAATTTCATAATAATAGGTTTTCCTTAAAGGGTAATAGACAACCGACAAAAAGACAGAACCTTTTTGGAACCTTATTGCAGAAAATATGAATTCCATTTTACCATTTAATCTTTCGCGGATAAACAAAAATATTGCTGGATCTTCTGAGACAATCGCTAAATTTTCAAATAAAGTTGGAGAATTTGAAACACTATGCAACTTTAAATGAGTCAAAATTAAAGTCAAACGACGTTTTTTTTTTCAAAACGTCAAAGTATTTTGTAAACATAGCAAAATGAATAAAAATTGCACAGGCTTCTGCTGTAAAAAAAAAATATTTAAAAGTTGAACGTACGTTTTTCTAGCCAACTACAGTAAATTTATATCGAGGTTTTTTTCCGGTAAAATTTGCGCTTGGTTCCAATGCTGGTTACAGAATTGCACTATCACGTCAGCATTTTGAGGTATCCTAGCCTAAAATGACAAAACAGGCCGTTTTTATGTGTTTTCAATATTTTACTGTATTCTTAGGGAATTTCAACAGTAAAAACGAATGGTTCCATTGTAAAGTACCATTCATCTCCCCTCATTTCCAATTTTAAATGTCTAAATATCTTCATCTTTTACCAAGATATCGTAAATCAAACAATGGGCGCTTTCAGATCCGCAAACTGTTGGCATCATGTTTAGTGAAATCATTGCTAATTTGATTTGAATTACTAATAAAGTTCTTAGATTTCATAGCGTTGGCCGTGATTTTACTCAACATGTTGCCAACTGTTTGGTGCTCTGAAAGCGCCCAATGTGCCTTGATCATACAAAAGTCTTAATACTTTAATTTATGGTATCTCGGTAATAGATAAAGATATTTAGATATTTAAAATGGGGAATGAGAGGGGATGAACGGTAATTTACGAAGGAACTATTGGTTTTTATTGCCGAAATACAGAAAAATATTGAAAACCCATAAAAGTAGGCTTTTTTGCACTTTTAGATTAGGATATCCCAAAATCCTGATTTGATAGGGAAATTCTGTGACCAGATTCGGATTCAGCATCAAAAAATACGTTAGAAATGACTATTCTTGTTTCTGATACTTTTTTTATTTTTATTTTTTTGTTGGGCTGCGTGATGAGTAGGATGAACCCGGTTTCTAATAGTATTTCTTGTGAAAGAAATATAAGGTTGTGCGGTTGCAAGAAACATAACCGTTCAAAGATAAAGTGACAATTTCGGTTTTTTAAATGAGCCAATATTTATTGCTAATAACAAATAAGCCTGTCATCAATTTGCTTTTCAGCGCAATAATTTCCCCATATAAACAAGAAGAATCATTATCACGAAATTATACAAAATTGTTGAATATAATTAGTTGCCACGACCAATGCAGAGTTCCGACTTAAACTTGCAGTATGCCATGACGGATAGGATTCCAGGTGATTTCATCATCAAATTATTGCCAAGTTGCGTGAAGTCATAGAGGTGCAATAAAAAATAAACAAAGACAAAGCAAAAGTGGCTAAATCACCATATTTCACTAGCTAAAAAAACTGAATTTTAATAAAACTACTATTTTTTGGTCTTAACTTTTAATGTGCACATAAATCAATTTCAAAATAGAAGCTAATACCATTGACAGACTAGAGATAACAAAGCGCGATTAGTGATTTTTCAAAATTAGCTATGGTTTGTCAAGTTGAAAGTTGGCTAATCTCGTTTTATTTGGGGATTAGTGACTAATCCAGATTAGCGCAGTAAATGTGCGATTTACAAACCAAATAATTATTTTTACATCACCCTGCTGAAATTGAATTAGAAAAATGCATCTGGTTGCTTTACAATAAAATTATCAACTAGTTAGACCCATGTAGTAGAACAATTTACTTATAAAATTGATTGTCTAAACCAAAGAGTTTAAATTTTAGCGTAATATATCTTTGGTTTATTTTGGATTATGGAATTACATGTATTTTAATTACTCGTTTTCAAAGTATCTTGTATTTTAATTACTTAAATTCTAATTAATTGTAATTTGTATTTTAATTACATCAGTTTTTGTAATTTCTTGTTTATATTATTACAAGGCTTTTTACAATTTTTACAAGATTTGGTTCCAGAGGCATCAGTAACAAACCTAGTGTTAATGATCGTTGTTTTAATGAAAGGTATTTTCAATAAACAAATTTTGTAAAATCAAATTTATCAATTTACAAATGCAAAGTAATTGTAATTTCTATTTTAACTACTGAGTTTGCTGTAATTCGTAAAATTATTTTAATTACTCAGTGTAATGTAATTTGCTCAGCCTTGCCGTAAGTAAGTTGGATTTCTTTTCATTTAAAAATAAGTGGTGTTTCAATTTTAAACTATTTTAGAAGAATTCAACCTTAGAGAAATATTCAATTTCATTCTTTCCAGTATGGATTCAAATACTAAAATAAACTGGTAACTGCTTAATATCCAGCTTCGAGATTGGGATCAAGGGAAACGGCCTCCTGATAAGAAACGATAAGAAATCATTCGAAGTAAGGGATGAGAATTCACTCAAATTTTGATATTTATATAACTTATTCAATTACATATTTCGGAATAATTGACCAATATTTTGCTTTTGATTTTCTTTAGGTGCTGCTCCAGGGAATTAGTTTTAATGTGATCGTTTCTTATCAAATATAAATTTTCTCCTAAAAAGAACTATACATCCGTTGGATTGATGTTTTGAATAGGTTTTTCCAAATTTTAATATGTGCACTAGAAGTAGACATCTGATTCGAAAAATTCATACCTTTCTTATTTGTGTTTTTTTTTTTGAATTTCCAATTTATTTTATTGCATGGATAAAACTTAAGAGATATTAGCTGCGTTTTTTTATTCGCTCCGGATAGCTGCTATTGAGAGCCGTCATATAAAAAGTGGCTTCCGACAGCGCTCCGTATAAATAGGTAGAGCCAAATATTTTTTATATCAAGTTTTCGCTAATCCGCTGTCTACACTATGCAAATCCACTGTTATTTACTATCATGATATACATTTTGACAATGTATGTGTGTGTATATTATACGCATTTTGACACTATTAGCAAATTATAAGGAGGCTATATCACGAAATTCTATTAGTAAATTATTATGAAATGTCATAAAAAAGTTGCTTTGTTTTGCCATTTGAAATTTTAACGAAAGTACAATGCGATTAATCGACTTGTACCGCAAAAATGAAATTTTATGGAAGATAACCCATACAAATTACGGGTTGGGTACGAAATCTTGGTTTAAAAAATCTTGGTTTTCAAAATCTTGTTTTTGCTAAAAATCTTGGATTTTCAAAATCTTAGTTTTCCAAAATCTTGGTTTTCAAAATCTTGGTTTTGAAATCCAATTTTTATTAATTCGGGCGCGCCCGAATATTTTTGGTTAAAAGCATTATTGTTTTCTATCAAAAAAATTGTAGAGGCTAACGGCTTCGGTAACTCTCACGGGCACGCGAGAGGTCGCTGCGCTTCATCCCGCTTAGCCCTCCTAGGGGCTTTAGATTTGAACTTCGGGGACGTAGGAGCCGGGCTCAGCAAACATGTCGCACTACGTGCTGCACATAGGAGCGGATTATATAGAGTTTATTAATCACATCTACTAAAAAGAAAAATAATTGCACTATTTTGTTAGGCAAGATTTTGTAGTTGCCACATTTTGTAGTTGCAAGATTAATAAAAAAAGGAATATTTTTTTAATGCAACATTTGGCAACAAAACCAAGATTTAAAAAAAGGCAAGATTTTCTTGCCTGAAAAACCAAGATTTTGAAAAACCAAGTTTTTCAGAACCATGATTTTAAAAAACGATTGCAAAAAAACCAAGATTTTGAAAACCAAGATATCGGTACGCTCCCAAAAATTACAGACGGGTCGACATAAAAAATTCTGTTTACAAAAAATAGCGGGCGAAAAGACCGTAAATGTTGAAAACTTTAGGAAAAAAATAAAGAATCTTCGAAAAGTACAAAATAAAAACCGTAAAAACCGAGTAAAAAAAAATCTGGAAGCGCTGTTGTTGACGATAAAAAAACTTGGTCTTTGTACGATGAAATAAAGTTTTTGGACGAGGTGGTGGTTCTCCGTATTGTACAATTTTCTGAAAATTTTTTTTGGACAAATTATTTTTAACCTAAGCACAACCGACAAGTGTTAAAAAACAACTAATTTTTTCATAGCGTTGAAACAATTTTGTTTGACATTTGAAGGTATTATTGTGGTAGTGAAATGCCCAGCTATGATAATTTTTGGACAAATATTTTTCAATACATTTAAAAAAAACATATACAACGTACACAACGTTAAATGTAGACGTAGAAAAATGACGACTCTCGATAGCAGCTATCGGGAGCGAATAAAAAACACATCTATTAACATGGAACGGTATACATTGGTCGAACAACGCATAATTCTGTGTTTTTTCTTTGAAAATAATCGGCCAATTGTTAATGCTCGAAGAGTCTTTAGAGATTTCGATTTTTGAACCCGAAACACTAAAAACGTGAAAAATTTTAAATTTTTTTCATGGGCAACAAAATCGTTGGAATTTATCGATTTGTTAGGTTTTGAAAACCTATTCGAAAACCGTTCATAAACGCCTGACACCAGGTGAAGTATCATTTTATAGTAACTGATTCCGTTCAATGAGCAATTTAGAATTTTTGAAAAGGTCACAATTTTGTTATTTCAAAATTTCAAATAATTTAGTGACAAGAACTCTCTGGTGACCAAATTACTGGATAAAAAGCTCTTTCCGCTCCCAAATATTTTTTTTATAAAAAAACTAAATAATTCATTGCCATTATAAATTCCCGTTATTTGTCTGCTGAATTTATATAAAAAAAAACAATTTATTTAGTCTTCTCTATTCATTTATCGTCCAAGGATCAATTCTCATGTAACGTACTCGTATAGTCGTACACTACCAGTGAATGAATAGTTTTAGTAGTGCGGTTTATTAAAAAAAAAAAAAAAAATGGGCAGTCATTCGAGAAAGAGTTGTTGCGTGGAATGGGAATACGATTTTTCTTCATAGAAAATAGCCAGAAAAAAAACCGCAATGCCTAATTTGCAGAGCAATACTGGCTTTAAAAATAAAAGGATTATGAACATAATTGACGTGACATAATTGAAAACTTGAAACCATTGTTTTGCCCATCGAATCTTCATTTAGCTTCGTCTTTCGATCCTAAGTTCTGTTCGTTATGAGCATCATACAGTATATCACTTTAATATCCGGACAAAGATAAATAAACTATGTAATTTGAAATTTTTCATACTATTTCTCTATTTTCTAAACTTATTTCAATACTTTATTTCAGTCTTATTATTTTCCATTATATTGGTTAAAAAAAATTGAATAATTATATAATTTAGGATACGTTTTTTTAAAAAATTCGATAACAACTTCAAAATAAAGGTCACATAAATATCCGGACAAAGTTAATTGTAAACAAACTATAAATAAATTGAAGCCTTTAATTGAAGTCTCAATATTTGGTGTGACTTTATTTTTCAAAACTAGTCCTAGACGCCTTGGCATTGAAGAAACTAAATTTTTGGTATAATCAGCCCCAATTTTGTTCCATTCCTCCTTAAGAACCCGTTTAAGTTGTTGTTTGCTGGTAATGGTATGTTTCCTAATTTCCATTTCCAGTTTAGCCCACAAATTTTCAATTGAGTTTAAGTCCGGCGATTGTGGTGGAGTTTTGATAACTTTTGGACAGTTAAAATGTAGCCATTCTTGTACTACATATGCCGAATGCTTTGGATCATTATCCTGATAGAACTTAGAACTGTCCAGAATCCCTAAGTTTGCAGCACTTTTCTTCAGGTTTTTTTTTAATAAGTTCAGGTACATTAGCCTGTCCATTATCCCATCAACAAAAACTAACTCACCTGCACCCGCGGCAGACATACAGCCCCATACCATAACTGATCCACCACCATGTTTTACTGTTTGTCGCAAATTCTTTAAATTTAGCTCGTCGTTTGGTGTGCGCCATACCATAATCCTGCCATCAGAGCCAAAGAGGTTATAGTTGCTTTCATCGGCAAATATAACATCATTCCAGAAACCGTCCGGCTTAGCTCGGTGTTCTAAAGCAAACAGCTTTCGTTTCTTTTTATTAATTTTATTGATGAACGGTTTTTTTCTGGCAACTCTCCCATTAAACCCAAATTCTCTTATAGCACGCCTAAATGTTTCACAGCTAACCTTCTTACCATGATCTTCATACATGTGTGTTTGTAATTTTGGCGCACTAATTTTGGGATTCTGCCGTACAACTCGTAAAAGTTGTCTTTTGTCATGGTCATTTAGCCGTTTTGGGCGCCCAGGTTATGGTATTGATTCAATCCGATCCTCATTTTTGTACCGGTTGATTATATCCCCAACTGTACTTTTGCTCATATTCAATAAATCAGCAATTTCTCGATAGCTGCGTTGAGCCTTTTCATAACGATAAATTACTAGTTGCCGCTGTTCAAAAGTTGTATTTTTTTTTACCTCCCATATTTCTAATATAGTATTGTATATAGAGTATTATATTTTTTACTTCCAACAAGTTGAATAGAATCAATAGTACTAAAATTTGTGATAAAATTACAAATTTATAAATTTAAACAATTACAAAATTTCAAATTTTTGTAAACAAACACAATAGTTCTTGTCCGGATATTTTTGTGACATGTTTTTTTGAGTTGGTATTAAATTTAAAAAAAAAAATGTCCTAATGTAGATAATTTTCAATTTTTTTTTAGTGATTCCAGATAGGAAATATATGCCCTAGTATAATATATTGTGATAATCCTACAAAATACATAGCTACTATAAGTACTTACAAATTATTTAGTCCATTCAGCTTTGTCCGGATAATAAAGTGATACACTGTATGTTGCTAACTACAATATCGCAAAAGCTAAAAAAACCTTTTACTGATAGACTTTTCCTTAAAAACACATGTATTGGCATGTTGCAGTCTTTCGGCAATGAAGGAGAATTAATGGCTGCACATATACAAAACATTCCATTTGCAAGACATACCATAATAAGAAGAGTTCAGGACATTAGTGAGTATCAGAAGGGCATTTTAATAAACAAAATACAGAACTGTAAATTTTATTCATTGTGGAACAAGTAATAATATTTATTAGATTTATAAGAAAGGAAGGAAGGCTTTGAGTTTCACGTCGGTTGGACGTTTTTTATTTTTATTAAATTATTTTTTTCTAAATATTTCTTTTTTAAATAGTATTCACCGGCAAATTGTACGAGTTCTCGAACCTCGAAAAGTCAAGACATTGTCTGCAAAATAGATCCTCAACACGGGTGACAACTAATTTGGGTGTCCAAATCAGAAAATAGGAAATTGAAATTGGAACGTTTAACGCAAATCTATCGAAGCAGGATAAATTTCGCAAAGATTGACGTTCGGAAATTGTTGCTGCAATTTTTTAACAAAGATCGAGGCATAGTTGGTGAATGATGATGATCCTGATTGGGAACGATATATTTTGAAGTTATCCACCTCTTTTGGTACACTCTATTACGAATGAGTTTTGCTCAAAACAGAGTGTACCGAAAGTTAAAAATTTATAAGTCAACAATAAATAAATAAATAAATAAATAAAATATAGATAATAATTTTAATCTAGGAACTTCTTAACGTAATACCAATGAACAACACGACAAAGGGAGCTGATATTTTCCGAGCTGTCGAAATTACTTTTTAGTCTATTGGTGGCTTTGAAAAGCTAAGTGCAGTTTTACCGACGGAGCTCCAAATATGAGAGGGGGCGGATCCGGATTATTTGGGCAGTTTAGAAAATATAATATTAATGCTCCATTCTACCACTGCATTTTACACCAGGAAGTCCTTTGTGCTAAAACAATTGGTTTGTCTGATACGACGTCATCCATCATTTGCATTGTGAATAAGATTCGTGGCGGCCACAAAGCATTGACACATCGCAAGTTCAGGTTACTCTTAGCAGAACTTGATGCTTCATATGGAGACTTATTTATTTTTTTATTACCAGTACTAACAAACAGCATAGGTTACAATACCAATAATTTTGTAAACAAAAAAGTGTTAAAAATTATTGTTTCGAATACGACTCTTAAAAAGATCCCTTGAAATGTTAAAATCGAAAAGTTCTGAATTTGGTTAACATATTTTGACGTACGCGCAACCGGTTCATCAATTCCATAATTCATACGATGAAAAGCAATACTCAGTCTTAACTGTCGTGGAACGTAAACTGAATATAAGTCAAGTAATACCGGGCAATCAATTTCAGCACAAATTACATCCCGAGCAAATACTGCAAGAATCATCTCTCTTCTGAATTCAAGACTACGAATGTTCAAAAGTGTACAACGACCGGCATGGTAAACTAAATCCTGAAGTTGACCTTGGAAGTCTTCGGAGGGCTTACGGATGTATACAGAGGTACGCTGGTTAAGCAAATGAAAATACCTCCAACGGGTTTTCGAACTTCGTGCAGAAGTGCTGACATTTCTTGAGCAAAATGTAAAAGGTAGCGAAATAATGCAAATGAATATGAAAAATAGTCAATTTTTAAGAGAACCTGCTATTTTGATGGACATCACAGTAATTCTTAATTCACTGAATCTACAACTGCAAAAACAAGGGCAAACTATAATTGATTTAGTTTCTAAAATAGATGGATTTAAAAAAAAACTAAGCATATAAGAAAATCAATTACGAAATGACAATCTGTGCAATTTCCCATCCTGTGTCAATAAAATGAAACAATTGATATATTTTTTTGGGGAACCGTTCATAATGCCGCGTTTTAAAATGTCGCGTTTTAAAATACCGCGTTTCAAAATGCCGCGTGGTACAAAATGTCGCGTTTTAAAATGTCGCGTTCCAAAATGCCGCGAGGTACAAAATGTCGCGTGGTACAAAATGTCGCGTTTTAAAATGTCGCGTTTCAAAATGCCGCGTGGTTCAAAACACGCGTGGTACAAAATGACGCGTTTTAAAATGACGCGTTTTGAAAAATCCCTTATAAATCAATACAATATGATGTGAAATAATAAATAATTTAATAAAAATTATTTGAAACAAGCAAATTGTGTTTAAACATATAGTAAAATTTTCCTTCACTGAATGGAAATTATTTATAAATGTAATTTTATGTAATTATAAAGTGGGTCTAAGAAAAAGAACGCAAATGTTGAAATTTATTAGAATATTCCTTCACTAAAATGTTAAAGTTAAGTCATTATATATTTTCGACGATTTTTTATCGACATTTTAAAACGCGACATTTTGTAACACGCGACATTTTGTACGTCGCGGCATTGTGAAACGCAACATTTTAAAACGCGTCTTTTTGTATCACGCGAAATTTTGTACCTCGCGGCATTTTGAAACGCGACATTTTAAGACGCGACATTTTGTACCACGCGACATTTTGTACCTCGCGGCATTTTGAAACGCGACATTTTAAAACGCGACATTTTAAAAAGCGGCATTTTGACCCGGACCCATTTTTTTGTTAGTTTCCGCTCTTTTCAACTTTTTTATGGGCATCGCTGTTATAAATCGTAACACACTCGCAATATTTTGACTACACATTAAAACCGCTCAAATCGAGTGCTGTCTGTAAACAATATGTATATAAAAATTAATGTTTAGACACATAATATTCGTCTGTTTTTATGATTGATACGATGATGTGTGTAAATCATCACACAATATGAATAATAAAAAATATTGTTGTAATATTTGAAATAGTTCCAAATCGCATCATCACATACATCAGAGATGAATTAAATGTTGAAAAATTAACGTATTTGAGAAATTTAGTCAGCCAACTCTCATTTTTTTTTATTTTATTTATTTTAGACGTAACTAAATTTATCGGTACACCACTTTACATACATGTACGATACATACTTAATCGGCTGCCAGTCAAAACAATACACAAAAGAAAAAATAAATTGTTAAAGTTAAGTAAATTAATTTTTAATGAATATTATTTATTTATATAATAAGCGCGAATTTTATTTTCTGTGATGTCGGGGATTAAGACTTTGTGTGTGGCATTTTCGAAGTGTGAGGAATTAATTTTGATTTTTTGTTTTGTTTTTCAAACTAAATAAAACTTAATTTATGTGACTTTCTTTAGATTTTAAATAAATTTTATTTTATTTTTTTTTTCTATTGAATATTTAAAGTGAGTACTCGATATTTTCTAAAATTCTGTTTACGATTACGATAAATTTATGTACGTTATACAGTATAGTTTTGCATACAATCTATCTCCTTAAGAGATATTCTGTAAATTTTTTGTCTTGATCACATTGTCATGATCGGAATGTATGTGAAGTTGGCCCAAAATTCATCCCAAAAAAACGCAGCGGTTACGCTAAAATAAATTTTTTCTTCATGATTAAGTGTCAGCCCAAAAAAAGGTATATCGTGATACAATTTAATATGTCAGCCAAAAAAAAAAAAAAAAAATCTTCATACTTTAATATCAGCCCAAAAAACATGTATCATGATACAGTTTATAATCTCAGCCCAAAAAAATTACTATCACGATAGCAAAATTTATCACGACAGACTCTCAGACAAAAATCAAACTAACATTAAAAACTTTTAAGGAAACTAATATAAGGAGAAATAAGGCCGAAAAGCCACGTGAGTAATATTTGATTTGATTTTTGCAGTTCAAGTGATTTTCTTAAGTTCTGAATTGTTGGCACCAATAACATTAATATTTTCTATTAAGCTTATAGGTTGCCATTACTCTGACATTTTTCCAGAAATTTGTTCATGGGGATTAAAAATAAACAAAAACACAAGACATTGAAAAAGTGCTATGGTTTTCATAGTAAAACATTGCAATGAATCATAATGAAGCGTGGTGGGTGATATTCAGCTTGTCCTCGAAAATCAACTGAGTATTTTCTCAAGTAATGTATTGTTGGCACCAATTTCCCGATGATTTTTTATTATGCCTATCAATTGTGAGTGCTCTGGAACTTTTTCAAAATTTCATGATGGAGATAGCATCGTCAAATATGGCCGGAAATCCTTGTGAGCCTTGTTTAATTTGATTTTCGCAATTCAACTGAGTATTTTCTCAAGTACTGTATTGTTGGCACCAATCTCCCGATGATTTTTTATTATGCCTATCAATTGTGAGTACTCTGAAACTTTTTCAGAATTTTGCGATGGGGATAGCATAGTTAAATATGGCGGCAAAGCCTTGTGAGTCGTATTTAATTTGATTTTCGCAATTCAACTGGGTATGGTCTCAAGAATTTTTTTTCTGTAGCAAGCCACAGGTATCGTATTTACCATTGTTTGTAATATTTTAATTTGGTTTATTTTTTTTTTTTATTTTTTTATTTTTTGACGATTTTTTTGATATTTTTTTTTTTGTTTTACATTTTTTGTAATCCACAACGCTAAATTACCATAAAAAACAATTCAGTTCATCAAATTAACGAAAAACCACAAATTATGCTATTTATTAGCATTAATAGTATTAATAATAATTATTTCAAAAAAATTGAGTGTGGTTTATTTATGTAAAGAACTTCTCATTGATTGTGTAAATTATTAAGTGTGGTTCCAATATATGAGCTTCGCTTCGGGTTCTAATTTAAAGAATCATTTTAAACGGACGAAATAATAAAACAGAAATTGTAAATCGCACCGGGATGGACCCTTCAAACTTGAAATGGTTCAATCTGATTATGCTGGTTGGAGATTGGTGTCAACTATATAGAACTTGAGAAAATACTAAGTTGAATTGCAAAATTCAAATTAAATACGACTCACAAGGCTTTGCGGCAATATTTGACTATGCTATCCTCATCACAAAATTCTCAAAAAGTTCCAGAGTACTTACAATTGACAGGCCTAATAAATAGTCATTGGGAGATTGGTGCCAACAATACAAAACTTCAGAAAATATTCAGTTGAATTGAGAAAATTTACAAAGGTCTCCTTAGTTATTCTAGTATGTTTCTTTTCCTATCATAGTTTTATTTTTGGGCTGTCGTGATAAATTTTGCTATCATGTGTAATAAACAAGATTATTTATTATCTAGTAAAATTTAATATGTATTTTATGGTACAATGTTAATTTATCTTGCGTACAGCATGGTGGTCAAAGCTTAACTAACTAGCATGATGTTGGTTATGATAGAACTGTCAGTGGATGCTTGACATATTGAACGTACTCATTACACGCTTTTTTTTTTTTTTGTTTGCTATTGTCATAAAAATAACTTAAACTAATCCAACAATTAAAACTAGACTGATGACTAATCAAAGCCGTACATTTGACGGGGCTTAATTACGCGACCGTATCGTGACATTCTTACCTCCGGCTGTGCATGCGGTACATGAACTGGTTGCTGTGCAGGCTCCGACTCAGATCCAGATCCCGAGGCATTGCTATCAGCAGTATCATATTCATCCGATGATGATACAGGCACATCATTGTGAACCACTGAGAGCTCTGACCGTTTCACTTCATCATTTGTGTCGTGTATGTTAATTGACTGTTCCATCGGTGGAGCAACTTGAATTTCCGTTAGCCCGTGGCCAATTGCAACAGTTCCATCAGTTACTGCACCCTCTTCCAGCAACAACTCACTTGGATCGATTGCATTATTTTTTGTTTTTGCAATGAATCGTCTGTTACGTCTGAAATGTTAGTCAAAACTATCCTAAATTATATATGAGCGTTCATTTACATCACCAATGATTGTTCCATAATTCCATTCCTTGGAGTTTTTCTTAAAAATAATTTTATCACCAATTTTCAGTGTTGGTAGTGACTTAGCATTACGATCATAATAATATTTTTGTTTTTCGTTTTTATTTTCAAATTTTTTGCTGGATATCCTCTTCTGAAATACTTTTCCGAACCAACAATGAACCGGACACCGGCAATTTTAACTTCACTAATCTCCCAAAAAATAATTCAGATGGAGTCGACCGCATGCTTGCCACCGGTGTGGTATTATATTCAAGCAATCTGTATTGAAATTGATCGACCTCGTTCGCTTCATAACATCTTTTTAGTATGTTTTTTGCAATACCAACAGCCTTTTCAGATAATCCATTGCTTTGTGGATATCGTGGGCTTGAAAAATTCATCTTTATGTTACATTCCGATGCAAATCTATCAAATTCCGCAGATGCAAATGGAACATTGTCAGCTTTAATTTGCGTCGGTTATCCTATTCGATCAAATACCCCCCGGAGACCCTCAATGATATGCTTAGACGTTTTGTTATTTATTCGATATATTATCAAATAGTTTGAATATGCATCGACGATTGCAATGAAGTCGTGTCCAGCATACTCAAAGAGATCCATTGACACACGTTCGTAAGCATATTTTGGTGTCTCCTCCTGAATCAACAGCTCCTTTTGATAGTTTCTTTTAAATTTTTCGCAAAACGTGCACGATTCGATCAACCCCTTGATTTGTGTGCTCATTCCCGGCCAATAATATAGCATACGCGCCCGTGAGAGTGTTTTTTCAATGCCGAGATGTGGTGCATGCAGCCACTTGGCAATTTTGCTTTGAAGTTCCGTTGGAACTACCAAACGGTCACCGTAGAACAAAAGTTCGTTTTCGACGTGCAATTCGGATTTAAATTTGTGAAATTTTTGACTGAGATCATCAAGTTGATGGTACGATGGCCAACCATTTTCAACATATTTGCAAATTCGTGTGTATTTTTCATCGTGTTTCATGATTTCCCGATACAATTTGTAATTGTCTTCCGACACACAAACAGATTTTGTTATTGAGTGAATTATGCTCGACAATTCATCATTCTCATCCACGTCCCGGAGCTGTACTCGTGACAAGCAATCAGCAATGAGCATGTCTTTACCCGGTTTGTATGTTACTTTCATGTTTGGGTATTTTAATAATTGCATAAACAAAGTTTCAAGCGGTTTATGATCACTTTCGACCGTAAATTCGCGTCCATATAGGAAATAGTGAAATCTTTGACACGCAAACACAATTGCCAGCAACTCCTTCTCAATTTGTGCCCATTTTGTTCGCTTAGTGTTCGTGATGCAAACGCGATTGGGCGACCATCTTGAATGAGTACAGTACCCAACCCATCCTTTGATGTATCAGTTTGTACAATTACTCGCTTTCTTGGATTGTAAATGCCCAATACTATATTTGACGAGATTATTCCGAGCAAATTTTTGAATTCCCTTTCATGTTCGTCAACCCATTCGAATTCCACATCATTTCGTGTTAAATTTCGTAAATTTCCCGTTATCTTTGATAAATTTGGGATAAAACGAGCGATGTACTTCATCAAACCCAAAAATCGCATAACAGAACTTTTATCGGTTGGTTTTTCCATACCGAGAATTGCATCCGTGTATTTAGCGAGCGGTCTAATTTCCCCCGACGAAATAGTATTTCCCATGAATTTCACTTCCTTTTGCTTGAATTGAATCTTTTCGGGATTGAATTTAACATTATTTTGACGAGCCCGGTCAATGACTTTGTTTAAAATGGCGTCATGTTCCATTTCATTTTCCGCGAAAATAATCATATCGTCAAAATAAACCAAAACTCCTTGAAAATCCCCGAAAATTTGAATCATTTTTCGTTGAAACATTTCCGGTGCACAATTTAACCCGTATGGTACACGATTAAATTTGTAACGCCCAAATGGGGTCATATGTAGTCAGTCAATTGTGAACTTTTCTCATCCAATTCCATATGCCAAAACGCACTACTGAGATCAAGTACAGAAAAAAATTGTTTTATCAGGTAATTTTGACGTAAAGTCATCGATTGTTGGAATTAGAAAATGTTCCCGCTTAATGGACGCATTCAATGGCTTTGGATCCAAACATGTACGTAAGCGTCCGCCATTTTGTCTTTCGACCACCTGCAAATTGTTTACCCAATCCGTTGGATAATCAACAGGTGAAATGATTCCATCCTGTACCATTTGACTCAATTCAAATTTCAATTTATCCTGTATTGCCAATGGAATTCGTTTTTTGTAATGCAAAATCGGATTTGAATCTTCATGCAAGTGTATCGAAAACTTTCCAGGAAATTTGCCCGTCCCATGAAATAAATCCCAATTTTGCTTCACGAAATTTTCTTTACTGTTCGAAATGTACGAAATAAATTTTTCTTTTGAATTATCACGAAATTGGTCTGGGTTGTTTTTTTCTTTTTCCGATAAACAGTCTATTGTATCAACATCCATCCGTTTAATCAATTTCCAATTAATGCAAGTGTCTAGTCCAAGTATTGGTTCATGTTCATTACTAACTACAATAAACTCAGTAAAATGTGTGGCTTTTATTTTTTTATCGATACATTCTAATTCAATCGTACCAAAAATCTTAATTTTATTGTTGTTGTAATCAAATACAATGAAATCGTTATTTTCATTCATTAATTTAACGTTTAATTTTTTAATGATAAATAATGGAATACAGTTTGCATCAGATCCAGAATCAAGTTTGAATCGCACTGTTTCAGTGCCAATTGTGTATTCCTTCGTCCACTTGGTTTTTTTTACTGAGTTTATTCTACAAATAGATTTAAGAATTCTATTACCATGAGTCGATTGAGTGTAATGAAGGCGTGTCAAACTTTTATTTTTATCAAGCAACTCACTCTGATCAGCCCAGCTTAATGTTGACACATTGCGCTTTGCATTGTCGTTGTTGTTGTTGTTGCTGTTGTTCTTCTTGCCCTTCTGGCGGCACATGCGCTGAAAATGTCCGATTTTTGAACAGCATTTGCATTTTTGACCCTTTGCTTTGCACTCGTCAAGATGCTTTGGTGTCCATGCATTACCACAATTGAAGCAGAAACGATTGTTAGCATGAACAGCTAATTCTGATGACGTCACGGTACTTGCAACAGTCGGTTTGCTGTTCAATAGACTTTTGTTTACATTTGCAGCTTCAAATGTTTTGCAAATTTCGACTACCCGTGGTAGCGTTTCATCACGGCCGTCCAATAACTTCAGTTGCAACTTTTTGTCGTGCACACCGATGATGATGCGGTCGCGAAGCATTCGATCCTGATACGAAACACCACATGCACATGAATAACCGCAATGACGCAATTGTGTTCGCAATTCTGTTTCAAATTCTGCAAATGATTGTTTTTCCTTTTGCACGATGACATTGAATTTGTACGATTCCATAGCCACGTTTCGTTGCGGACTGCAATGTCCATCAAATCGTTGCAAAACCTCATCCAATGTCCGTTGAACAAGAACATTTTCATCATGTGCTGGTACCGCTGGTTGTGCAACGACACCATCAGCTGCAGCTACAGCCGCTACCTCCTGTACATGTCGAACGGTGATTTGTGTACCAAGCATTGAATTGACCGACCCGTCATTTGGATACAATGAATTGTATATTTCGGCCGCTTGTGTACCGATCAACCAAATGAACGTTGCGATTTTTCTTGCCTCCGGTTTGGTTCCTTTTCCGCTTGAAATCATGTATACGGTGAAATTACGTTTCCATATCGGCCACTCAATAGCAAGATTCCTACAATCCAATTCATTTGGTTCCCGTGTTTGTTGTTGTTGTTCGCCATTATGCGAATGTTTTTTTTTTTTTCTCTCTTAAATTTTCTCTTAAATATGGTTTTTTTGTTGATATTTTGTGCTCAAAAATTCAACGATTGTTTGAATTTTGATAATTCCACTTCTGACACCATGTAATAAATAAGATTATTTATTATCTAGTAAAATTTAATATGTATTTTATTGTACAATGTTAATTTATCTTGCGTACAGCATAGTGGTTAAGGCTTAACTAACTAGCATGATGTTGGTTATGATAGAACTGTCAGTGGATGCTTGACATATTGAACGCACTCATTACATCATGATAGATTTTTTTTTTTTTTTTTTTTTCAATTTAAATTCAAATAGGAAGTGGTGAAATAAAATAACTTAAGATGGATTTTATAGTGCCAGAATATGAAGCATTCTGTAAAATATTTTTACCTGTTCCTAGTTTTCATTGACATCGTTTTTCAACTCAAATAATAGTTGAGAAACAAATTTATTATAGAAATCTATCGTGGCATTCATTACATGGTCTATTATGTTTCTCTCATGATAGTTTACTTTGTTTCATAAGATTTAAAGTGGTGTTTCCGACGTTAACTATCATCATTTTTTGGGATATAATTTTGGGCCAACTTCACGAGAGTATGATCGGAGTACTTGTGTCCATTGATAAAATCTCACGTACATAGACTAACAGAATCTGAAAACTAATTTTTATAGATACAAACACATATACGAGGGTAATCCCAGAAATACCCAACCAATCATATAGATGCCAGTTATTGTTTGAAAAGTATTACTATGGTCGAAAACATCAACCTTACGAAGCTTAAGTTTGAAGTTTCAGTTCAACCGAGCTACACAGACTCTATTCTGAGGAAGCCTGCTCCTTCTTTACAATAATAAAATATTGTAACCGGTACACACCTATGTAAAACCTACAATAAAATGATATTAAAACCTTGCACTTTAATAACATTTTAGAAAAGAAATAACGACCACGAATTTTAATTCCTAAAAGAAAGAAAATAAGTGGGCGTTAATTTCAATGGCAATAATTCACCCCACCATTTCGAGCTATTCCAAGTTTGTTATTTTTTTCAATCGAAGTTAAAATGAAGGTAATAACTCAAGCCAAAGTTCAAAGGCTTACGGCATCTACAAATAATAATTTTTACAATTTGAGTATTCAGAATTTTAGAAATTTTTGTACGTTGATTAGAAATAATTTTTAAAATTGTAAACATTTTCCAATATTCATTTAGTTTCATATACGATGTTGTATAACCCGTCTATTGCATCGCCATTTTCACGTTTTACTTTCTTTTAGTCTAGTAAAATAAAGTATAGTAATCATTTTGAGCGAGAATTTTGAGATATTTTATTCTTATTTTAATTTTTTTTTTTTTAATTTTTGAAAACATTTTGTATTAAGTAGTTTTTTGTAAACCTTTAACTTTTACTTTCTTTTACTCTAGTAAAATAAAGTATAGTAATCATGAAAATTTTGAACCTTGAGATTTTTAGAGATTTATCTCTTTTGAGGTCCCCTGAGTCCGAAAAAATGGGTTTCGGAATAGTGTCTGCCTGTCAGTCTGTCAGTCTGTCCGTCTGTGTTCTCTCTACAGCCCAGCTGGTTTAACCAATCGACTTTAAACTTTAGATTTAAGGTTTTTTGATAAATTGGGAGGTTTCAGTAAATTTTACTCCAATCGATTAACCGGAAGTGGCCACTCTCTTGGTCCTGAAATTATTTTGCAAATATTTTAAAAAATGGAGGTGTGGCCAACACACGACTTTCTTTTACGAACAGAGAATTTTAAGAAATTTAATTTTTTTTTTATAATTTTTTTCTTTTTAATTTTTAAATTTTTAAATTTTTTTTTTAATTTTTTATTTTTATTTGTTTTTAATTTAGTTTTTTGTAAACCTTATACTTTTTAAGATATTTGCAAAATAAATTTTCTGGACCAAGGGGAGTGGCCACTTCCGGTTAGCCCATTTGGAGTAAAATTCACTGGGACCTCCCAGTTTATCAAAAATGCTTAAATCTGAAGTTTCAGTTCGATTGGTTAAACCATCTGGGCTGTAGAGAGGACACAGACAGACTGACAGACTGACAGACTGACAGACTGACAGACTGACAGACTGACAGACTGACAGACTGACAGACTGACAGACTGACAGACTGACAGACTGACAGACTGACAGACTGACAGACTGACAGACTGACAAACTGACAGACTGACAGACTGACAGACTGACAGACAGACAGACAGACATCATTTCGAAACCCACTTTTTCGGACTCACGGGACCTCAAAACAAATAAATCTCTAAAAATCTCAAGGTCCAAAATTTTCATGATTACTATACTTTATTTTACTAGAGTAAAAGAAAGTAAAAGTAAAAGGTTTACAAAAAACTACTTAATACAAAATGTTTCCAAAAATTAAAAAAAAATAAAAAATTATAAAAAGAATAAAATATCTCAAAATTCTCTGTTCGTAAAAGTAAGTCGTGTGTTAGCCACATCTCCATTTTTTTTTTCTTCAATGCATTTTGATCAACATTAGTAACTGGTTAGTTGATCAGAATGAAAACATATTATTTTTAGCTTTACTCTCTAGATTGACAACCAATATAAATTTGTCAATATATTGCCGGAAATTAGATGTCTAAAGTCATTGATCGGAAAAAATTATTCCGAAACCGAATATATTTCATAACGTACATAAATTTAGTTATCGGTTGTCTAGAATAACATTTTACCTATTTTTTTATATTCGTTGACGGGTTGGCTTATTATTTTCCTCTATACTTCAGCGCTTTTTAGTATTATTAAAAAAAAAAATGGAACTAAATCGGTTCTCAATTCCTTCCGTCTTAGCCGTACTTCGAGATAATTTTCAGTTTTTGAATAATTGGTTTTGGTTGAGTCATGAATCGGCCCGAATTTTGGACCAAATTTAGCTCATTAGACGATACACAACTTGTTTAAATTTAAAGCGACTTGATCACAAATTCTATAGTTACCTTTATAGGTACATGCTACCTTCTTTAGAAAATTCCATTCCAATTTATTGTTTATGCATTAGAAGAGGGGAGAGGGGATACAACTTAGAACATTTTTAAAAAATTTTGGTTTTTTAATAATTATTCACATACTAAAATAGAGAACTCTCCAAAGCCGCTAATGGCATTGTACCTTCTGGGCACCGAAAATTGCAAAAATAATTAGAAAAATGTTTATATTTATATTCATAATTACGTTTGTATTTTTCTTACTAAAATATAACCGTCGGTGCACAAGGTTGGCAATAATTTATGTATCCTTTATGCATCCTTTTGTTTTCATATTAACGAGATACTTTCCAGGAAAAGAAATTGGAATGAAATTTTATCTTTGAAATTTTGCGATTGGAATTTTAAATTTGGAATATTGAGTTGTGAAAATTTGAACCCAACCAATAAGCAACAGTTTTTCTGAAATTTAAAAACGTGATAGTTACTGTAAATTTAAAATTTTCAAAATTTTAAAAATTTTCAAAATTAGAAACTTTAGAAACATAGGAATTTTGTCGTTTAGAAATTTTGAAATATGGAATTTTGTTATATATGTACATAATTTTTATATTTTTTAAACTTTCGAAACTTCAGATAGTTGGAAATTATTATTATTTAGTTATGTATGTATAAATTGAATAAATTTGAAATTTTGAAATGGAAGAAATACTTGTACCAACCAAATGGTTTCATGGTGTTAACAAGGAGTGCAGAAATCATCAGGAAGCGGGTGCTGACAGGTGCCACTAAACCCGTATTATAAAATAAGAATGAATGATTTGACCTTGGAGGCAAAAGAGCAACAAAAATGGATTCAGGAAACATCCAGTTTTTAAGAACTATTTGAGAAAGCTCAGATGAACGATCGAGACAATCTTGGGTAGTGATACCAAGTAGTTGGATTGGTGAATTCCTGCAAAAGAGACTCAGAAGCAAGAGTTATGTGCGGCGGTGAAAGGACTCTAAATGGTCATAAGGCAAAATCCCACATCTTCTTAAAGACTCAGGACCATTCCCAACTGTGGTGAGAAGAATAAATATGTGGATAATGAGAAATTTTAGTAAATGGCCAGAAGTACACTATCAGACATAAATATTTGAACAAACCATAAAACTTCGATATAATTAAATTAAACAGATAAAAAAGTGTTGAAACATTTTCATCAATACCTCAAATATTTTTGCAATGCAATGTAGTTTACAATATCATATAAAAAGGGAATTTCCCTTATCCTAGTTAATGTACGACGCAGTTCATTTAAGTAGTATTTTTTTGTTATTTTATAACAATTTTTTTTAAAAATGTACTCAAAAATTTAATTTAGGGATTGAAAATGGGCCTCTCAAAGAAATAGATGAAAGCGTTAAAAAATTGATAAAAAAAGAATTGCTACGACAAGAAACGTATCGAAATATATCGCTACAATATGGAGTATCAATCGGTAACATCGTGTCATGAAAAAGAAATTTATTGAAACAGGATCAACAAAAAATAAGCAACGTTACGGACGCCCACGACTTTTAACTGTGCAGACTGAGCGGAAATCAGCACCAGTGATTAATTCCGAGTTAAATTTAAATGTTTTTAATCGTACAATACAAAGAATATTAGTTCGGCAAAACTTGAAAGCAATTATTCAAAGGAAAACACCATTAATTTCAGAGAGAAACCGATAAAAAAGATTAGCGTTTGCACGGAAGAACATACAGTGAGTCACAGTGAAAATGGTCCACCCTTAATAAAAAAAAATTGGTGAAAAATTGCATGACATTTTACAGTTATAAAATGTATAACAAAAAAGTCCTAAGACTACTTCAGTATTAAGTTGGAAGCCCTTTCTGCTTAATAAGCATTTTTATTGGATATATTATGTTTCCTAATTTCACACTCCAATTTATGCCATACATTTTCAATTATATTTAAATCAGGCGATTGTGGTGGTGTTTTGATTACTCTAGGACAATTATACAACAGCCATTCTCGTACAATTACAGCTGTGTGCTTCGGATCATTATCTTGATAGAAATGAAAAGTGTCTAAATACCCAGTTTATCAGCACTCTGTTTTAAATTTTCTTTTAAAATATTTAAATATTGGTATTTGTCCATGTTTCCGTCAATAAAATTAAGTTTTCCAACTCCAACCGCCGAACACGCACTCCAAACCATCACATGAGCGCCACCATGCTTAACTGTGGGACGCAAACATTGTGGATTCATTTCTTGGTTTGTTTTTCGTCAAACGTTTACCCTGCCATCAGACCCAAAATGGTTAAATTTGGTCTCATCTGTAAATATGACATGTTGTCAGAACGAAAAATCTTTCATTCGATAGTTATGGCCGAATTCCAACCTAACCTTCTTATTTTTCCCACTAGCGAAGGACTTCTTCCTGACAATTCTACCATGTAAACCACTTTTGCGCTTCGAACCATTTCTGCATTGCAATTAATTTTTAGATGTTCTCCACCATATTTCGAAGATTTGGTGCGCTCAGTCTCGGGTTTTTCTATTTATTCACAAACAAACGTTCATCACGATCAGAAAAGAGCTTTTTAGGACTTATTTTTGGCTTATTAATAATTCTTTTCTCTCTGATGTATCTACCAATAATATTTTGAATTGTTGTGCGAGCTTTTCTAACAATTTTCGCAATTTCCATCTGACTTTTTCCATTTTTATAATGCGCAATAATTAATTTTCGCAACTCAAATGACGTGTGAGGTCCCATTTTGCACAGTTAAACTTAACAAAAACCTGTCGACAACTAATGCATTTGCATTGAAGTGCAGGAGAGCACAAAAAACAAATAAGAAGAGAAAAAAAGAAAATTTCGAAAAGTACCGTTTCTGAGAAAGTTTTGTTGGTGTACTATTTTCATTGAGATATTAAATTAAGTCTCTTTTCGTTCATTTCTTAATTGTAGTTGCTATTCCTGTTAAATTCACAACATTTTTTGTTTTTTTAAACAGAAATATAATAAGCTTTTATACAAATATATTTTGTTTTGTGTATTATTGTTTGATTTTTTTTTAAATTTTTCATGAAATATTTTTGTTATTAAGGGTGGACCATTTTCACTGTGACTCACTGTAAATAAGCCACTATCATTCTGGAAGAAAATAATTTGGACGGACGAGAGTAAATCTGAAAATTTTGGTTCTAAATAAGTCCGTTTATATGGGTAATCCCTGGTCAAGAGAACTCGCATCGCAATATCAAACCAACATTAAAACATGGTGGTGGAAGTATTATGGTATGGGGTTGTTTCTCGTACCATGGGATTGGTAGTTTACATTTAATCAATGGCATCAGGGATGCACGGATGTACACTACCATAATTAAAACAAATTTGAGAGATTTCGCAAGAAAAATGAATTTGCAAAGAAATTTTGTAATGCAGCAGGATAATGATCTTAAGCATACGAGTCGTATAACTAAGGAATATTTTAAGAGATCGAAGATACAGTTATTGGAATCGCCTAATCAGTCGCCTGAGTTAAACCCAATAGAGAATCTCTGGTCCATATTATCAAAGAAGCAATAAATCTGACCAATTCTTCTCTCTGTTACAGCAATCGTGGAATAGCATACCGATTGAGACCCTCCAGAGGTTAGTTGAAAGTGTACCGCGGCGACAAGCGGTAATAGATGCTAAGGGTCTCAGCACAAATTATTAAATAAAAAGCGTGAGCTTGTGTCTATTTTTGTTTTGTTTATTAATTTCACAGTTGAAATGGATTATTGTTTATAATTTTATTACGTTTAAGTAAAATCAATTATTCCTAATTTTAATAAAATACTAACAAAAAATTATTTTTTATTTTTGTCTTCAATAATGACATATCCATTACAATGTTATCGTTGTTCAAATATTTAAGTCTGATAGTGTATATCCAATATCTAATCAGCAAACAACAACTATTGCTGTGACTCAGTCACAGTCAGTAAAGAGGTTTGCCGTTATGGAGTATCCGTGGAGTTAACGGGATTCGAGTTAATTCTATTCACTTAGCGTAATATGTCTCTGTAACTTCTTAATCATATGGTTATCGGCCGGAAACTGGTATTGTTACTTTTACAAATTTCAGAATAAGAACTTTTTCCTTAATAAGGTTATTGCTCGGTTGGATTTTTCAAATATTTCTCATATTTGTTGATGAAAATTTGTTAGATATTATTAACGTTTTAATTTAATAAGATTAAAAATTCTAGATTTATTTAGAATTTAAGTTCAACTTAAAATTTTGTGCAGAAATTGCTTTAAAATCAACTTATTCCATTTGCTGATCTTTTCTCACTAGAATTTGAGCTAAACTCAGATTTGTTACCAACATTTTCATAATTATTAAAGATTAATCGATCTCCGAGGTTCATTCGAGCATTCTAGGAAACTATTAACATGCCTAGACAAAATTGAAGATACATTTAAAGTTCCTTTTATTAAGAAACGATACGAAATATTTTACAACTAATTTCGCCTTAAATTTGATGTTCTTGTTTTCCTAAACTCCTCATGTTCTTCCAAAATTCCAAAATCCAATAAAAAATAAAAATTAAAATCGTTCGACAATATTTTTTCACATACATATTTGTATAGTTATTGTACATATCAAAAGATAACATAAAATGGGTTGGAAAAAATTAAAAATAAATTTTTTTTTACGAAAACAACCCAAAAATATAAGAAAAATAGAAAATATTCTTATCATATTCATTGTGTTTCCAAATCCATTTGCTAAGCATAACACATAAAAATTTAATTTAATCGGCCCTTTTCAGATTTCGAATAATGTGGACTAGAGAATTTTGTTGTTATTCTAGTCCAAAGAAAGTTGTTTTTGACTGAGGACTAAATTCCAACCGACCTCTTAACAACACTTGTCCTAACCACTTATATTTAGGAACAATAATAGTCATAATCATAAAAAAATAAATTTTAATAATGAATCTCATTTATGTACTTTGCTTGCATTGTTGTACATACACAATATTTTACGAGAGCTTCTTATCTTGTACATAAAAAACAACCTTGAAAAAAAATGTTTAAAGGGGGAAATATCCAAGCACTTGAAAATTATTTTACAAGCTTTATTATGAAAATGTAATTTTCATTAAATAAAATATTGGTCGTATTGTTTATTGGGATAATAAAGGATATTTTTAAAACTTTAATAAAAAGGAACTTTATTGTCTTTCCATGATTTTGTTTATATGCCTACCTACGGAAAAAGTTAAAATAAAAAATTTACTGGTTCATTGCATTATGGTAAATAAGGATCTTTTCTTTTTTAATACAGGTTTAGGTGACTATGGTGCTTATTTTTTAGAAAGAAAATAAAAGGTCAGTAACTCATTTTTACATAAGCATAAAAAAAAATAATGATGAATTTAAAGACCAATGGGCAAATGTAATCAAGCAATCATCCGATTCTACCCTTTTCGATTAATCTCAAAAATACGAAAATCTCGGAATGCTCGTAAATTGTGGAATAATCAATTATTCAACATAAATTAAACCGAGGCCAAGAAACTTAACGCCTCGATTATTATACGAATTACATAATACATAATACTCGAAAATTTAAAATATTCTATACAATCTCGAATAATCTCGACTACCTCGAAAATTCTCGAATATTCCCTAAAAACTCCAATAATCCAGAATTTAAAAAAAAATTAAATAACTTTAATTACGCAGTCTAAAAAATAAACTGAAAAATATTTAACGGCTAATCTCAAAAGGATCCAAATCTGATATCAGAACTAAACAAAATCTTGTAAAATCTCAAAGCATAAAACTCATCGTAATACCTTAAGTAAAACTTCAATAAAGATGAAAATTTTACATAAGCAATGGAAACTTCATAAATTTAGAAAACTATAAAATCTCAAATAATCTCGAATAACGTCGACTAAACTAGGTAAGCCCAAGCATTCTGGAAATTCTAGAATTCGATTATTCTCGAATAATCTCGGATTATCTCGAAAATATTATAGTCAGTATCTCTTCATTTTAAATTCAGCAGCAATTCGGGAAACTTGTTTGTACACTCTCCATTATCTTGAGGGAGTTTACCAATCATAAAACAAACAGTTGCTTCAAAAATGCTTTAGGATGCTTCTAATTATTTGTTGTCCTCCGCATACTTCATCAGGTATACCGGTAAAAAAAACTGTCTGCAAATTGTTGATATAAATTATTGCCTTTCAATTTTAGCAGATGTTTCCAAATTTCTGGCTTAAAACACCTGTTTGTCCGTTTAGTCCCTGTCAGTTGAACCCTCTATTTCACGTTTTGAATTTTTCGATATTAATTTGTCTGGTAGAATATACATAATGACTATGGTTATGCTGCTTCAAACAGTTTAAAATGTTTAAATGTTCTAGAACCACCTATCTGTAAATAGTTTACATTGATCATTTCGCTGTAAAAATGTCATTGCATCGTATCAACTGTAAATATTGCCCAGCTACGCTCTGCTTGAACATTGAGGATATTTTGGAAGATATAAAAGCTATTAGCTATCAGACAATACACCGTAAAAGTATCATCAAGATCAGACAAAAAGTAAGATGAAAACCGCTTTATTTACCGTGGCTGTCCCTCGTCATTAATAAGCCATACCTAAATTTATTTATTTATCAATTAATCCTGGATAAAGCATCGCTTTTCTATCCCTCACACTTACATAATGAATACAAAAAAAAAAAAAAAAAAAAAAAGAATACAAAAATAATTACAATTCATTCTTAACAAAATCAAATAATAAAACTTTAAATCTAGCAAAAGTTTTAACACTTCTAATCTCTACCGGAACCTGATTCCAACTTGTAAACATAGTAAATAGTGGCGAGTTGTTTTAAACATTAGAACGGTTAACTGGCAGTATTATATTGCTATTTCGAGCTGAACCAATTTTTATTTTGTTGTATAAATAAACAGGAACTTGATTATTGATAATTTTATAGAGGAGCAATAATGATCTATAATAAAAAAATTGAGTCATTGTGCAACCAAATAATTCTCTAAACTTAGCAGAGATATGATCACATTTCCTCAATCCATTGACGTATCTGGCTATGTTGTTCAAAGTTACTTGTAAAATTTCCATTGAGTTACAATCGCAACTAATGTAAAGAAATTCACAATACAATACATGGGGGATTACCAACGTTTTAGCAAGCAAAATCCTGACGATTTTAGGACAAATGTTCTTATGGAGTTTCAATCCATATAATGTAGAGTTGATTTTACTACAAACCTTGATAATCTGGGAATCCCACGTGAATCTATTGTTAATAAAAGTTCCTAAATTATTAACGCGATTTTGAAATGGGATTATTTTTTTATCAATGTATACGAGTATATCTGGGATGACTAAAAAACCACGCCTAGAAATGGAGATTGCCTGCGTCTTTGAAATATTCAATGAGACTCCATTAGATATAGACCAATCTAATATGTTGGATAAATCATTATTAATTTTATTAAAGGTTTCAGATATATTATCCTTAACGCCCCCGAGGTAAATTTGACAATCATCTGCATACAAATGATATTTCGAATATTTCAAGACCTGCGGTAGATCATTGATAAATAGGGAGAATAATAACGGCCCAAGGATAGTTCCCTGAAAGACACCAGAAGGAATACGTTGTGGATCAGACAACTGATCTTTTATTAAGACTTTTTGATATCTATCCGATAAATAACTATAAATAAGCTTAAGCGCAGTTTTATCAAAGTTAAAATAAAGCATCAACTTTTGCAAAAGTAACTTATGATTTAAACAGTCAAAAGCTTTGGAAAAATCGAGCAATACTAGTAAAACAAAAGAGTTGCTTTGATCAAGATGATATGCAATATCTTCGATAACTTGAAGAAGAACGGTGCTTGTACTATGATTGTAACGGAAACCCAATTGAAACTTTGTTAAATATTTATATTTTTTTATATGGTCGTTAATTTGATCACGAATAAGAATCTCGAAAACTTTAGATAATACCGATACCATACTGATTGGTATTATCCAGCGAGTCATTATTTTGTTTCTTTTTAACCGGAATCACTAAATTGGTTTTCCATATATCAGGAAATTCAGACCGCTTGATACAATTATTTATTAAGTACGTTAACGGTGAGATAACAAAAGGTAATGTCTTCTTTAAAAAAATTAGATTCATTGCATCATGACCAGCTGCGTTAGATTTAATGCTGCAAATACTTTTCAAAATATCTAATTCCATTACACAGCTAACTGAAAACAAATTAGATGTGAAACTACTTGTAGCATTACAATCTGGAAGAGGAAAAACAACCGACTTGTTAGGTATGTTGCAAAAATAAGAATTTACTACAGCAGGGTCCATGTCAATTAAAACATCAGATCTACTTTTCCCTATGCCAATCGTATTAATATTTCCCAAAATTCTTGCCATGGTTAGCTTGTGGTTACGAAAATAATAATTTTGTTTAGCGGCTCTAATCAAATCAGTAACACAATTTCGCTCATTCTGATATATTTTTCGGTACTTTATATCGAAAGTTTTCTGAAATTTAGAAAAGGCCTGATCCCGAAGTAACATTCTATGAGCAATTTCAAAATTAAACCAAGGAGCTGCAGATTGGCCATCCAGTACTCGTTTTACCGGGACACAGTTGTCATGAATAGAGTATAAGCACTGATAAAATAAGTGAAACATAGAATTAATATTATCGCTCGAATACATCCGACCCCAATCAGCGCCCAAAAGGCAAGAAGAAATTGCTGCATTATTTATGTTACTATAGTGGTAAATAAGCTTGTTCTGAATTTTGACCCGTTTAGACTTCACTTTATAGGAGATGAGTAGAAAGTCATGATCGGATATATGTGGCATAGTGTATTGATTGAACTCCAATATTCTGGCCTGTTCCGGATTAGAAACAATAAACTGATCTAGCCACGATGGGCCACGAGTTGGCGAAAAAGGAACTGAGAAAAGGTTATTGGATTTTAACAGATCATGGAATATATGCGACCTGTCAAGGATATTAAAATTGAAATCACCGCTTATTACGAAATGACTATATCGTAATATGAAAGAAGATAGTATTTTCTGGAAATCATCCAGGTCAGTTTTTATAGCAGGTGGGGGATTGTAACAAACTACTATTAGAATTGTCATGGAAGGAAGTTTCATTTCTCCCATTATAACTTCAGTTTTACCATATGTACCTGAATAAATCCTCTTGAATTTGTAACTAAATAAAGGGGAACGCTTAAGCTTCATTTCTTGGTAAGTAACTAGCTCATTTACAATTAAAAATAATTACAATTCCAGGGAAATTGCTACTTAGGGACTACGACTTGGGCGATTTTATCTCCGAAATGGCGAGTCACAGAAGTCAATAGTCCATCTTCAGTTGTCCACACAATATGGCAATGATCTTGAGAGTTGTATTGCTTAATGTTGCATTACGTATTGTTGCTTGATGCTGCATTGCATTATAATGCTTGCTTCGTATTGTTCTACGACTTGTTGAATTGAAAGTTAAATCTCAAACTCATTTCCAGGCGAGTATACGCCTAAAATTTTTTAGTATACGAGTTTACTGGAGTTTTTTTTCGAGTTCGAGATATTCAACATTTTTCGAGATTTTTGGGTGCCGAAACTATTATTCCTTAAGTGGTGTTATTCGAAGATCACGTTTTCTGATATTTTTATTGCAAGCGTTTTATGGTGGTTCCTTTCACCCAAACTTAACCTGTCACAAAACAGCTTTGTCTTAAAATTTAAGAAATTTTCAAAAAATTTAATAATTTATGTACCAGAATTCTTCTGAAATTTTAGCAAAGTTGAAATACAGTTAAAATAGATCTCAAATTTGAACTCATACTAAATGTTAAAAATCAGAATTTGATATATTAACAATTCTAGGATTTACTTACATATTTCATAAGTGCTGTAATTTTAAAAAATTTCCACATTAAATCAAATTATAGTAACCTTAGCTTTTACTAAACACCAGAAACTTAGCCGAATTCTGAGAGTTTAGATATTTTCAAAATTAAGAGTAAATGAGGTATTGCCCCATGTAACCAGCATTTCAATTGTTTCATTTTTAATACCAAAATAACAGGTGATTTTTTAAATTTTTTTAAACTGAAATATATAAGGCTAATACACCGGTATACTAGTGGCGTTACTTGGGCCTCTAAAATGGCCTCTTATGCTGGTTTTAAAGATTAGATAACACTATATAATTAAAGCCATTGAACCATTTGAAACGCCACCGATTCGTTCTGTCATACGAGAAGGTTTTTTCGAAAAAAATTATCTTTTACGACAAATCACATTTCCACCTTAATGATTTTGTTAATAAACAAAACTGACTTCGAAGATGGAGAAGGTAGCAACGTTACACGTTTCTTGACACATTGCCGGGAAGCGTACTTAAAAATACAGGGAAACCTGACCACCACCATTGTGTGATTTAACACTTTCACACTTCTTTCTTTAGAGCTTTCTTTATGTAAGCATTCCAGTAAGCCAGCAATCATTCCGGAGCTTAAAGCAGAAATAATTCGTGCGGCTATGACCATTGAACATCAGTTATAGGGAAGGATGCCATTTAAAATTTCAACAAAAGATGAGGTACAGTATACTTAATTGTTATAAAGGAAATTTCATGTTACAATAAAAAAAAAACGATTTACTCAAAAATTCAGGTGTCTTATTCCCACTTCTCATTGTGGCATTCTGCAGCAAAGCTGATTAGTCATCTAGAAGTTATTAGTTTGTCCACTCAACAACTTTAGTTTTCTTTTTTCCAATATTCCCGAGAGTTTAACTTAGATTCCCAACATCAAATGCTTACAGAGACATCAAATTCTACCTTTTGTTAAATAATTTTATCTGTTGCAAACCATATTCAACCTTTTACTAATGAAATTCAACTTTTTCTAATCAAAATTTGATTTGCAAAAGTTTGTTTTTGTTTTATAAAAGGTTGAATTTGATTTGAAAAAGAATATTTGAAGTGCAAGAGGATACATTTAAACTGCAAAACTAATATATTACAAATAAATCTACCCAGGTCGAAAGCTTTGATTTTAAACGAATTTAGCGAATTTTCTTCTAAATCTAAAAATCTGTCGCAATCTAAAGTCATTTTTATTTCTGGTCAATGAGATTACGAATCAATCAGATATTTAACCGTCAAGCCAAGACGTCAAGAAACTACCAAATAGCGACCAGAACGATTTTTGTCCCAAAAATTACACTGTCACAAATTAAAAATATTGGTCTGTGTTAGGTTTAATCTATGAGCTACCATGCATCTACCTAACTTAAATTTGAAATAATATTTGAACGATACGAACGAGAAGCTGCGGCGCTGCGGGCAGCTTTTAATGCTATATGTCGGATTACGTTCTCTTCTGAAGCTAGCTGGAAATTTCCAAAAGTCTAAAAAAGATATTTTTAAAATAAAATGTTCCTTTCGGTTCATCTTTTTAGAGATATTTTTTTAAACAGGCAATATTACAGTAGCTTTAGCCTTATAACCAAAGCTACATGGCATAGTTATTGATAAAATGGCGTGTTTAAACATTTTAAATTATTAACTTAATTCCAGAGTTTAATCTAATCTGAAAATTAAAAAAAATTCTGTCGAATTTATTCACAAAATTTATAGCTCCCACTCATTAAAATGAGGGTAAATTCTGAACCTACGAAGTTCTAATTATTATACTTTTATTTATTTATTTAATATTTAATATATTACCTACAGTGGTATACAATCGGCAACAATAATTTAAATCAAAAAATGAAAAGTATGTACATACATAATAAAATAAAAACAATAAAATGCCTATAAGGTCTTTAAAAGTTCACGTCTAAACGAATCTCTAGTCAAATTAAAATCAAAAACATCGTATGAATAATTGAAAAGTCGAGACGTGGTCAAGGCTGGCTCCGAAAGTTGATAGTTTGTTAAGCCATAATCGACTAGTAAAAAACCATCACGACGACGCAGACAACGTTCAGGAGCATAAATATTGAGTCGTGCAAGTAATTCAGCACAATCAATATACGATACGCCACCCGACGCTGTTCTTAACGCTGTAGTCCCAAAAGGTTGCAGCGCTCATGATAATGTGGAATATCATAATTATTCATTGATGGTGTACTGCGAAGTGCGTATAAGACAAATTGCCTCTGAACGATTTCAATTCTATCAGAATGGCACTTATAAAAAGGAGACCAAACCTGCGAGGCGTACTCTAGCGGAGAACGGACAAAGGCAACATACAACGACTTTAATGTAAGCGGGTCACAAAAGTCCCTGCAGTTACGCTTTATGAAACCCAACATCATATAAGCCTTTGCTATAACAGAATCAATGTGCCTCACAAACGTTAGGCAACTTTTAGTTTAACAATCGATTGGTGACCAAACTGTGAACTAAACATTTCGCAATTTGCACTTATTTGAATCATTGCTTTATAACCTATAAAATGATTGGTAAAATTTTCTTTAATTTAATTGTGGCGGCTATTCAATTTCGGCAACTGTTGTTAAAATTTGGCGTTTGCACTCTTGATTGCTTCTCTTAATTATTTGTTTATTGTCTATGAAAATCATTTACAAATTAATTGTAAATATTCGTAAAACAAATGTAATAATTGGGCACATCCAGCACATGTAGATTCCACCGAAAATATGTAGACCTACATTTCTAAAAGCACTGACTGTACTCAAAATAAGTCAGTAAAAAAGTGTAGTCTCCGTGTTTTAGTGAAATTAAAAATTCTAGTCTACATTTACGTAGTTATTTCTTGGAGCCAGTGAAATAAATATTCAACATTTTAGAATATTTCAAATGTAGATTCTAGTGTTCTAGTTAGTCCACTATTTGACTGTTTTTCGCTCAGAATTATTACGGACAAAACCGATTGACGTGAAATTTGGACAGCAAGTAGGGAATGGATCAAGGAAGAAAGTTATATAGTGCCGATATGTGCTTTTACCCTGAGGGTGGATGTCACCCCTTCTCGGGGGTGACAATTAGTACACTTAAAATAACCACAGAAGTTGATAGAGGGATGAATTCTAAGCAAAAATGCCCTGTGAAGTTTTTTCGATAAATCAATATTTTTCGAGTTATTGGTGATTGAAAATGTTGATTTTTCATCTAAAAAATGCATGTTTTAGAGCGATTTAAAATATCACGAGAAGCCAAAATAAATCCTATAAAATAACAAATCGATTGGTTGTTTTTCATATTTCTGTAGATGCAATACGATCCGAGTTGCGGCTCGTTGAAGGTGATTGTTTGTTTGCCGAAAACTGAATTCGAATCTTTCAACGTTAGATAACGAAAAAATGAAGAATTTTTGGAGGAGAACTTTAGACCTTTTTCAAGGTAATTTATAAAAACTTTAAAATGAGCTTGTCTCGTTTTTTTTCGGAGAAAAATCAGCAATTAAACCTACGGCTTAATCGCAAGAATCGAAATTAAACTTATACTTTATATAGGTACTAACAATACGTTCTAGAAGTTTGGACTGCAGAAGGTTTTCTTGCAGAAAATTTTGTTATATATTTATTTCTCTAAGATGAAAATTAATTGAGATATCACCGTTTTCAGTTTGCATTTGAGTGCGAGGACCACCTTCCCCGAGCCTTTTAAACTCAAAAGTCTTGAAAACGAAGTGTTGAATGAGGCTTAACTTTACAGGCTTTGTGTAGCATTTGAAATTCCCTACAAAATGGTACGTTTAAATTCCGCTTCCCAAGGACCAAATTTATTGAAATCCTGTAAAAATAAGAAAAAAATTTGTTTGTCCAAAACCACTTTTCTCGACGTTTTGAAAGTACTAGAGTCCGAAAAAGCGAAAAAATGTCCGTTCGCCTATCTGCGAACGTATGAATGCCTTTATCGTTGTATCTGGAGAACGGCTTGTCCGATTTGATTTATTTTTGCGTCAATCTGTTTTTATGGTCAACGTGGAGAATTGAAAAACTTTTGAAACTGCTTGAAAGTAACCCAAAACCTCGTGGTTTTTGATCTATGTTAACAAATTTTTTATTTATGCTGGTTTGTGGGTTGAGTTACGCTTTGAGTTTGTGGTTAGTGGAGGGTTGTGTTTGATCCCATTTGCGAGTTGAGTTTGTGTTGAGTTGGTTTAGGTTAGGATCGAGGGATCAGTTGAGCAGGGTTTATTTGGGGGTTGAATAGAGGATTAAATTAGATTTAGTATTAGTTCATTCGAGATGAGTTTATGTGCGCAAATAGATTTTCAGATCATATTGGTTTGGGAGTTGAGTTTGGGGTTGATTTAAGGGCAAGGTTGCAGGTGAAGTTGAGGTTGGGTTTGGATTGGGTTGCTGTTGGACTGGAGTTGAGTTGGGGTTGAGTTGAACTTTAATCAGCGGTTATGTTGGGAATTTATTTGGCGTTATATTGAGGGTGAGTTGGAGTTGAATTAGGATTGATTTGTTTAGAGTTGTTGTAGTTTTTAGAAACGCCATAATTTGAGGATTGAGTTGGACATTCAGTTTGGCATTAAATTGAAGTGGATATTTGTTTGAGGTCAATTGACGATTGAGTTGGAATTTAACTTGAGTTGGGCTCATGTAGGTATGTACCTTTTGGATGGACCATGTAGTTTTGGTTATTGGATTGGTAGTTGATTTTGCGGTTGAGTTACGAGCTCTGTTTAAGGTCGAGTTGTGAGCTAATGTGCGCATGAAGTTTTTCGGACCGTGTTGAATTGAGGATTGTGTTGGAGGTTGCACTGATGACTGAATTATGGAAGGATCTGCTGTTGAGTTAGGGTTGAGCGGAGGCATTTAGTTAACAATTGATTTGATGGTCGAGTTGGAGGTTAGATTAAGTGGTAATAACACCTTGTAGGAGCTATATCAAGGGTTATTTTCTCCAATTTATTGCAGGAAAACGAAGCGATATTTTTAAATTCGGAAATAAGAAAATGGTGGCACAGTGGATGATGAAACTCCTTTTTCACAATTTTCAATCTAGAACAAAAAAACGAAAAAAGATTTCCAAATCTAGTGAGTACGTAGGATTTTTTCGATCAATTAAAATTTAACACTTGTTTCTTCACAATGACGCAATTTTTATGGAAATCAATATTTTTCAGAAATTCTACTTACTTTCCTAATTTTTGACATCTTTTTGAATTTTTTTAGTTTTTTGTTCTAGAATGAAAATTATGATCTGTGGATTTCCGTCCATGGAAGTTAGCTTAGCTTCCACAAGGTATTATTACCCCTTAAGTTGTGTTCATGCATACGCATGCAGTGTTCGAACCGCGGTGATTTAGGAATTGCTTGGATCGTTGAATTTGGAGTTGAGTCGAGGGTTGAGTTCTGGGTTGAGTTTTGGTTTGAGTTGAACGTTCAGTTGGGGTTAAGTTAGCAGTTGAGGAGAGGAAATTGAGTGAGGGGTTCGGTAGGCGGTTATTTTGAGGTTGAATTGCGAGTTGAGTTGGCTGTTCGACTTTATATTGATTTGATTTGAGTTGTGTTCATTCACGTATGCAGTTTTTAAATGGAATTGATCTCGGATATTTGATCGAGCTAGAGTTTAGTTGAAGTTAAATTGAGATTGAATTAGCTTGAGTTAGGGTTAAGTGAGGGGCTGAGTTGGGGATTTTATGGTTAAGTTAATGGATCACTTGAATATTGTTTTGGGATTGAATTGGAAATTGAGTAAGAGATTAAGGGGTTCAACCAATCCCTATCGTTCGGGAGTTGAGTTGGAGTTTAGATTGAGTTGACTTGAGACTGATGAGTTTATTAGTAATTATTCGAACCGAAGTTCTGACCACCCCGTGAGGTTACAGCATTTTATATTTTCTCGTATTTTCAATATTTGTTTTTCAACATTGCGATTTGTAATTCACTGGAAATACAGCTTTAGAACCAATAACAATATACTTTAGGCTGTTCTTGGTGGTTTGGCGTCTATTGGAGGGGGGACCAAAGTTGAGTAGATTAATCTACCAGCTCCGTAACCTTCCAGTAGGGTGCGCATCACGTGTGCTGTTCTGGTCTTGTCATTGGGCAGCTGTGTGATGGGTTCAATTGTTGTAAGGGGTAACCTGTTCACAATTCGCAAGTGTACGTGCTGCCTCCTCGTGGCAACCACTGGTAACTAATGCCACTTGGCACATTTTTGGCCATTTGGCACAGGCTAAAGTACGGCGCTAAAGGAGTAAACCTTGACAAAAAACCCTAATCTAAGGTGAAACAGCATATGCCGATGGATGCGGACTCTGGATACCAGGCACCCTCCAGTTTTATTTAGCCTTCCGGTAGTGAAGCTGGGTGACCTACAGGCGATTTGCAATTCCCAGCAACTCGTAAGAGTAAAATCAAACGGAATACGGGGCAGGAGTAGGAATATACGGGAGTGAGACAGCCCTCTCGAAGTCCTTGGGCTCCAATGCTACCGCCTTTCTAGTGGAACTACATGCTGTAGTAAACATCTAGGGGAGATAGCAGGTATGGCGTTCTTCAATTGGGCAAAACGTTATATGTATATTTTAACTGTGGTAAAAAATACTAAATTATCTCCATGTTTCAACCGTTTTGGTGTTTTGATTGCAACTAATTGTGATGTTTATGCTTTTTATGTTTATTTTGCATTGAAAAAAAAAACTAAAAAACAAAATACAAGTGACAAATTTTAAGTTGACCAGCTTAAATTTGTGTGGTGAATAAAATGCGAAAATGTAACTTTTATTTTCCATGCGGTTTTTGTTCGTTTGAAACACTAGATCAACTTTGGAGCCGCAAATGGTTTGCTTGAAAGGCAATTACTGAAGCTATATTCTTAGCCCATTTCTTGTACTCCATTTTGTCGGTCTTTCATGAGTTTTTTAGGCTAGTACTAGCGACTTGTGCGCACATTGGAACCTTATGTTCTTGCTGATTAATATAAAAATGTTATTCCCTGTTTAGATAGTAAACCTGTGCTTAATTCGGCGAAGAACCCTTGAACTGCTTCGTAACTGGTCAAAGATTGGAGGAACGAGAACATATCGTTCCTCCTTTAACAATGGTAGAAGAGTATTTCGTTTTCTGTAAAAACTAAATTGTTAAGGAGTTTACGGATTTATAATTTTGGTAAATTGATAATATTGAAGTTTTATACAAATATGGTTTTGATAATTAGAAATATATGTTAACCGCGTATTTATGTGACGAGAGTCTCAAGGTGCACAAGTATAAGCGAATAAAATAAAATTAAAATTAAATGTTTCAACAATATGTTGTGTGTATAAATAAAAAAACATAATTCGTTTAAATTATAATTAAAATTCTTATTTTAAGACGACTATACGTCTTTTTTTTGTTGATATCTGAAGCTGATATTCTGACATATGCAGTGTGGCAACAATATTTTGCAATTAAAATTCTTTCTCCAAAATGCAATTTATTTTTGGTAAACAACTTATTTTATTTTATGCATACATTATAAAATATATAAAACAACTTCATCGACATCATGGTTGCAGTTGCAGATGCAGATATACTCTACATAAACGTATATTGTTCCATATGATATCAGTATAAAAGAGAGACAAAGAATTAAAATTCGATGACAATGATTATGATGTGATTACTGTCTATATAGAGTCATCACATCATCCAGCTATTGTTATTGTAACATTTTACTTCGCTTATTATTAGAATTGAAAAGAAAATTATATGGTTTTGTGTATCAATTGATGACTAAAAAGCAAATCAAGACTCATACATATAAAAAATATCAACTTTAAGATTTTTTATATTAAATTGTGCATTGATAATAATGTAAGATTGTCGTTTAAACTTTATATATATATACATTTTGGCAATTTAGCAATTACCCTCAATTTTAAATGTCTTGTACATTATGTATAAATAAATAAAATTATGTGCCTTGCACGAAGCGAACCTAAAATTTGTTAAGCTGCAAATTGCAATAAAAATACGTTTAAAATGTTTTCTGTTATTGTCAGTAACATTATGCTTCTCATGTTGCTTATATACATACATATGTAAGTACATACACTATATAGCAAAACGATAAAAATTATTTTTATTACCCCAGCGCTAAATTTTTTCATTTTTATTGATTTATTGGCCCCAAAATACAAAGTACGTTGTTTCATCGGTGGTTTTACATATAATTTTCTAATAAAACGATTTTTGAATATTTGATTACAATTAGACAATCAAAAAACCATCATCATTGTCTTATAGTCAATTCGCGATTTGTGGAGTTATTTTACCAACCAATTGGCTGATAAGTATTCGTAGAACATGTTGCTTGAGTGGTTAAATTACTTTCTAATAATTGCTTGCACTATTTTCAATATTCAGCAATAATAGAAATAATAATAACAATAGTAATTGAAATGGAAACGTTAAAAATGGAAATTCTATTTATAAATTAACCAATTTATTTTGGTACTAGCAAACATATTTAATTTTATGGCTTGCGATGGCGACCATTCAATGCAATTTGACCTCTTAAATTCTTAATTATAAGTAAATTTATTACAGTTGAATCAACTTTTTGAATTAAAAAAGCCTTGGTCACAACATCGAAAAACAGAACAACTCAGCTGGAGTGCACAAACATTTACTAAACAAGTAACTAACCACACACTGCAGCAACTTACAATTAAGTTACAAAAAATTAATCAGAAAGCCTTAATTAAAATATTTACTTTTTAATAAGTTAGAAGTACGTCAATTTTTGAAACGGTTAACTCCCCGATATGGAAGACAAAATTACTTAATTAAATCAAAAACAAGAAAGAGTTTGCTGCTGTAACTGAGCTTTGTGTAATTGATCGTTATTTTGTCACCTTTATTTATAAAATTTTCTACAAATAATTTCTTCTAATAAATTATTATCAAATTAATAAAAGTTGTATTTATATAAAACAACGAAGAACTTACTTTAATTCACACTTAATGATATATAAAATAAAAGTTTCTTATTTATTTATATAAATATAATTTTGTAACACGAAATTAATTTTCCACATTTGGAAAATTCAACTTGTCTTGGCTGCTTTAATACCAAAACAAAAACGTTGTGAAGTGTATCTTTCTGTACCTTCTATATACGGAGCATTCAATCCGCATTTATGGATGCTGGTAATTTGTTGAGCAACTCGTTTTTGTGCGTGTATTACATTTTATAGATGGTACAACTGTTTAGGAATTTCAGATAACAGATTATATCTGCGGATGTCTCAAAATATGTTTGTAACATCGCTTTCATGTGAATAAAATGTGTAAACATATATTATACGCGGTTTAGTTTGATTGACTTGCGAGGTGTAAAATACACAATATTTTATGTGCGACTGCGGTTTTATTTTTTGTACATCCTTTTATGTATATACTGGTAGAACAACTCCCTTTATAACATGGTTCAATCTACTATACAGAGATACTATATGATTTATGTTTAATTTTGGTATTGGGACACAATCATATAGTTTTAATAACCTAGAAAATCATATGTTGCTTATAAAGATTGATCGAGTTTTGAAAATCTTCGTTAAAGTCTCAAGGTAACGTAGTAAATTTAATATGGGAGTACTATAATCATCGACTAGTTATTCTAAAAATTAAATTTTACGAAAATTCGTCATCTATTACAATTAATGAACGAGCTCGACACCCTCGTAGAGTGTGACTATTTTATTTTTATTTATTTATTAAATTTTAAAAAGTATACAGATAATACAATATCATTTTTACAATGTCAGCCAAGGATAGCTTGATATTTTCTTTTGATTCTATACAATAACAAAAATTACGAACCACTGAGCGTTAAAATAGAAAGAAATTTAAAAAACAATTAAAATCAAGTTATTTAAGAAATTTAAGAAAAGGATTCACTGATGTGCTGGAGAAATGTTGCCAATTGAAATCATAATCAACTTTAATAAATTAAACCAAATGTAGAAAATTAATTAGGGGGTTGTAGTCAAGGAAAAAATAGAAAAAAAAAATTATAAAAGAGAAAAGAACAAGTATGAATGCTTCTTGAATGTATTGACAGTGCAAGAGGCATCCACTCTTGAGTCAAGGCGATGCAAACTTTTCACTCCATGTACAGGTCAAACCACGTACAGCAACCAGTTTTGACGAACCACCGTCCTACGCTTATTAGGCAGATTTAAGTTTAGCGTCCTTAACGATTTAGAAAAATTAAGCTTATTATACAAAAATGCTGGTTGCTTGGATGTTTTTACATATTAATTAATAACGTTTTAGATTTTGCATGTTATTACAAATTGCCCAATATGCAGGTATATCGTTAATGGACATACTGAAAAGAATAGGGCCAATTATGGATCCTTGTGGTACTCCAGATGTTATTAAGGCTTCATCAGATGACTCATCTTTAATTTTAACATTTAATGATACTGCCGATAAAGAAAACTGGAACTTATTAAGTGAAATATTATGATCAACATTATCAAAGGCCTTGAAAAAGTAAAGGCATAGTAGTACAGATAGTTTACCCATCTCAATGTTTACAGCTAAATCATCAACCACATGGGAAAGAGCTGTGCAGGTACTAAACCCTCTCAGAAATTAGATTCAAATTCATTTATTAAATTCTTTTTCAACAAATGAAGAGCAATTTGAGATTTCATAGTGTTCTCAAGGATTTTAGATAAACATCTAATATCGATTAATTTTGTTGACAGGAATGATGTAGGGTGTTGGGTGCGTCTCAATAGGGTAGGGGTTGACCGTCTATAGCCATGTATCTCGTGGTCTATATTCCAACGCTGCAACTATGTAGAAACCACCAAATGTGTCTAGTATACCTCCACGTGGTAACACCCGGGCAACGATGTGAAGCATCGGCGAAATACTAGAGGCGAGTGCAGTACACTATAAATGAGTAATGAGCGGAACAAATAAGGAAACTAATACCCCAGGTGATACACCTGTTGCTCAGGTAAATCCACCCTCTTCGGAGGTCGGTCTCATGGATTCTGGGGAGACCAGCCATTGCTATACTACAATTATTTTAACCAATCCCAAGACATGTTGGTGAATAAACAAGCTCATTTGAGTGAAACAAAAAAGGATAATTCACATCCCTTCCAGAGGAGTAACAAAGTCGCGTATTCTCCGATAAGAGGCAATAGTCCCTCCATTGGGGCCAGCAGCCACAACACTCGTTCTACAAACGAAGAAAAGCTTCACAATGAATTGTGTAAAGCTAATAATGCATTAATTGAAGCCAACAATATAAATAAGCAACTGAATATTACAATTGCATGGATGCAGGAGCGTATGAAGACGGTTGAAAACGAAGTTAAAGCTCTTAAGCCAAAGGAGGACATCGGTTCTACTCCTAAACAGAATACAACTCCACAAGAGTATCATACGGATGAAGAAGAACTAGCTCGAGAAACTGAGTAGATTAGAGTTAAAGGTGGGAGAAAAAAAAGGAGACGGAATAATACGTCCTCCCCACCTCAATTAAAGGATAATGTTCCAAATATTATCCAGAAACAACCAAAAAAAATACCTCCACCACCACCAATAGTAATAGATGAAGTCAAAGACTACGATGTACTCTATGAAAAAATAAAAACAATAATTGCTACTGATAAGTTTAATGCAAAGGTGATGAATGGAAACACCATCAAAATAAATTTAGAAGATGCTGAAACATACAGAAAAATGACAAAAATGTTAAATGAAGAAAAACGTGCTTGGCACACGTTTGAAGATAAACAAACCAGACCAATTAGGGTCATGGCTAAAAACTTACACTCTACGTGTAAACCAGATAAAATAATTGATGACCTGAAAGCAAAAGGATTTAAGGCAACTGAAGCATCGATTAAGCTAAAACGGAGAGGCAAAGTACCTCTCAACATGTTTATGTTGACCTTCGATACTGATGAAGATATCGAAAAAATTTATCAAATTAAGTACATCTTGGGGTGCAAAGTGGTTATTCAGCCTCTAAGAAGATTTAAGCTTATACCACAATGTAAACAATGTCAAGCCTATGGACATACACAAAAATATTGCAACAGGGAACGAATCAAATGTTTAGGTAAACATCATACCAAAGATGGTGTAAAAGCCTAAAATGTTCAACCTAAATGCGTTCACTTTGGAGAAAACCATCCGGCTAACTACAGAGGATGCAGCGTTGCTATTGAACTGCAAAATATCAAAAATAAGAACGTGATTGCTAAAAATCCAAGTTCATTCAGGAAACAAGCGGTTAAGATGAACCGACCCGAAGTAAATCGTAGAGTGTCGGGAACTACTCAAGGACAATTTGGTAAAATGACTTATGCTCAAGTAATGATGAGCAACGGAAATCCAGGAAAAACTGCTCAAAATGACGATATAAGTCAAACACTTAAATTAATTTTAAGCAGACTAAATACATTTGATGAGCGATTACAGAAACTAGAGTACAGCACTAAGGGAGCCATCCCTAAACAGAAAAATGGCCAAAGATCTTAGAATCTTATGTTGGAATGCCAATGGACTGATGCAACATCAACAAGAACTGCAAGTGGTCCTGTACACAGAAAAAATCGATGTATGTCTCATCATGGAAACACACTTCACTAGACAATCAAACATTAAATTTAAAAATTATCAAATATATCACACTATTCACCCTGGAAACACTGCTAAAGGAGGTAGTGCTGTTATAATTAGAAATAGTATTCATCACTATGAGGAGTTAAAATATGAAACGGAAGAAATACAAGCAATTGCTGTTATTGTCAAATCCAAAAGTAGTTATATTTGTATTGCTAGTATTTACTGCCCACCGAAGCACTCAATGAAAGAAAAAGATTATCTCGAGTTCCTCAGTAAATTAGGAAAACGATTTGTACTTGGAGGAGACTTTAATGCAAAAAATGTCCACTGGGGATCCAGATTAACAACGACTAAGGGTAAATAACTCCTAAAAGCTATCAGAAAATGCAGTTGTGAAGCCCTCTCAACTGGAAAACCAACCTACTGGCCAACTGATCCAAACAAAGTGCCAGATCTGATTGATTTCTTTATAATAAAGAACATATCTGTAAATTATGTACAAGTAGATGAAAGCCACGACTTAAACTCTGATCATTCACCAATACTTCTAACGTTAAGTGAAAAAATCATTCAGAAAGAAAAAAACCCATTCCTAGTAAATAACCACACTAATTGGGCATGCTTTAGACTATCGCTAGAACAAAAAATTAACTTAATGGTTCCGTTAAAGACTGAAGAACAATTAGACAAAGAAGTTCACAAATTTGTAAAAGATATACAGCAATCAGCTTGGGAAAATACTCCTGAAATTAAAACGAAAATCAAGGGAAACAACTACCCTATAGAAATTAGGGAACTCCTCGCAGAAAAAAGAAGAGCGAGAAGAGTATGGCAACAAACAAGGGCCCCCCAAGATAAAACTTATTTGAACAATCTCACTCAACAATTAAGAAGAGAGATCAAAGAATTGAAAGATGAATTAATCAGCAACTATTTAAGAAAATTAACTAATGATAACAGTACTGATTATTCTCTTTGGAAAGCAACCAAAAGAATCAAAAGACCAATAATGCAGATTCCCCCAATAAAAATAGCAGGTGAGAATTGGGCTATAAATAATGAAGACAAAGCTCGAGAATTTGCTGAACACCTCGAAAAAATATTCCAGCCACATGAATACCAAACGTTGGAAGCCGAGATAATAACTGAAAAAGCTGTACAAGAAAGTAAAGAAATCCTACCCACAACACCAAAAGAAGTCATGCGTGAGATAAAAGCTAATATGAATACGAAAAAAGCTCCTGGGTACGATCTTATTACTGCAGAAATCTTAAAAGAACTGCCAAGGAAAGCTCTGGTGAAACTCACCAATCTTATAAATGCAGCATTTAGAATCAAATGTGTACCAAGCTTATGGAAAATTGCAGAAGTAATTATGATCCCAAAACCTGGGAAACCACCGCACATAACATCGTCTTATAGGCCAATTTCGCTATTGCCAGTCATGTCCAAACTCTTTGAGAAGCTTCTGGTAAAAAGATTAAATCCGATAATCGAGAGTAAAAACTTGATCCCAAATCATCAGTTCGGTTTGCGCAACCAACACTCAACAATTGATCAAGTACACAGAATAACCAGTATAATTGAGAAAGCATTAGAGGAGAAAAAAGTCTGTTCAACAGTATTTATAGACATTGCACAAGCGTTTGCTAGAGTGTGGCATGAAGGACTTAACCACAAGTTAAGGAATCTTCTACCAATGCAATTTGCTAAGATACTGGAATCATACTTGAAAGATAGTTTCTTCAGGATTAAGTTAGATGATACATTTTCTGAATTGAAAGAAATCAATGCAGGAGTTCCACAAGGCAGTGTATTAGGGCCGGTTTTATACCTACTATACACTTATGATATTCCTACATTAGAAAACAACACGGTGGCAACTTTTGCAGATGATACGGCGATCTTAGCTGTTGGAAAAAGCAACGAAGAATCAACACAGAAGTTACAATCAGCTATAACTCAAATATATAAATGGACAAAAAGATGGAGAATAAAACTAAATGAAGCTAAATCAGTTCACATCAACTTTACAAACAGACGAATCGAACATATTCCGATTACCATAAATCGGGAAATAATACCGCATGCGAACACAGCTAAGTATCTCGGCATGACCCTGGATGCTAAACTACGATGGAAAGCACACGTCAACAAGAAAAGTGAAGAATTAAGACTTAAATACAGAAAAATGTATTGGCTGATGGGAAGGAACTCTTCTTTATCAATATACAACAAGCTTCTACTTTATAAGCAAATATTGAAACCGATTTGGACTTATGGTATTCAGCTTTGGGGTTGTACCAAACAGAGCAACGTAAATGTCATCCAAAGATTTCAGAATATGGTATTAAGGAACATCGTTGATGCACCTTGGTATGTCAGGAACAATGACCTTCATAGGGACCTTAAAATGAACCTCATCTTAAATGAAATCCAGGAAAAAGCACGGAGACACGAAGAAAGGCTCCGCCAACATGTGAACATTGAGGCAACTCAGTTCCTAATCATCACGAATTGAGTTCGCAGACTTAAAAGAACCAAACCTTTTGAGCTGGTGTGATTGTCAGTTTAAGCAGCATTATGCTGATCTAAAATCCACAACAAAGATGTGGTTTACTTCAATTTACCAAACACTATGGAACGCCAATGGGAAGAATCCATAGATTAATTTAAGTTAGTAAATTAAGTCAGAAACAAATTGCTCATTAGTCCAGGAGACTATAGATTGTAATTACATAAAATAAATAAATAAAATTTATTTTAAATATACAAAAAAAAAAAAAAAAAAAAAAGGAATGATGTAAGCTTCTTTCTAAACGTCCGAAAAGCAAAACTATAAATTTAATATACATATGTCAGATGATTAATTATAATTGGACTTAACATGCTGAATATTTGGAGAGGAATCCTGTCAGATCAGATCCAGCAGCTGTCGAGTGAATTGATGATAAAGTTCTAGCGATTGTCTTTTGATTAATATTTTTAAAATAAAAAGCAATATTATTAATTCACGATTTGTGATAAAATATTACTTAAACAAGGCAGCTGAAATTGCCAGGAAGAAGGAGGGATTTAAGTTACTCCATGTGACAATCTGAACCACTCTATTCTATAATAACACATACTTATGTAAAACCACTCTTATAAAGTCAGTCATTAAAGATCATTCAATCGATACAAACGTATTATCATTCTATATCACGGCCCTCTCAATATTAGATACTCATAAGTATTACATGGTGTCAGATGTGGTTTTAATGCGTGAATTACACAATTAGTAAGAAGAAATTAATAATATTTCTCGCCGAATAAACTCGTCAATATTACACACAGCGAGGTAAAAGTACAACAATAAAAGTGACGTGCCATCAACAGAATATTCGATACCGTATCATTATTGCGTCATTTTGTTTCTATTGTGACAATGTCCGGTATTAAACCACCGAAGAATTTTGTGATTAATTCAGAGCTAGATATGGCTCAAGAGTGGACGCAATGGATCGAATTATTTACCCATTACAGTAATTCGATAGAATTAACAAAAAAGACAGCCGAAATTCAAGCATCAACATTAATTTCGTGCCAAGTATTAAATAATTTGGGCGCCACAGATGACGAAAAGAAGCATCCGAAGCAAATTACCGACAAATTAAAAAAATATTTGGCACCGTCGCGCAACAAAACGTACGAGCGGAACCAATTTCATCGTATTAAGCAAGAAGAATGTGAATCATTCGAAGATTTTTTGGAACGATTAAAAACGCAAGTTACGCGTTGTGGATATAGCACAAAAGAAGATGAATTCGTGATGGATCAAATCGTTGTAGGAATTCGCAACGAAAATACCCGTCAAAAAATGTGGGTCGAAGATGATATGCAATTGGCCAAAGTGTTTAAAATTTGTCGTGCTGCAGAGCGTACTGAGAAACGAATAAAGTAGTGATGTACCGACGCCTGCACATTCGTCATCACGTGTAAATAAAATAAATAAAAAAGACGATGACGAATTTGATTGTAAGCGCTGCGGCACACGACACGGTAAGAAACAATGTCCAGCATTCAACAAAAAATGCGAACAGTACGGTAATAAGGGTCATTTTAAAAAAATGTGTCGCTCTAAAACGAAATCATCGGAAAAAAGTCAAATAAAAAAGACAAATATAAAAAAACGGGGAAAGTGAACAAAATAGCCAGTTACTCTCCGAAAATGACGCAGATTCGAGTGCTGAGAGCGAGTATGATTACAATGTGAGCAGTATTAAAGGTGAAAAGGAAGAAATAAAAGTGTGTTCAATCAAAAAAGACAAATGGATTGAAACATTGAAAGTCGGTGAGGGTGAACTGTTAGTTGATTTGGAGACAGGAGCTCACTGCAACCTAATATCGCGGAAAGAAGCGTCCAGATTAAAGTTAAAAGTAAACATTTAATCGACTAAACGTCTATCAACATATAATCTCGACACAGTCAAAGTAATAGGTGAAACGAAGGTATGGTGTATATCGCCGCAAAAATCAGGACATCAATTCTCGGTCGACATTCATGCGAAGAGCTGGGATTAGTGAAACGCGTTCATAAAGTGAATATACAGTTGAGTTGTTGCAACAATTACGAGTATGATATCGATTTTGTTGACAATCCGAAGTTCAAAATAATTCCACCGCATCGAGTTCCAGCTGCATTTAGAGATAAAACAAAAGAGGAATTGGACAGAATGGTTACAATGGAAGTTTTAGCGCCAGTTACTGAACCAAGCCCAGCCGTAAGCCCTATTCTGGTGGTAGAAAAAAACGGAAAAATTCGAGTATGTATGGATCCAGTCGAATTAAATAAAAACATAAAACGACGCCATTACCCGTTGAATACAGTAGAAGAAATAGCCGCAAAAGTAGGAAATACCAAGATTTTTTACAAAATTGGATTGTCAACATGGTTTCTGGCAGATTAAAGTGACTGAACGAACGTCAAAATACTTGGTCATCGGTACGCCATGCGGACGTTACCAATATTTATGCATGCCGTTTGGTATAAATTTTGCACCTGAAGTATTTTTGCAGATTATGAACGAGACATTGCAAGGTATCGACAATTGCGAGGTTGCCATGGATGATATTCTTCTATATGCGGAAATTGTGGAAATGTTAGAGGGAATCACAAAAAAGATAAAGCATCGATTAAAAGATGCTGGTTTCACATTAAATCAGAGTAAATGTCAATACACCCGTGGCGTACTGCAGCTATCGGGGGGGGGTCACAGGTGGTGGATAGTGGACGACCTATCGATAGGTAGGTTAGCGGTGAATTAAATAAGCCGCCCCCAACCGCAGTCCAGCTGGGGGGAGAGTCTCAGGGAACTGGGGAGTGGTTAACCTGAGTTCATTAAATTCTGAGTGCCTATGATGCCCAGCATGGAAAGGCCAACAGATGGCGCCAGAAAACCATCGACCAATAACCACGGCGGACTGGGCGTCACGTCCTCTCTGCACCTCCGGAGTCTCCGCGGGTGATGAGTGGGGGCCCCTATAAACGGGTGACCCGGTGAATGAAATGGATCCCATTGGATTGGGCTCTCCATGAGATTAGGTGAATGGGGGAGAGAATGGGCGGAGGGAAGGGGGTGCAGGGAGGCCGGGGTGCTAGCGAGCCGAATGGGCTGGATTAAGACGTTAAGCGACCCGTGCTGATGGTCTACTAGGCTGGGGGCCCATTTAACAAAGCCCAGTCGCTAACGGAGCCCTCTGGATACCTGGCGACCTCCAGTTGTAATTAGCCTTACCTGCGTATACGGATCTCTGCGCAGGCGGACCTTTATTTCTCCGATACTCGTGGGAATCGAATGGATAGATCAAAAACCAAAACAAAGGGCACCGGCTCTCCTCAAAAGCCGGTATCAGCGGAGGAAGGTACCTCGAACCAGACGGGTGGGGCCTCTAAGGTTGCAAAGGTGGCTGACTCTAGGGCACAAGTCCCGGGAGTTAGCGGTACCAACGCAGCACAGGGGAGTGGGACGAGAGACATTCCTCCGGCGAAAAGGCGATACAGGAATCGCCGCTCAGCGCTCCGAATTCTCGAGAAGTGGGCTGCGACCCCCGAGGGGCAGCTTACGGAAGAGCAAAGAAGATCAGTAGCTTGGGCAAGGAGCACTGTGGGCTGCGGAAGCTCGGAAAGGGACCATATGTCGAAAAGACAGCGGTCCCAGGACGAGGTGGAAGTAGTCAACAGCAAGCGGGCCAAGTTGGTGACTGAAAAGAAGCCGAGCTCCAACTCAGGGACAAAGCTGTTCAGCGAGGTCCTGAGGGAGCATGTGTTGATGCTAGCCGTCATTGACGAAAGTCAAGAAGATGGGAGCATCACGGCCGAAAAATGGAGGTTGGTGTATAATGCACTCAACCTCGTCTTTTTAAAGGTCCAGGGTGAAAATCCGGGACCACCCCCATCCTGCAGAGATGCGGGATGGTATCAAGGGCGTGTAAAGATGACTGCATGCTCGGACTCTAGATCTGTGGATCTGTACAAAAAGGCTATAGCCAAAGTAGGGGAGGTGTGGCCAGGCGCAAAGCTTGCGGCAGTTTGCCGGGAGGAAATTCCCAGCAGGCCGCGGGGACGTGTATGGCTGCCATCCGAACCGGCTAGCCCGGACGGGGCTTTGAAAATCATTCAGGCCAGTAACCCGAATCTTCCGACAGGAAATTGGAAGATCGTCAAGCAGGAGGAGGCCAAGGGGGGCTCGAAATTATCAATCATGGTGATAAATAAGGAGTCCCTTGCCCTCCTTCACAAAACGAAGGGAGTAATTGACTTCGGTTTCGGGTCAATTACTCTCAACGTTTATAAGAAGGATGGGGCGGAAGCGCGTACGGGAGGCCAACCGGAGGACGGTGGCAACCCGCCCAGGCCTGAAGGGGGTACCAGCAGCATGGGGGAAGAAGCTGAGGGTAGGGGGGAGAGTGAATCCGATGACCTCGGTAGGGCAAGGACTCTCTCGAAGGATGAGGTGGTGCACATAAGCGAAGGAGCTGGTGTTCCGATGGAGGAGGATGTCGACAGCCCGGCCAGACAGGGGGGCACTGACAAGTCCTCTATAGAGGGTACGAGGGGTGGCGAGACGGGCGTATCCGGCGCATCCCAAATTACCGGGAATTAATATTCCTGCGGTAGCAGGAATTTAACATAGAGGTAGGTAGAGGTGAAATGGTTATGATTAAGATAACTCAAATTAACCTTCACCATTCTAAGGCTGCTTCGGCAGCTCTACTCCTCAGGCTGACTAGTTCGGGTGAGGATGTGATACTAATCCAAGAACCTTGGATTAACAACAACAGGATCTGTGGCCTCAGAACCAAGGGGTATAAAATTATATCCTCTAGTAACTCTGGGAAGATCAGATCTTGTATTCTTGGAAAAAATAATATTAATCTTTTCCTTCTCTCTCAATACAGCAATGGTGACACTACTGCAGTTAGCCTGGAAGTAGGCACTTGTAGATTATGGCTAGTTTCAGCCTACATGGACCGGGAGAAGGAGGTTCCTCCGGATAACCTGGAGGAGCTGATCCGTAAAGCGAAACAATCAAAGGTAGGTGTGGTACTGGGAGTGGATGCTAATGCGCATCACACTATCTGGGGAAGCACAGACATTAATGAAAGAGGTGAGTCGCTTTTTGATTATTTGATGAGTACTAACCTTTCAGTGTGTAATATTGGGCGGGAACCCACATTTATTACTAGTAACAGGCAGGAGGTTCTAGACGTGACTCTTGCCTCAAATAATATTCTTCATATGGTTAAAAATTGGAGGGTGGATAAGGAACACTCCTTTTCTGATCATCGATATTTAACCTATAGCCTCGATATTCACCCTGCTACCCGGGAAGCCTTCAGGAACCCTAGAAGGACCAACTGGAGCAAATATGGGGAGTTATTGGAGAAAATGTTACCGACGAGGGCTATGGAGCCCCCGACGACCGTTGGGGAGCTGGAGGACATGGTGGCTAGCGTTACTAGCGCATGCAACCGATCCTTTCGCGCTGCCTGCCCACTGGCTAAGCCTAGGGGTAGGCAAAAACCGGTATGGTGGTCCAGGGAACTGGGAACCTATCGAAAGGCTTGTAGGATAGCCTTTAATAGAGCCAAAAATACAAGGGAGGCTCAGGATTGGGACTCCTATAAGGAGAAACTCGGAACTTATAAGAAAGAATTAAGAAAGGCACAAAGGAGGTCTTGGAGAATCTTCTGTGATAATATGGATGAGGTATCCGAAACCTCCCGCCTTAGGAAGATTCTTTCCAAAAGTACATCTAGTCCTAGTTTTTTGATAAAACCGGACGGATCTTGGACAGCTTCTAGTGGAGAATCTCTGGAGCTTCTCTTCGAGACACACTTCCCAGGGAGCTTTGAAGACCTGTTGGTGCGTAGTAATCATCAGGAATCACTGTCAGTAACCACAGAGGATATCGTAACCAGAAAACGGATCCTATGGGCACTGAGGGGTTTTAAACCATTTAAATCGGCTGGTCCGGATCAAATTATACCAGCGGAACTTCAAAACAACTCAGTAATTATTCTTTCCTACCTGGAAGCTATATTCAAAGGGTGTTTGAAGCTGGGCTATATTCCTAGGTACTGGACGGAGGTCAATGTGGTGTTCATACCGAAAGCGGGGAAAAGCTCACATGTCTATCCTAAGGACCTAAGACCAATAACTCTATCATCCTTTCTTTTGAAAACTTTGGAAAGGCTGCTGGATGTATACATCAGACATAAAATAGGTGCCAGGAAGTGGGCATCGTCTCAGCATGCGTACACAAAGGGTAGATCTGTGGACACGGCTCTGCACGCCTTGGTGTCTACGATTGAGAAATCGATTAATTCGAAGGAATTCTGTTTGGTGGCCTTCCTGGATATAGAAGGCGCCTTTAATAATGTGAAAGCGGAGGCAATCAAGGAGGGATTGTCATTTTTGGAGGTGGACGTTCCTCTGATAGGATTAATCAATTATATGCTGGGAAGCAGGATTGTTAGCTCGAAGTTGGGGGACTCCACCTTCAAGAGGCGAGTAACTAGGGGAACTCCGCAGGGGGAGGTTCTGTCCCCTCTTCTCTGGAACATAGTGGTAAACGGGTTACTACTTGAATTGGAGAGAGAGGGTATTGGAGTTATCGTGTACGCAGATGACGTAGCTTTAGCTGTTACCGGGAAATTACTGGGCACGATTGTAGACGTAATGCAGAATGCGCTTACCATCGTTACGAAATGGGCTGGCAAATGTGGACTTGGTATTAACCCGTCCAAGACAGAGCTGGTACTCTTTACTAAGAAATACAAAATCCCGGTAGTTGTCCCTCCTACCTTAAATGGCACGAGACTTGCTTTTACTGATAGAGCTAGATATCTGGGCATTATCTTGGACAGTAAGCTTAGTTGGAAGCCCAACATGTTGGAGAGAATAAACAAAGCTACTATTGCTTTGTACTCCTGTAGGAACGCCATTGGTCATAGATGGGGTCTGAAGCCGGAGCTGGTACACTGGCTCTACACCGCCGTAGTGAGACCTGTACTCATGTACGGGGTGGGTGTTTTGTGGCCAGCTCTGGATAAGGTAACTTACAAAAGTAAGATTGAGAGAGTGCAAAGAACGGCCTGTATGCTTGTTAGCGGGGCATTGAGGTCGACACCGACAAGTGCCTTAGAGGTTATGTTGCACCTTCTTCCGGTCGACATTTTTGGCAAACAGATGGCGGAAAATACGGCTGTATAACTTGCAGCCGTCTCTCAGTGGAGGTGTCTTAGTATAGGACACTCTACTATAGTCAGATCGTTGAAGGATGAGCTGGCGAATCTTGACTACATTAAACCTACTCTACGCTTCGAGAAGCGATTTCGGACCTCCTTCCCTTCAAGGGAATCCTGGAGGGATAGACCGTTATTGGAAACCGAAGCGTTGCAATTCTTCACAGATGGCTCCAAGCTAGACGGCAAAGTAGGAGCTGGAGTATTCTGTGACAAATTAAATGTAAATATTTCTGTTCGTCTCCCTGATTACTGCAGCGTGTACCAAGCTGAAGTCGTAGCGATTGAGGAGGTCATGACGTGGTTGAAGCATAATGTGTTATCCTCAGACGATATCGCAATCTATGTGGACAGTCAAGCGGCGATCCGCTCGTTAGAATCGGTGTCTTTGGTGTCACGGGTGGCGTTGAGTTGTCACTCATCTTTAAATGAGATGGGTGAGCATTTCAACATCCAGGTAGTCTGGGTCCCAGGTCACTCGGGCGTCATGGGGAACTGCAGGGCAGATGAACTTGCTAGGCATGGTACGACTCTCCAGCTGCAACCGGAAAGGGCAAGTCTGGAGAGGCCTATCACAGCGCTGAGACAAGCACTTGGGAAGCAGGCGCTATCCTCAGCGGGGGAAAGGTGGTCTAACGCCCTCACCTGTAGAGTTGCAAGACAAGTTTGGCCAAAGCTGGACTTGGGGCGCACTAGGGCATTAATATCCTTACGAAGACGTGAATTAAGAACGGTCGTAGGAATTCTCACGGGACACTGCCTTTTTGGAGAACATGCAAGAAGGCTGGGTCTGGAGGCTAATGACTTCTGCAGAAGCTACTTGGACGAAGAGGAGGAAGAGACGTTGGTCCACTTCCTTTGCTCGTGTCCAGCATTGGCTCTCAGAAGGCACAAACATTTAGGTAAGTTCAGGATGGACTGCCTCTCGGATCTCGAAAACATTAAAGTGCGGGACGTCTTACGCTACATAAGTAGCTCGAAATGGTTCCAATAGGGGTAAAAGGGGATACATCCTGTGGTATCACAATGGACCGTCACCGGTCTAAGTGTGCGTAAGCAGCCACTCCAACCTAACCTAACCTAAATGTCAATACAACAAGAATAGAGTAAAATTTCTTGGACATGTTTTTACATCCAATGGTTGAGAGATTGATCCGGATAAGGTATCAGCAGTTCATCGTTTGAACACTCCAACTAATGTTAAGGAATTGCAGAGACTGCTTGGTACAGTAACATACCTTGCAAAATTTATTTCGAAATTTTCAGATTTAACAGAACGATTGAGAAGATTAATAGTGAAGGATACCGCATGGGTATGGGATGTTGACCAATAAACAACTTTTGAGAAGTTAAAAGAGGGCATCCCAACAACGCCAGTTCTGGGTTATTATGACGTAAATCAAAGCGTTAAATTTCCTGCGATGCAAGCTCCGTAGCTCTTGGAGCTGGTCTACTGCAAAATAATAAGCCGATCGCATATGCCAGCAGGGCATTGACGAAAGCCGAGAAAAATTATCCACCAATCGGCAGAGAAGCAGCCGCCATAAGACTTGCGTGCAAAAAATTTCACCATTATGTGTATGGCAAAAAATTAGACATCGACACCGATCATAAACCATTGGAGACAATCTTCAAAAAACCGATTTCACAGGTGCCGATTCGTTTACAACAAATTTTTTTTGATGTTTTGCTATATTCGCCAACAGTACAATACAAGAAAGGTGTGGACATGAAAGTAGCGGACACACTCAGCCGCGATTGCAAAGCTGAACCAATTGACAAAAAAATGGACAGAAAGCGAAGAATACAAAATGAATGCAGTATTCGCTATGTCGGATGTGACGAAAAATTCCTTAGCAAAATTTACAGACGAAGATTTCGAACTACAATTGCTATTTACAGTTGTCGAAAGAGGATGGCTAACGGATGACAGCAAGTTGCCAGAAGCAGTCAAGCCGTATGCGAGCTTCAAGGAAGAAATTTGGTATGATGGTAAATTAGTATTTAAAGCTAATAAAATTATGGTCCCAACAGCTGAACGCCCAAAAGTGTTAGCTGATATACACAAGGTCATACACAAGGTGTGTCGAAATCATTGGCAAGAGCGCGAAGCAGCTAACAAACCTCGGCTATCGCCTCGTGGGACAAACTTATCCCTCATGGATAATATCTCGTTTTGCTCACTAGTACCATAAATAACCATTAATGAATATGAATTTTTAGGTTATGAATTCTTTTTTTTTAAATGTTGTTTTAAATAAATCAAATATTACAAGAAAATTAAAACTTTACTTAAACGACGAATTTATGAAAATATTTCAGAAATCATAATTAAGAATTTGAAACGTTTTCATTTAAAAATTGGCTTTAGGAAAAAAATGATTTCCCATACGTTTTAAGTGTTTTACTATGAAATTTTTTTTTTCGTTTCTAATTCCCTTATAAAAGCTTCGTTTTTTAGACTATGGCTTATTATATTCAAGGTTGCTTTGCTAATACATGTTCACCAAAAATTAAATAATTCAAAAATTATTAAGTTCAGTCACTCCTGTTCCTGTCCAAAAATAGAATTACTACGAGTTTACTAGCAAACGCATTTCCACCGATGTTAGATCAATAAAACGAATTCAATGTTTCATGGAACGAAAATAGTTTCCATTAGCCTGACACAAAATATTTTTTCAAGATTTACCAAACAAAATGCCATGTTAAGTAAAGGAGATTAAGAAACAATTTATATCACATCACATGTCACACAAATATCATGTTAGCAGTGCGTAATGTAACACTCAGTGTCATAAAGAAATTTATTTGTTTTATTGAACGTAACATGTTGGAAATATTTGATTATTGCTTGCTTACCTACTATAATTTCACAATCAATTTAATAAATTTATCGATAACATTTAATTTTACATATTTCACTAATTCATTAAAAAAACTTATATACAGAGCTAAAAAAACAAACGAATGTGTTCTATGTCAATTATGAAACTATAGTTTCTCTATCTATATATATAGATTCTCTATCTATATATGTTTCTCTATCTATATATCTATATATAGATCATGTTTAAATGTCAAATTTTCTTAAACTCCAAGAGCCTACCATCTTTCGGAAAACTCCGAAAGCATAAGCAACTTTCACATAATGCCACTAGGTGTCACTAAATATTTGCTGTCAAAAATTGTATGACATTTTTATGTGTGCATTTTGTAGACAGAAGCAAAATATTTTCGTGTTGTAAAAGTGATTATTATTAATACGTGATAATCAAGTTGATTTTGTGAACTTTTTATAAACGTCCTTTTGAAAAATGTCAATAATATTTTTTGATTGTTTAGTGACATCTAGTGGCGAAAGCTTTGTACTTTTTCTTTTATCGTGCTGCCTCTTTCGGAAAACATGATCTATTAAATTTATGTATAACACTTTCCACTAATTTGTTATACAGCTGTTCCACATAATATTTTCATGCATAAACTCAAATCCCGCAAATTCTAATCTAATAAAAATTTGCGGGATTCGAGTATATTCATGAAAATATTATGTCGAACAGCTGTATACCAAATTAATGTGTTATACATAAATTTAATAGATCATGGCCCCTATTCTCGAATTCCACATACATTTTCCACATGCGGACATCTATCAAAATTCATAAAAACTGGAATGGAATGGAAAATAATGGAATTTTTCGGTACTACTTCGCTTTGGAATATTTCGGTACCAAGGGAATATTTCCGAATGGGTATAAGCAGGTGAAAAAAATTCCCCATATCCGAAAACGTCAATAATAACATAGTTTTTGACCCCATATACGAAAACGTCAATAATAATATAGATTTTGACACATGTCCACATGTGGAAAATAGTTCTTAGTAAAAATTTGCGGGATTCGAGTATATTCACGAAAATATTATGACGAACAGCTGTATTACAAATTAGTGGGGAGTGTTATACATAAATTTAATAGATCAAGTTTAAATATCAAATTTTCTTAAACTGCAAGAGCTAACATCTTTCGAAAAACTCCGAAAGCATAAGCAAAAATATTTTCGTGTTTTAAAAGTGATTATTATTAATACGTGATAATTAGATTGATTTTGAGAAGATTTCATAAGCGTCCTTTTGAAAACTTCAGTAATATTTTTTTTTTATTGTATAGTGTCATCTAATGGCAAATGCTCTGTAATTTTTCTGTGATCGTGCTGCCTCTTCGTGTTGTAAACAAATATAACCGAATTGGGTATTGACTGATTTTCAACGAAAGAATTCCAAATTTTTTTTTCAACAAAATTTTTACATTAGAAAAGAACGTCATAACCCAGAAAATTGTAAAGGCGTGAAAAAATTTCATCCATACCGAAACAAAAACAGCAATATTTTAGGTAACTAATTAAGAATAAAAATTTAAGTTGTCATAGTCTCACCGCGTCATGACAATAATTTCAACACGCTGGATTCTCTGATGCATAAATGTCAAATTTTGCCGCGGGATTCTGTTGAGCAATAAAACACACAATACGAACCAAAGTTATGTAGTGCAAAAGGAAGATTGCTTGAGATTCTCGGCGAACATTGATCACAGTGCTAGAGGTAAAATTCTAGGTATACCAGCATCATAGTTCCCTCTACCACAAACAAAAACCTGCAAAATCTTTTAAAGAAATTTAAAAACAAATTGAAGACGAAAAAAATTCTTCGCCTTATCTGACCACCTCGGGTTGCTTAATTTTTGGAGGTTTACAATGAAAAGCAAATTCAAAAATCTTAAATGTTTATATCTGGAAATTAGGTAAAATTAAATAATTTAGAAAATTAATAATTGGGAAGTGTTGTAATTTTGAAATAGCGGAACTTAGAAAAAAGGAGGAAAATCCATTACAGGATGTAACCGCATTACCGGCATCTCAAAAATGCCGTCTTTTAATATATACATATACATACAAACAAAACAATTTTCATTCATTCATTTTATACGCAAAATAAAATTTTGAAAGTAGTATTCTGTGACTTTTATTGTTTTAACTTTTTTAGTGAATGTATTGTGAAGGAAATCTTTACACATCTGTAACTTTGAAATCCGACCACCTAGAGATCTTGGCCATACCTTGTTTTTCTTATTTGGTCAAAATCTATCAGTCTGTCTTTGTTTCATAAAAATCGGACATGTACTTTTCGAATTACTATTTGTTAACATCAGACATCACCAGCGGGCACATAAGGCGTTTCTCTCGCTCTAGCGCTTTCCTTGAGCTGAGATGCCTAAAAATTGATTTAGGAGTTACGAAATTTAAATTTTGGGGAAATAATAAGTTTGGAAAATTTGAAATTTCAAACGAATCAAAATTCTGAATTCTGAAATTTAAATAACTAGAATTTTAGGCATTTAAACAATTCATCTTAGAAATTATAAATTAATTAAATTTAATTAATCTATAATTTATAAAACAAAAACATTAATTTAAAAATTTAGCATTATCCAATTTTGGTATTAAGATTACTGCAATTTATAAATTTGGCTTTTAATGATTGAATTTAGAAAATGTTAAATGTTGAGTTTCTGAAACAGAAATATTGGTATTTATGATTAATATTAAAAAATTCAGGAAACAGTCCCTAAAATTTAATGTTAAAAATTTTAAATTTAACATCTGTAATAATTTAAAATATTAAGGATTTTAGAAATATTACATTTAAAAAATTTAGGAATTTATTAAGGGATGTGAATATTTAAGGAGTCAGAAAATTTGAAATAATAAAGCTTGAGGGATTAAGTTACAAAATTCTGGGATTTAAAAATTTATCATAAACTAATTTAGAAAATTAAGAAAATGTTCGTACATAAATTAAAATGTTGCTCACTTCAATTTCGGGTTGTACCTCATAGAATTTAAATCGTTTATTTCGTTTATTAAATTTCGCAATTTGAAAATTCTTGTTAAAGTTGCTTATAGAAAGCGAATAAGATTCTTAAATAATTCGTTGGTTTACTTGAGTTTAGAATTTAACTTCTATTTTGATTTAATTTTCGACTAGAATTTCTTGTTAAAGTTGATTAGAGAGTTTTTTTATAGCATGTTAACCAATAGAATTCAATTCAATTTAAGAATAAATTTCCAATATTTTGAAACTTCAAAAAATATAAAATCATTTATAAATTTGAACCAAATTCAACTTAAGAATTTTGTTAACAATCTAAGGAATTTTGGAATAAAGTTTTTCAAAGGCTGGAAGTACGGAATTTGGATAAGCAAGCGCGAAAGATCATAAAGCCCTGGTTAAGACGTAGCATGAAGTATATCTGTAGAATAAAGTAAAGGAAGGCAAGAGTGAAAAAGTAAGGCTAACATTTGAGATTACTGTAAAAGCGATCACGTAATACAGCCAAATTGGCATTTTGATACATCAGCCCCTGTGTGAGTTATATCTACAATAACTTAGGTCTTACAAACACCTCACATTTTTAATAGTCCTCAGTCCAGTAGACTGCTGGTTATTGTTAAGTCAACCACATGCTGCAGATTTCCCGCGACACTAATGTCTGACACAGCCAAAAAATAGACGTGGCTAGAATGCGATACTTTGTGAGCCGGCTTGATAAATGTAGGGACTTGAGAGATTGGAATTTGGGATGTTGGAAAAACTAAACACATTTAGTGTCAAGAAAGTCCTTTTTCCTGGGCATTATTAAAAATATTGTTCTTTACATTCAGAGGTGGAGTAAACATTGTAATGTTCAGGAACTTTTCCTCACCCTTTCTCGCAAGAAAAGATTTATTTTACTTCGGTCTAAAAAGACCAAAGTATTGAAATCCTGTCAAAAATGATCAAAAATTTGGTTGGTCCAAAACCACTTCTATCGACGTTTTAAAAGTCCCTCAGTCTAAAAAAGCAAACAAAAAAAAAAGGCCATCCGTCTGTCTGGACGTCTAGATGTCTAGACGTCTGGATGTCTGGATGTCTGGATGTTTGGATGTCTGTATGTCTGTATCCATGGTATCTCGAGAACGGCTTGTTCGATTTAGAATTTTTTTGCAAATCTGTTTCTATGGTCAAAGCCGAGATTTGAAAAGTTTTTGGAACCTATGCGTCAAGAGGGTCGGGTACCTGCCATACGAATTGACCCAAAATACTTGGTTATAGAAATATTTACCAATTTTTTATATATACTGGTTTGAATATTGAGTTGTGTATTGAGTTTGAGTTGAAGGTTAAGTTGGGGCCAAATTTGCGGGTTGAGTGAAGTTGAATTGAAGTTGAGTTGGGGTTGGATATAAAAATATTTACGAATTTTTTATGTATGCTGGTTTGATTACTGAATTGGGCATTCAATTTGGAGTTGTTTTGAAGCTTAAGTTAGGGGTCAATTTGCGGGTTGAGTTACATTTGAGTTGGAGTTGAGTTGCGGTTGGATATACAAATATTTTCGAATTTTTTTTATATGCTGGTTTGATTATTGAATTGGGCATTGAATTTGGGGTTGATTTGAACGTTAAGCTAGGGATCAATTTGCGGGTTGAGTTCAAGTTGAGTTGGAGTTGAGTTGGGGCCGGATAGGATATAGTGACTTGTTGACCAATTTTTTATATATGCTGGTTTGAAGAGTGAGTTTGGCGTAAAGTTTGCGGTTTAGTTGGGTTCCTTTTGCCAGTTGAATTAGGGTTGAGTTGCGGTTTAGTTGTGGTTGGATTAGGGTTTAGTGAGCAGTTGAGCAATATATATACATATATCTAGGGAAACCTCACTAGAACGAAAATCGACGGGACCAAAAACGTTGTCCGTTAAACTGAGGATTTGTGATTTTTTTTTATAAACATTTTATTGGGATTCTTTATTTTATCCGATTTTGATGAAATCCAGCATTTCAAATGGAAATGGGAGAGAGAACCAAGCCCTGGAATATGGTTAAGTATGATGGAACAAGGCTATTCCTTAACTGATTATGGTGAAATTTGGCATGTGGCTTGGAAATGAGGTTCTAAACTGGTTTTTGGATTAAGTTCTTGGAATATGGCCAATTAGGATAGAACTTAGCTATTTCTTAACCGATTATGATGAAATTTGACATGTGCGCATAAAGTTATAGAATATGGCCAATGAAGACGGAACTTGCCTATTTCTTTACCGATTATGATGAAATTTGATGTGGGTGATGGAAATGGGAATCTAAAAAGGTTTTTGGATTAAGCTCTGGAATATGGCCAGGTAAAATGGAACTTGGCTGTTCCTTAACTGATTATGATAAAATTTGACATGTGCGTTGTAAATTGGATTCTAAAATGATTTTTAAATTTATTTTTGGAATACATATCGCCAATGAGAACGGAATCTCGCTATTTCTTAACGGATTTGAGTGAAATTTGACATGTGCCATGGAAATGGGATTCTAAAGTGATTTTTGGATATAGTTCTGGAATAATGCGCAAAGTAAGATAGAACTTGGCTGTTTCTTAACCGATTATGATAAAATTTGACATGTGCGTTGGTTCGATTTGAACGAAAACGAATTAAACCAAAACGAAACGATTTGAACCAAACTTTACATAAATATTGTTTAAGACTTAAGAAAGGTCAATGTTAATATCTTAAACATTCATCTCCTCCTTGAAAGATGATAATCAGGTCTAAAGTTACTACAGATGATTATCTAAAACTTCAAAAAGGAACTCCATTTTGATGACGGTATCATGGTATGATGGTATGATGTTATGATGGTATAATGGTATGATGGTTTGTATATAAGAATTGTGTGATGGTGATGGAAATAGTGATGGTGGTCTGATTATGATAATGGTATGATGGTATGATGGTACGATGATATGATGGTATGATGGAGAATATATGATGGTATAATGGTATGTTGGTATGATGGTATGAGTCAAGCAGCGAGTTGAGATTGGTTCGAGCTAAGTTGAGTTGAAATTGAGTTAGGGTTTAGTTAGCCTGCATTGGGGTTAAGTGAGTTGTTCCGATGGGGAATTATTTAAAAGTTGATTTGGAGTTAGGTTAAGAGTTAATTTTAAAGTTGATTTTGGGGGTGATTTGATGATTGATTTTGAGTGTATGGTTGGCGGTTAATTTTGTGATTGCTGTTAGAATTATGTTCCCGTGGCGTACTGCAGCTATCGGGGGGGTCACAGGTGGTGGATAGTGGACGACCTATCGATAGGTAGGTTAGCGGTGAATTAAATAAGCCGCCCCCAACCGCAGTCCAGCTAGTGGGAGAGTCTCAGGAAACTGGGGAGTGGTTAACTTCAGTTCATTAAATTCTGAGTGCCTATGATGCCCAGCATGGAAAGGCGAACAGATGGCGCCAGAAAACCATCGATCAATAACCACGGCGGACTGGGCGTCGCGTCTTCTCTGCACCTCCGGAGTCTCGACGGGTGATGAGTGGGGGATGGAGGTGACGGAAGAGCAAAGAACATCAGTAGCTTGGGCAAGGAGCACTGTGGGCTGCGGAAGCTCGGAAAGGGACCATATGTCGAAAAGACAGCGGTCCCAGGACGAGGTGGAAGTAGTCAACAGCAAGCGGGCCAAGTTGGTGACTGAAAAGAAGCCGAGCTCCAACTCAGGGACAAAGCTGTTTATCGATGTCCTGAGGGAGCATGTGTTGATGCTAGCCGTCATTGACGAAAGTCAAGAAGATGGGAGCATCACGGCCGAAAAATGGAGGTTGGTGTATAATGCACTCAACCTCGTCTTTTTAAAGGTCCTAGGTGAAAATCCGGGACCACCCCCATCCTGCAGAGATGCGGGATGGTATCAAGGGCGTGTGAAGATGACTGCATGCTTGGACTCTAGATCTATGGATCTATATAAAAAGGCTATAGCCAAAGTAGGGGAGATGTGGCCAGGCGCAAAGCTTGCGGCAGTTAGTCGAGAGGAAATTCCCAGCAGGCCGAGGGCACGTGTCTGGCTGCCATCCGAACCGGCTAGCCCTGACGAGGCTTTGGAAATCATTCAGGCCAGTAACCCGAGTCTTCCGACCGGAAATTGGAAGATCGTCAAGCAGAAGGAGGCGAAGGGGGGCTCGAAATTATCAATTTTGGTAATAAAAAAGGAGTCCCTTGCCCCCCTTCACAAAACGAAGGGAGTAATTGACTTCGGTTTCAGGTCAATTACTCTCAACGTTTACAAAAAGGATGGGGCGGAAGCGCGTACGGGAGGCCAACCGGAGGATGGTGGCAACCCGCCCAGGCCTGAAGGTGGTGCCAGCAGCATGGGGGGAGAAACTGAGGGTATGGGGGAGAGTAAAGCTGGCGACCTCGGTCGGGCAAGGCCTCCCTTGAAGGTTAAGGAGGGGCACATAAGCGAAGGAGCTGGTATACCGATGGAGGAGGATGTCGGCAGCCCGGCCAGACGAGGGGGGGCACTGACAAGTCCTCTACAGTGGGTATAAGGGGTGGCGAGGCGGGCGGATCCGGCGCATCCCAAAATACCGAGAAATAATATTCCTGCGGTACAGGAATATACCATAGAGATAGGTAGAGGTTAAATGGTTATGATTAAGATAACACAAATTAACCTTCACCATTCTAAGGCTGCTTCGGCAGCTCTACTCCTCAGGCTGACTAGTTCGGGTGAGGATGTGATACTAATCCAAGAACCTTGGATTAACAACAACAGGATCTGTGGCCTCAGAAATAAGTGGTATAAAATTATGTCCTCTAGTAAGTCTGGGAAGATCAGATCTTGTATTCTTGGGAAAAATAATATTAATGTTTTCCTTCTCTCTCAATACAGCAATGGTGACACTACTGCAGTTAGCCTGGAAGTAGGCACTTATAGATTCTGGCTAGTTTCAGCCTACATGGACCGGGAGAAGGAGGTTCCTCCGGATAACCTGGAGGAGCTGATCCGTAAAGCGGAACAATCAAAGGTAGGTGTGGTATTGGGAGTTGATGCTAATGCGCATCACACTATCTGGAGCAGCACGGACATTAATGAAAGAGGTGAGTCGCTTTTTGATTATTTGATGAGTACTAACCTTTCAGTGTGTAATATTGGGCGGGAACCCACATTTATTACTAGTAACAGGCAGGAGGTTCTAGACGTGACCCTTGCCTCAAATAATATTCTTCATATGGTTAAAAATTGGAGGGGGGATAAGGACTCCTTTTCTGATCATCGATATTTAACCTATAGCCTCAATATTCACCCTGCTACCCGGGAAGCCTTCAGGAACCCTAGAAGGACCAACTGGAGCAAATATGAGGAATTATTGGAGGAAATGTTACCGACGAGGGCTATGGAGCCCCCGACTACCGTTGGGGAGCTGGAGGACATCGTGGCTACCGTTACTAGTGCATGCAAACGATCCTTTCGCGCTGCCTGCCTACCGGCTAAGCCTAGGGGTAGGCAAAAACTGGTATGGTGGTCCAGGGAACTGGGAACCTATCGTAAGGCTTGTAGGACAGCCTTTAATAGAGCCAAAAATACAAGGGAGGCTCAGGATTGGGACTCCTATAAGGAGAAACTCGGAATTTATAAGAAAGAATTAAGAAAGACACAAAGAAGGTCTTGGAGAATCTTCTGTGATAATATGGAAGAGGTATCCGAAACCTCCCGCCTTAGGAAGATTCTTTCCAAAAGTACAGTTAGTCCCAGTTTTTTGATAAAACCGGACGGATCTTAGACAGCTTCTAGTGGAGAATCTCTGGAGCTTCTCTTCGAGACACACTTCCCAGGGAGCTTTGAAGACCTGTTGGTGCGTAGCAATCATCAGGAATCACTGTCAGTAACCACAGAGGATATCGTAACCAGGAAACGGAACCTATGGGCACTGAGGGGTTTTATACCATTTAAATCGGCTGGTCCGGATCAAATTATACCAGCGGAACATCAAAACAACTCAGTAATTATTCTTCCCTACCTGGAAGCTATATTCAAAGGGTGTTTGGAGCTGGGCTATATTCCTAGGTACTGGACGGAGGTCAATGTGGTGTTCATACCGAAAGCGGGGAAAAGCTCACATGTCTATCATAAGGACCTAAGACCAATAACTCTATCATCCTTTCTTTCGAAAACCTTGGAAAGGCTGCTGGATGTATACATCAGAGATAAAATAGGTGCCAGGAAGTAGGCATCGTCTCAGCATGCGTACACAAAGGGTAGATATGTGGACACTGCTCTGCACGCCTTGGTGTCTACGATTGAGAAATCGATTAATTCGAAGGAATTCTCTTTTGTGGCCTTCCTGGATATAGAGGGCGCCTTTAATAATGTGAAAACGGAGGCAATCAAGGAGCGATTGTCATTTTTGAAGGTGGACGTTCCTCTGATAGGGTTAATCAATAATATGCTGGGAAGCAGGATTGTTAGCTCGAAGTTGGGGACTCCACCATCAAGAGGCGAGTAACTAGGGGAACTCCGCAGGGGGGTTCTGTCCCCTCTTCTCAGGAACATAGTGGTAAACGGGTTACTACTTGAATTGGAGAGAGAGGGTATTGAAGTTATCGCTTACGCAGATGACGTAGCTTTAGCTGTTACCGGGAAATTCCTGGGCACGATTGTAGACGTAATGCAGAATGCGCTTACCATCGTTACGAAATGGGCTGGCGAATGTCGACTTGGTATTAACCCGTCCAAGACCGAGCTGGTACTCTTTACTAGGAAATACAAAATCCCGGTAGTTGTCCCTCCTACCTTAAATGGCACGAGACTTGCTTTTACTGATAGAGTAGAAACTGATGCTCCCTTTCTGCCCTATTCACCGTAGCTGTCAGCATTTCCATTTATATACATATGAATAACAGCTGGCAACAAAGTTGCTGTGACAAAGAGCTGTTTGGATTTCTCTAAAAAAAATAGACATAGCTGGTATATTTCGCAAGGGCGAGAATTAAAAAAAACCTGTCTGATGAGCATAGTGTTATTGGATAGTTCTGGGTTTAAATAGTGTGAAGTACTAAGTAGTTGAGTAAGTTGATTGAAAGCAGCAAACAATTCGGCCGAACGAGCACCTGATTTTTAAATGAAGTTTCTAGCTTCAGTAATTCAGAAATTATTCTAATTTTAAATTTCAAAGAAATACATATCTAACTAATAGAGAATTAAATGACCTTGAATAATAGTTTTATTTGATGTCCCTGGAAGAAAACCTCGAAATAGATAAGCTGTTTTTATCATTCGGAATTATGTAAAATTTGCAAATTGATTAGCGCTCTCTACTACCTATTAATAAATTATCTTAATTAATAATATCAACATTTGTCAAATCAACCAAGACGTGCAATGACAAGCTGTAGCTTAAGTTTAAACAATTGAAAGATCGTAAAAAAATTGACGAAAATCCAAAGGATTGGAAATTTAATGCAGTTTTATAATCTACAAGTCATGGACCCCTCTACAGGTTATCTCAAGATCGATTTGAAGAGAGTGAAGGGAGATGATTCATACAGTTTTAAAATTCTAAACGATTACTACTCACTCAATAAGCCAGAAACAGAACTATGTACAGAGTACAGTTACTCAAACTCATCTCTAAATTAAAAATTTGAAACCCTAGAGCGAATTGTGATGTTTTAGTTACTCGTGTGTAGCCGAAAAAAACGCAAAGAAACAAAAAATAAACGAAAGGCGAATGGGCAACAACAATACATCACATAATTGGATTGGAGAATGTATTTTGAGCTTCCTGAAATTCGATTATTTTTTGTGCTTTTTACATTTGTTTTTGTTGTACATTTCAAATCAGAAAAAGTGATTCACCAAAAATACCTATCGCTCTATCGTCCTTTTAGGCTATTAGTAGGTGGACATTTGTGAGCATTCTATGAAAAATTATAGAAAGTATACCACATCATCTTGAAAATTAAACGGTTTAAGTAACAACCGGAAGATAATAACAAAAAATAGTATTCTAGTGCAAAACGAGAAAAAAATATTTTATTTATGATTAATTTAAACCCCGCCTTCTTTCTGCGCATTGAAACTAATCGATCAATCTGTGCGTACTCGTAACATACATCCGCATGTGAATTTAATTTTACAAAAATTGTTTGCGGTTACACGCATACACAGGTTAATAACGAATAATCATCAAACAATTTTTTGAAGAGCTCATTTTATACGGAAGCAATTTAATATCCTTTTCTAATTCAAAAACAAAGATACAAATGTTTATTCATCATTTTATTGATTTGATACAAATATTTTTTACCGGTGAATTTTTACTGTATCGATTCCATCCCCATTCACAAGAGAAAGTCGTCATATTAAAAATACAAACGTGTTAAACAATAAACAATTCAACGTCAAGTTGCGACTTAAATTCTAGTAAAATATTTTAAATGGAGTCTTTGTATAGAGAAAAACACTAAATAAAAACAAAATATGAATCCAAAGTGTATTGTGTCATAAATACCTAAGTTTTCTCATCCATTTCGAAACAAAATAGAGCTTTCTATTATTATTATTAAGGAGTCGTATCTAACGAGACAAAAGGATAAGTAAATTGTAGATTTTATTTTTTATTCATATAGGATTGAATTGTACAAAAAAAAAAAAGGTTCAGCTACGATTTTTATTTTTATTTTATTTTAAATGCAATTTAGTTTTTAGTTTTTTTTTTGTATACATATTGCTAACCAACTAGTATAGTAAATTATAGAAGCTTTTTATGCTGTGCGTCTTTTTTTTTTGTTATCGAAATTTTTTTAAGGAATATGAAACTGATTCTTATTTATGTGTTCGTTTATTTGAACCGTCGCTATTGTTGTTGGTGTTGTAACTTAAAATAAAATGACTTTTATTTTATGTAATAACATGGTCTCTAAGATGTGAGTCTAGACAATATCGAAAAAAAAAAAACAAAAAAAAAAAAAAAAATTTAAATACAATTTTTATTTAAATGAAATGAAATCATTTTACGTACGCTCCTGTACACCCTTATGTGGAGGAGAATTATTGTAATAGTTCATGTATAGTATGTATCTTGAATTCGCGAAAATTCATTTAAAAGATAATAGGTAACTGTGAGATATCTATATATTCAAATTAAATTGGTTGTGACGAAATGTATTGCCTTTAAAGCCGAGCGTTCAGAAGTTTATGAAAGATTGTTTCTTTAAAAGTACCACAACCTCAACATTAGCAGCAAAACTATATGTGTTTCTTTTTCATGCATGAAGGTGTAATATATGTGTAACATTTCAGTTCAAGTTCACTTCAAAATATTACATTCATTTATTTCGATGACGATAGCTGCTTTTCTTGACGCATAGTGATGCGGATCAGATCAAAATGTACATGCGAACCCACAACAACATTTGATCCAACGTCCATTTTGGATCATAAATGGTGATCTCAAAATAGTTGAATAATATTCTGTAAAGCGACAAAGAATATGATGAATACAGTACAAGTATGAAGAGGCAGATTCAAAACGAAACGAGACCGAAAATTGAATTTTGATATGTTATGTGGGTAGATATCAATTATGTCGTTTTAAAGTTAGGCTAAACAAAAAAAAAAAAAATAATACCATGCGAATTTCGACAGATTTGGGTCATACGTAGTTCAGTAATCAGGATTTCTAAATTCAACAGAAAATTATAAGTAACTTAAACTGACTGTGCTATTAAATATTATTCAGGGTTGAATTTTAGTTCTTTAATACGTTCAAATTTAATTCAAATCTTATTAATTAAATAAACATGTATTATACAAAAAAAATTCCACTCAGCAGGATCGTTAAAAGCTATACTAAAACAAAAAAGTGATTTCAATCCCCTTCAAGGCTTGCCCTATATATTAACAGTATGGTTCGAATCCAGAATGTGAATTTTACATCTGAGAGGAAATATTTTTAATTTGTATATAATTTGTACTAACCTCATCGATAATAATTGAAATTTCTCATTTCCTTTGTAAATTTAATAAAAGTAACATATCCCCACATCCCCACCCCAAAAAATATTTACATACTATACACACATATTTCAATTATTAAATTATATTAACAAAACGAAATGTTTTATTCCTCCTTTTGACGTCTTGTGCTCATTTCGAACAAAAATTGTTATTAAAAATGAAAAATATTTTTTCCTTTTATATTGTCATCAAGCTCTCGAATATACGACATAAGCACTATGTAACACACAATACAAATAAGTTAGCAGTAAAATCAAATATTTTTATAATAAAAGACGAATGTGAGGAAAATCAATATTTTCTCGAAAATATTATTATTTATAAAAATTCATTTGGATGGAAAATTAAATATCAAAGTAATTATTTTTAATGGATTTGTGATTGTTAAAAAAAAAAAAAATTGGTTTGTGTCAAGAAGATAGAGGGCTAGCTACTCGTTTATATACTACACAGTGTAGATGACATATTTCCTGAAACTCGGCTATAAGACATGACTTAATAATTAACTGCGTGCGTCTTACATGCACAAAACCACAAGTGAGAAATGGGATTAATTGATATTTCGAGTTGTGTAAGTAATTAATTGGGCGTTCCCGCATATATTTTATGTAGCGAACGCTTTGCTGATATCAATTTTATTGCATTTTAATGTAATCTTTATATATTCAAAAATAATAAATAAAAATGCCTTCGAGGCAATTTTTGATTTTCAATCCATTTCGCTTGTTTGCGTATATATAATTTTCATGTTTATTTTAAATGAAATTAAATCGGGTCGAACAACAACATGTACATACAGAATTAACAATTCCCGTCAGTTAAATATATTCTGCGTTATAACTGCTCACTCCAACTCCACACAGAATATTTTTCTTGATAACCAAACGACAAACAGTTTTCTTTTTTGTTTGTAATTCCCTCTACAAACTAAATTGCTGTTGTTGACTTCGCTTTTATCTGGCGTATAGTGAGAATCTTAGACACATCATGATTTTTTTTTTTTTTTCTATTCTGTGCTATGTTTTGGACATATTTTTTTCTATACAGCCAAGAAAATATTTTAATTTTATTAACATTTGGAAAATATTGAAAAATTAAATCTGATTGTGGGAGAAAATGTTTAGTTTATTTATTTTTTGTTGAATTTTGTGGTTTAAGATGTAATCATTGAATTGCATAAATTGGAATGGAACTGTCGGGTTGGTGGATATGGCAAAAGTAAAAAAAAATCCCAAAAAAAAAAAGAATCCCAAATATAATCCCGAATATAACAAATTTTTGAAATGCTATGTCAATTCGTTTTATGCCTTAGAGGGTGAGGCTGCCGCCCAAATCCTCAAAGCCGCTTAGCATTGGTAAGAAATTATATAGCAGCCTCTTGTTTTCATATTGTCCTTAATAAAAATTCGACACGGTCTATTTTACGTATATTTTACGAGACATCTACTTTGTATTTTTGGAATTTTTATTTTTGTCAATAAGCTCAATTCCCGAAACTATCTATATAAGTGATATCCGAGCCAAATGAGTATTTTCGACAAACTTTCCAAATAAATAGAGCAACAGAAAACTTTGAAAAAAAAAAATCAACTGGACAACGTGTGTATTTATTTAAGTATTGTATTTATGCCCGAGGGGCGCATGCCACAAGATGGAATACCTATTGCGGTGGCACTCACACACCCGAGCTAGGTTCATTAATTCAATTAGATGAGTTATCGATTATTGAATATATTATCGACAGAATAATCGACACCAAAGAAAATTAGGTTTTACTTTATGGAGTGCAGAATATTAAACAATTTAAATCCTTATTACAATTATATGAGAATTATAAGTTAGGCAATCCAGAACGGGTAACAACTAATACTTCAAATCACAATAAACGAAGAGGTCATCTAAAATGTTTTAATTGTGATGAAAAGGGACACAAGTCCAAATTTTGTTTAAGAACAGCTGATGGTCCAAAATATTTTAGATGCAATCAATTCGGGCATTTAGCAGATAAGTGTTCGTCAAAAGCTAAAGTTGAATTCGCCACAATTCCAGGTACCACTACATAATCGACGAAGACTATTGAAGTAAATGGACAACAACCACAATTCGTACTATTAATGTAAAAATTACTATATTTACGTAAAAAAACAAAATTTAGAAAATATTTATAAAAATGTGTGCATTAATAGTACGAATCGTAGTTTATAAACTAAAAAATGGGTTAGTTTATTGCACTATACGTATTACACATTCACTTGTTGTTTACGTATTAGTGTAACTTGCATTATTCTATTTAAAAAAATACATTTATGAACAATACATAATATGTATGAATAAGACTATATACAAAAATTATGTTTAACACCTATTTTTCGTCATATTAACGAATCAGGTACTCTAATACATGAATAATATAATACGTCGTCCACTTCTTTATCTAATTGGATTGTGATGAAAATATTCATAAATAGTATAATTAAATTGTAAATTTGATGTATTTTTTCGTAAATATGGAGAAATTTCAGGGGTAATTAATAATACAAACAAATTCATAAATTTAATGATAATGATTCTGCCGCGTTTCTATTTGTGTGAAAAGATCCAATTTCATCATTACATAATATAAGCGAATTTTTCGTATTGTTAATAAAGGATGACTCTTGAATGACATAATCGAGGCAACATAAGTTTCCTTCATAATTAACAATTGTTAGGCTGCTTGAAAGATCACCTCAACATTGAAAAATCGTTAGGCATAAATTAACAGATTTCTTTATATGGCAAACCAGGTAAATATTCTATTTTATGTTAGTGTTACATAAGTGTTTTATTTTTCCACTTGTTCTTATTAAAATAAAATTATCGCCTCCGTGATTGGTAATTAATACTCATTCCGTGAAATTAAAATCGAAACACTTGTTTGCGAATTTCAATAAATAACTCATATTAATCAATTTATTGTGTTTCTGGTTTATTATAGTTGCCTGCAAGAAAATGTTAATCATAACCATGGGAAGACCATGAAATAAAATCGCTTTTGAAGTATTTGGACCAGAGTCAGGTAACAAAAATTAGCAAGTAATATTGTTATTAATTTATTGAATTTACAGAAGAAGCCGGGCAGTTCACCATGTAAAGACGCTCTCTACAGAATTTACAGGGAGGATCCAAATTGGACTAATCAACATTTCATTTATGTTAACATTTTTTTGTAATAAGAGCAACATTTTTGATCAAATTATATTTATTTTTTATGAAATTCTAGTTTTTTATTTCTTTACAACTGTGTTGTTTAGGTTTTACGAATCTATTCGTCAAACGACCCAAAAGTTAACATTCCTATTATGTAAATAAATATTATGTAGTTTTGTGTATCAATTATGAACCCATAGTAAATTTACGAAAATTATCATCATATTGGTGAATTATTCATAACCACTGAGTATTCATTCTTCTTACAAACGAATAATTTCGTAAACACAAATAATGAGTTTCTAAACTTAAATGTATGAATTTATTCGTTAATATTATGTAACATTTCATTAGTATTATGAAAAATCTCATGCTATCTTTAACTTCTTACGTTAATAATAAGAACTTGTTCATCCACAAATGCTTTTAACAGCATTAAAATAATAAAAATGTTCGTATCTTATATGAATCAATTCATAAATATTCCAACATTAGTAGTCTAAAATTAAAATAAAACAAATTATGTGTTTCACTATATTAACGTATGATTATCATATAATCCACGAGCGGTTTTATCGGCTCAGTTTTTACGAATTTTTCTTACTATTAATGCAGTTTTTGTCTACATTTATGTAGGATTTTTTTCAGTGTGTACAAGGACTAATAGATGAATGGAGTGACGCCATATTCGTAACTAATGACGCTTATAAGATACTGGGCTCACCTGAAATACAGCCGTTTTCATTGCAGTTTAATGGATTGGGTAAAAATACAGTGATGACCAAAGGGTATTGCTACGCTCATCTTAAGATTGATGAAGAACATTTTAAAGCAAAAATATTTATCGCTTCTACAAGAAACATGCATCATCAAATGATTATTGGGAAAGATGTTTTGCGGGGCACTCGAATTACGATGAATGGAACAGAAGCAACAGTTGATCGTGTTTATTAATCTATGGAAAATAAGAAGGGTATGCTGAGCTGTTTCAATGTAACTCAAGAATTCGAGCTTCAAATTGGAGATCAAAGATATGCTGCCATAATCATGGAAATATTTCGTAGCCACAAGCCAAAATACAATGGCACTACAACACCTGTAAAGTTAAATATTATCTTAAAATCCGACAAAACAATATATCAACCACCCAGAAGATTGGCTCCAGCAGAGAAGGTTGAAGTGGAGAAGACAATAGCAGAATGTTTCAAGAACAAAATTATTGTACCTTGCCGATCCGAATACGCCAGTCCAATCGTGTTGGTAAACAAAAAAGACAATACCAAGCGTCTGTGTGTTGATTATAGGAGGCTCAATAAAGAAATCGCCTTGAATAGGTATCCACTTCTTTTGATTGATGATCGATCAGCTGTACAATTTGCAAATTTTTACAACGCTTGATTTGAAAAATGGATTTTTTCATGTGGATGTAGCGGAAGAAAGTTAAAAATTTACTGCGTTTGTTACCCCAAATAACCAATATCAATTTCTGAAAGCACCATTTGGATTAAGTAAGTCTTTGGCAGCATTTCAGCGCTTCGTAAATTACATATTTCATCAAATGGCTGTGAAAAATCACGTATTGATACACATGGATGACATTATTATTCCATCCAAGGATGAAGACGAACGAATTGACAGACTAAAAGCAGCTCTAGATATAGCTAGTGAATTCGCTTTGGCCATTAATTGGAAGAAATGCCAATTTCTGTACAAAAAAAATAGAATACTTGGGCTATGAAATAGAACAGGGATCAATTACGCCATCCATTATGAAAACGTTAGCTGCGAGAAAGTTTCTTGAGCCGAATTCCAGAAAGAAGCTTCAAAATTTCCTTGGGTTAACTGGATATTTCCGAACCTGTTGAGGAAGGATGTCAAGTTCCAGTTTGGGGTTCTCGAGAAAGAGGCATTCAAAAATATGAAAGATCAGTTAGTGGAACAGCCGATAACAAATATATAATCCAGTTGCAGAAATTGAGCTACATACAGATGCATCTAAGCATGGCTTCAGTGCGGTTTTATTGCAGAAAGATTCGGTAAGCTCAGATTTTCATCCAGTTTTTTATTTCAGTAGGAAGACATCTCCAGCTCAAGAAAGATACTCAAGCTAAGAGTTACAAGTCCTGGCAGTCATTTTAGCTTAAAAGAGATTCATAGTTTATCTATTAGAAATCAAATTTAAGATAATCACTGATTGCACCGCATTCAAAATGACGATGGAAAAAATAGAAATTTTACCACGAATTGCTGGATGGACACTAACGCTGCAAGACTAAGACTGCGTATTGGAACATCGCCCGGAGAGCAAGATGAAACACGTAGATGCATTGAGTAGAAATGCTATTGTGATGGTAATCACAAATAACACAGTTGATAAGTTCAAATCAGCTCAGAAGGATGACGAAACTCTACGAGCAATTTTGGCGAAACTGGAACATCGGCCATTTGAAAATTATTTAGACAAACAAGGTGTGCTGTACAAAGATGATGCTGGAGGACGAAGACTATTATTGTGTGTTCCAAAGACGATGCAGAGAAAAATCAAAACTATACATGACCAAGGCCATTCCAAGGTGAAGAAAATGGAAGAAATCATTAAGCGGGAATATTTTGTTCCAAAACTTCGGAAACTATATGAAACGTGTCGGCAAAACTGTATCCCCTGTATATTAGCAGAGAGAAAGAGAGGTAAGCAGGATGGTTTCCTGCACAGTATTCCAAAAGACGATGTACCGCTTATGACCTACCATATTGACCATCATGGGCCCCTGGTAAGCACAAATAAGAACTAGTATATAATTTTTCTCTATCAGGTAAAATCTACGATAACCGCTGAAGTCATCACGAAATTAGAAGTCCAAAAAAGTGTGTTTGGCAATCCACCTCGCCTGGTTTCTGACAGGCGAACAGCTTTCACTTCAAGAGTTTTCGAAGATTATTACACCCATCGCAATATTGAACACGTGCTGATTACGATAGGAGTACCAAGAGGCAATGTGCAAATCGAGATGATTCAGGAAATAATTATACCAACACTGACTAAGTTATCCTTGAGTAATGCAGGGGACTGGTATAAACATGTAAACTAATTACAGCAGTACCTAAATTCCAGTTGGCAAAGGAGCGTGAAGAAGACTTCATTTGAACTATTGTTTGGTGTTCAGATGAAGAATACAGAAGACGTACAATTGGCGGAAACATTAGGAGTCGAAGTTTCCTATCATTTCATGCGGACTAGAGAAGTTATTCGGGATCAAGCCAAACATAATATAATAACTATATAAGCCGAAAACCAAAGAAGTTACAACAGGAGAAGAAAATCTGTAACGATATACAAGGAAGGCGACATCGTAGCTATCAAGAGAACGCCATTCGGCAGTGGCTTGAAGTTATTTCCAAAGTTTTTAGGACCCTACAATGAAGATCCGAATTCCACTAGTACATATGCCGAATATATGAAAAAGTAGTATACTAATTCAACGCAATGCCATAAAACATCTCGTTCAAACTGAGGTAATGATGAAGGCAATAAATATTTAGTTTACGGTAATAACATTTTGATGATGTACGTTAATTGTTTTTTTTTGTAAAATATCGATATCTTGCATTTTGGATTCATACAAGACGGTTGCAATATAATTTAAATAAAAAATATTTTGTAAAAACATTGATCTTGTATTTTGGTATTGCGACAGACGATAGGCGTGAATATATACTCGTATATACCATTTTCGAAATTTTATTCTTCTACCTATTTTGAAAATTTGTCGTAAATAGGTTCTGATTTCCCTTGAACACCATTGGTCTATATAGTTGCTTATTTGGTAAGGTTGGTGGTAACCAAATAGATAATGGGGCTGGATTTAACAACAGAGGCTTCTGGCTTGTTTATTAACACGAACAACATTAAATTCAGCAAAATCTATGATTAAAGATTGATTTACATTCAAAGATTTTCGCAGAAGCAGATGTCAAATCAAAAATTCATTTTCTTTACACACAAATGATTGGTTTTCTTGTTTATGTAACCTTATTATAGTTATTTATTCATGCATCCGCGATTTTACAGAAAAAAGATGAAACTCGACATCTGCAAAAAAAAAGTAACCGACGGCTTTTGGGTTTGTTTCTCGGGTTTCAATTGACTTTTTCAAGCAAATGATTATTTTTTCTCTCTTTGTCTTTGTACTTTTTCCTATGTTGTGTTTCAATTTTTTTGCGGACGTCGAATATCGTTGAATGTAAATCAGCTATAAGAGTCATTAATATTTTGCTGGATGATCGATAACCATAATTCATGGGCTTCGATAGATTTTTCAATATTGCGCATAACAATATTCCCAAATGTTCTTCAACAAATGTGTTCGAGCTTGAATCGATTCTACTCGCCTTCTCGCTGCCTTAAATTTCATCTTGGTTCAGATATTTTCAATTAGCTTAAAGTTAGGCTATTGTTTTGATGGCAGACCACTTTCATTTTTAAGGTCGGTACTACCCTGACCTGTCAAACCATGTTACAAATTTTGAGTTTTATTTTAATCACATTTAGGGCACCATACTGTCCGGTAGCCCCAAGTAGAAGAGCAAGCTTTCTTCTCATCTTGTATGCAAATTATTTCAGGTCTATTACAAAAGTTGATCTTAATACTGGTAGAAAGGATTCGAAATGTATTTGAAATCACTATTTGTTATTACTATAAACATTAAAAATCTGTGGCATTACCAAGTGGCGGTAATTATTTTCTGATTTTCAAGATGGATTTTGTAGTCCGAGGCGAAGCCGTCTATGGTTTGTCTTCTTACCAGACTGTGGAAAAGATGTGGTTTAGAATAATAGGTTCAATTGAGAATCCTAAGATCTTAAAAGGATCTTACAATTAAATAGCAATACAATAGTACGTGGTAGCTTTAATTCTAGACACACTGCTTAAAAGGGTCATCAAACGCGGCTGTAAATATTGTATTTGGTTATTTGTCCAGGTTTAGGAAATCAAACACCAAATTAAAAATGTAATCAACGATAATTTTGATAATTCGTTGCGTCTAATTAATTTGGGTAGCCCCGGTAATCAAAATAAAAATTTATGGAAATTCACGGCAGTAGCTGCATTTTTTGACATTTGATCTGACCCGGATCAAATCATTTTTCATAAAGTGACAAAGAAATGCAACGAGCTCCTCGAATCAGAATTTTGATCTATTAGGTGGAGCATAAATAACTTTTGATATAGGTAGATAGCAAATTTGCAGTGAGCGCAGTGTTTACGGCGACGAACTAATAACCGATCGGGAAGTTAGAAGTCGGTTTGTCAAATTTCGTTCTAGAGATGCGAGTTTCTTCCCCGAGCCGACGGTTCATGAACCACTTTTACAGATACAGCAAAACTTCCTGACTGAATCTTTTCCGGTTATTGCCTTATGGAGTAGGATAAAGATGTGATAATATCTACAATTGCGAAAACGGGACTTAATGTGCCAACCTTATATTTAGCATAATCCAGTGTAGTTGTTCGGTGTTTTGTACTAAGAAGATTCCTTCAGCTATATGCTCTGAATACTAAGAATCTAAGGCTAATCCGGAGAACAGTAATTTTCGATAATTCGCTAAATTATCCAATGTTGTGTACTCAAAATCTAGATACTGAGCTTTAAGTTGAGAAAGATTCAACTCTTTAACAACAAAGTTCAGGCGGTTTAGAACATATAATCGAGATTTCAGAATTTTAGCAATATTCTGGTTAAGATCGTCACTTACAACAGGTTCATGAAATAAATTCAATAGTTCTAATATAGCATTATGGGCTTGCAAAGAAAAATAGTTAAATATTTTCTTGAGGCAGCCAAAATCTTATTGAATTATCTAGCGTCATTTGGTGACAAATCTAGACATATTTGCTTTTAAAGTCTCAAGTTGGCCAAGTCTAGGACAATGAACATTCAATTTCTTACTGTCCATTAGAAAATCCAATCATCTCTCTCTATCTCTCTTCAAATCTAAAGATATAATTTTTTAAAATATCTGCATCATTAAGGCGAGCATCAAACGATTGCAAAGTTATACGAGTTTTGAACTAGCTGATATGTTGCATGAACAAATAAGCAAGCATTATCATATTTTACATCAAATAATATTTCAGCCATTTCAGTTTTGTGAGGAAGTAATAAAGAACGATGACTATTATTTATAAATTGAGGAGCTAAATTCTGTAGGAGATCCTCTCTGTAGCTAAATTCATGTAATTTGCAATAATGCAAGACTTCATTTAGAAGGGCTTGTACGCAACTTTCACAGGAGAACAGCTATGTGTTTAAATTCGAAAGTAATTTACTGTAATCAAACCAATCTTGAAATATTTTATCCTCAATATGATCTATTTCGCTAACGTCAAATATATTTTTTTTTTGAGGTCTGTACACAGCGATCTCAGAAGTGGCCGCGTGAATCTGGATAATCTTGGAATGTGAAAATAATTATTTTAAAGCATTGATGAATCGTAATAAATACTAACTAACAAAGATACAATGACAAAATAATTTTTTTAGCAATAAAATGAGCACAATACATTAAGAGCCGATTGTATGAACGCGGATAGATGATTAATCGGCGGAAACCTATGTTTACACTAATTCATGACACTTTGAACATAGAAATAGACTTATTTGCATCGATTAATATATGCAAAGTAATAAATACAAATTTTAATTATAATTATCGTTCATTCATCTCTTTCATTTCGTTTGTGTCATTCACTTCTTTCGTTTTTAGAATTACATCAATAATTTTGACAATATCAAATTAAGTGGGTATTTAACATACGTCTTAAATTTAAACGGTATTTCAGTTGTGACATAAGGTTTAATATTATATTACATACTTGCATAACACCGTTATATATATATATATATATATATATATATATATATATATATATATAAATATATATATATATATATATATATATATATATATATATATATATATATATATATATATATATATATATATATATATATATATATATATGTATATATATATATATATATATATATATATATATATATGTATATATATATATATCTATATATATATATATATATATATATATATATATATATATATATATATATATATATATATATATATATATATATATTTATTTATATCCCAATAAACAGCCTAAAAGTCAATAAAACATTATTTTATATCCGATCATAGTCGTCAGTTTTTCATGACTGCTCGTTTCAAGATGGACACTTCTAAAGAAGAAAGAAGAAGTTGTCTTTTTCGTTTGGTATCAATTAATTTTTTATAAATTATTTTTATTTATAATAAGCCAATCCTTTTTATTTAAACAAAATTATTTTTTTGGTACAGGGCTCTTTATTTTTCCATATTTAAGCTTGAGCATTCAATCCCAATTCGGAATCATTATCTAAAGCATAATGAAAATTATTTCCAAAATGAGTTCCTTTTTATCCAAAAATTCCACATAAAACGATCAAACATTTGTTACTAAAAACCGATTTTTCATGGAAACACACAGCAGCCAGACAATTTTTTCGAAAAACAAATTTTTTTTTTCTGGCTAAAGCAATTTCTTGTAGAAAGGTTGTACAATTGAATAAAAATAAAATGAGTATGAGACAAAAAGCTTATATAAATCCATCATACGAGTTGCCAATATAAGCATAATCTTCCACAATATTAATCGAATTTGTACTTGATTTAATATGTAACATTTCCAAAATCGTTCTTTTCTTAAAATTGATTTGTTTATCGAGAATTGTGACATTATCTAAATTGATTGAATGATTTGAATTTTTAGATCTTTGTTGGTGTCATATCTGTGTTGATAAATTCTTTTTTCCAAAAATTGTTTTGTCTGTCCAGTATACGTAGCGTTGCAACTACAACGGACTTGGTAAACCACATTTGATTGTTTTTTTAAAAGATACCTTGTCTTTAATTTTTGAAAAAATATTTCCATTTAGACTTGTGGCTGCACATCCCACAATTTTGAAATTTTAATTTGCGACATGAATAATTTAAGTTACACAATCGTGTTTAAGCCATAAAATTTAAATTGTTAACCATTTATAAATTTTAAAATGTGTTTAAGAATTTAAAAATCATAAGCATCAGAGTTTTCTTTCTAAAACAACTTGAAAAATATTAAATTTATTGTCTTTGAGTTTACAATTCTAAAAAGAACAAAATAAATCACAAATCTATAGAACCAACCGACCAGCTTAAATTTCCAAAAAATTTGTGATCCCTAATCATAATCCAAATCTCTTTTTTATTATATTATATTAATACATCTTCAAACACAATCGCCATCTAAAATTCTTGCAAACGATAAGAAATATTAAATGAAGACGGCATCCTTTTATATACCAGTTAAAATCAATTTTCCTTCCATTTAATTCTATTTCACCATCCCTATATCCCAATCTCTTAATTTTGTTTGCCTTTTTCTCATTCATTTTCCACGTTTGTACGATGCCCATAAATTATTTACAATGTGGGTATATGCGATTTGCAAAAATATGAATGATCTTTTGAACTGGTTTTATAGTTATAGGGAAAACCTGTAGATACATTATAAGAAAAATCATAAATTTTCTAGTTTTATTGTGAAAAATGATAACGACGCTCGACGCCTAATGATTATCATTAAATATTTTGGTCGACCTCTTTTATATCTCTTATACGCACCAATAACTATTAGGGAGTATGGCTTTACTATTATACTCTTAATGTGTTATCTTTTTCGTATCGTGAGAAATCGTGATTCATCAAATCGTATTAATACTTTTCCACTTGCCTAGCTTGTAATTAAATTACTTTAAGAAAACAGATAAATAGAACTAAGAATAATTAAGCTAGTCTTAAATGAATAATTAAAAGTGTAACTTGAAATTAATAAAAATAAAGATAAAAGCAATAAAAATTACTTTAGAATTTTTATTTTTAAATATTATGTGAACACCGTATCCATAGAAGTGTATAAAGTGCAAAGGGCTAGTGAATAAAAATAGCTCATAAGTAAACTCATAAATGATAGTGTATAAGTGTTTTATCATTTAATCTCTCTGGCTGAAGGTGTTAAAACCGCTAAGAGGAGTCGCAGTTTCGCCACATTTTAACTTTCAACACAGTTCGTAAACTGCACACGACAGCAAAGAGTATCGCACTACCAGTTAGACGATAATTCCAGGAGTTCGACGCACTATCAGATTGGCAAGAGTTCCAGAACTACAAGAATAATTCTTTTATTATTAAAAATATTAGTAGTTCATAAGATCAAGCCACTACAAGTTAGAGCTACATCTAAATTTATTCAGTAAATTATTGAGATTATTACATGCACTACAAGATAGTCACGAGTATTTTCGAAAAATTTGCAGAATAAATCGTAGGATAGGAAAAATCTCATTATAATAAATTAGATTATCAAAGAATATATCAAATTGATGTATGAGTAAGAAATCGATTGAGATTTACGTATCAAATCGAAATATTGATTACAGGCGCTGGCGTATCTGAACAAAACTGGTCAAGAAAAGATCCTAGCTCCACAACGACTCACTCTGGATCCGATAAAATCGATTCCCAATTTCGATGGAAATCGAAAACATTTAGTATCTTGGCTGAAAACAGTCGAAGTTACATTAAGTTTCTTTGAACCGATGGTGCAAGAATAGCAAATGCGAATATACTGGCAAGCGGTTCAAAATAAAATCGAAAGCAAAGCAAAAGATATTCTGTGCTTAGCCGGAAACCCCCAAACTCTTGGGGAAATTAAACAAATATTGGTAGAAGCTCTTGGAGATAAACAAGAGTTATCCTTTAACAAGTCCCAACTTTGGGCAACACAGCAAATGGACAATATGTCTATTCACGCGTATTATAACAAAATAAAGGAAATTTTGCAGAACATTAAACTCTAGCAAAACAAAATCCAATTTGATGAGGATGCATTAGCCACATTTCTCGCAGGTTTGAAAAAGCCGTATTTCGGCTATGCTCAGGCAGCAAGGCCCAAAAATCTGGAAGAGACCTTTGCATTTTTGTGCAAATTCAGCACAAATGAAACAATTTCAAATAACTCTAAGAAAATGTCTGAAATTAAAATCTACAACCAAAATAGAGTTCCGCAAAAGTTGGAACAAGTAAATTTCAGAAGACAACAATATCCTGTCACTGAAAGGAAACCTTTGGGACCAGCGCTCAATGCCGTAACTAACAAAACAATAACATTATTAATAGATACTGGGGCCAACAAAAACATAATAAGGCCAAACATTATTCCAAAAAATCTCTTAGAATCTGAAACAACAACGGCAAAGAATGTTCTAGGAACACAAAATCTTTCAACAAAAGGCAAAATCAATTTTCTTGGGTTCAATTTACCCAAACAAACCTACTACGAATTTAGTTTCCAGAAACTTTTTGATGGTATCTTACGATCCCAATCAATGGCGGCAATGAACACTAAGATTGACTATAAATCTAGTACAATATCTTTAAATAATGCAATTTTAAATTTCTACAGTTATTACCCCACAAAAAATTTCTATAATCATACAGTAACGTTCAATACCAAAACAAACGGCGATTGGGTAGTTTTGGAATATTCAAAATTAAATAACGAAATCACAATATTATCAGGCTTATACAAGGCCGAGAATTTTAAAACCACTGTTAATATAACATCAGACAATCCAGTACCACCTTCAAATTTATCTAAGTTAGGACTAATAGTAAACAATTTCGAGACAATCGAACCTATTCCAATTAATTTAAATACACCAGTGGACAAAAAGATAATTTAAAGTCTAATCCGAACAAATCATTTAAGTAAAATCGAAAAGGAAATGCTAATAAAAGCAATCCACGAACATCAGGATGTACTGTTGAAACAAAATGAGAAACTTTCATCAACAACAGTAATCGAACATAAGATATTAACAACAGACTAAAACCCAGTTTACACAAAAACATACAGATACCGACACCATTACAAAACGGATGTGACTGACCAAATTCAAGAATTACTGGATAGTGAAATTATACGGAATTCAAACAGCCCGTATTCATCTCCAATTTGGGTAGTGCAAAAAAAGCAGATGGCTCTGGAACCCAAAAAACAATAAACGATAAATTCCCAATCCCTCAAATTGAGGAGATTCTTGACAGTCTCGGGAAATCTGTGTATTTCTCAATACTTGACCTAAAATCTGGATTTCATCAAATTCCGATGGACAGAAAATATCAAGCGAAAACTGCATTTTCCACAGATAAGGGCCACTTCGAATTTACTCGTATGCCCTTTGGGTCCTTTGGGGTTGTTTTCAACGTGCAATGAATCACGTATTAAACGGCTTAGTGGGAGAAGTTTGCTATGTATATCTAGACGATATCATAATTGTGGCTTGCAATCTGGAAAACCACATTGAAAATTTTCGCAAAGTTTTAAAACGTCTTGCACAATTCTACCTAAAAATACAACTGGACAAATGTGAATTTTTAAAAAGAGAAACGGAATTCCTCGGACACCTTATCACTGAGGATGGGGTAAAACCAAATCCCGATAAAGTCCAAAAAATCATTGAATGGCCATTACCGACGACACAGAAGCAAGTCAAACAGTTCCTCGGACTTGCAGGTTATTATAGACGCTTCATTAGGGATTATTCAAAAATTACGAAACCAATGACCAAATTTTTGAAAAAAGAAAAAGACGTCGATGTACGAGATCCCGACTATTTAAAAGCGTTCGAAACACTAAAAGAAATATTGTCCACAGACCAAATATTGGCCTATCCGGACTAAGCGACGCATCAGACTATGCTCTTGGTTCAGTATTGTCTCAAATACAAGATAACATAGAAAAGCCGATTGCTTTTGCATCAAGGACCCTAAATTCCACCGAAACCATTTACGCGACTAATAAGAAAGAAGTGTTAGCTTCCTACACGGTAATAAATTTACACTTGTGACCGACCACAAGCCACTTAATTTCATTAAAACTTGGAGAAAAACTCCAAAATTCTAAGATGGCGGTTAGAGTTAGAAAAGTTTGACTACGATATCGTCTATAAAGAGCGAAAAACTAATGTTGTCGCGGACGCATTAAGCAGAATACCCAACATCGATAAAAAGACGGTAATAAACTTCAATGAGAATAATATCACTCCACGTGAATATGACAGACATAGACAGAATTCGAACGACGAAGACGATTCTATGCAGAATCACACGTCAAGCGATTCCGACACAATTCATTCAGCCAATACTTCGGATGAATACCTGTAAATTATTAGAGGAATCAGATAATTTTCCGAATTTCGAGAATTGACACTATCATCTCAGAGGAAATATTTTCCAACGTACACAGAGTTATAATTGTTAAAGACAATTTTAGTAAAGAAGATATAACTCATTACCTTAAAACCTATCACAATAATAAACAAACCGCGATACTCGCACCTGAAATCCTGTACGGAAAAATTCAACAATCATATAGAGAACATTTTTTACAAAATGGTCACTTCGTACTCGTTAGTAAAATAGTAGAAGATGTAACTATAATGAGGATAGGCATAGGATACTTTAATCATAAAAGAGCACGATAGTGCACGTAGAGGGATTAAAGAAGTAGAGAACCAAATTAAACGATCATATTATTTCCCAAACATGATAAACAAAATCAAGAGTTGCATTAATAGTTGTAATAATTGCAATATTCGTAAATACGATAGGAAACCTTACAATATCAAATTGTCCCCAAGACCAAGCACGAAAAAACCTCTAGAAAGGATACATATCGATATATTCATAACTAATAAGAATTTTTTGTCTGTAATAGACGCATTTTCAAAACATCTCCAAATGATACAAATCGATACAAAAAATTTAAATGATATGAGAAGTGCGATAACAAAATATTTCACTATTTTTGGAATACCTAACCAAATTATCTCAGACCACGAACTACATTTAAATCAATACAGTTCAAGGAATATTTAAGTTATTTAAACATTAAACTAGAATACGCTTCCTCATCAGAATCAAATGGACAGGTTGAAAAAACCCATTCCACCATAATTGAAATTTATAACACAAATAAACATAAAATTCCAAATAGTAATACCAGAACCATTGTAGAAATCGCAGTAGCTCCACAACCGGATTTACTCCCAATGAAACCATTTTTAATCAATCTGATACAGTAAATCCAGAAGAAATAAACGATAAAGCGAAAATAATTTTTTATTTAAATGTGATGAAGAATCAAAATGCAGCTAAAGAAGAACCCCCTGAATTATTTGATCAACAATCAATATTTGTAAAACCTAATATTAGAACCAAAACTCAACTAAGAGGTATTAAAACAAAAGCAAATTGCATAACCAATAAAACATTTGAAACCCCCAGAAAAATAAAGAGAAATAAAAATAAACTTAATGGTTGAAAAAATGAATAACAATGTAAAATCTTCTCATTTCAGAAATGTTATTCACACACTTGTTCATATTTATGTGGGAACACCCTGTTATAACCATACAATCGTAGATAACTTCATTGGAGTTTGATGATGTTGTCTCTTTTTGCAATGTTTTGGTTTACCGTTGAAATTAAAAAAAAAAACGATGACAGATGAAGAAGATTGCGTTAGATTTGATTTGACCGTGTACAATATAAGAAGTGTAAATAAAAGAAATAAAATTGGATTACATATTTGTAACGTGTTAAAGTCGAGCGTTTTATTTGAGGTTATGTGTTTGGAGTTCGTTCATTTTTTCTGGATCAATTTGTGAAATCCCACATTTATTTTTGTAATATTTTGTAATTGTAAATGTAAAACACAAAAATTAAAAATAAGGAACTTGCACCAAGATCCTCTTTTATCCTTCGCATGGGCAGGATTTACAAATGTAAAGATTTCAATTTTTCTTTTTGAATAACTACGACGTTTTTCCTTCATCTGGCAATTTTTCCTAGTCAGTGAATAATTCTTTGTTTTGTTTTTGAAAAATGCATTTTATATAGAAAAACAAAAAAATCTTAAAAATTTTCCATACAAAGCAGACACAGAAAAATTATCTTTACAGGCGTAAAAAAAAAATTGCTGCCCATGCGAAGGTTATTGTTAAAAATTAATAATTGTGAAATTCAAACAGGGGTAATACAAATAATTCACCCAATAAATCACACTAACTTAGAAAATACTATAGATACTATTAACAATATTGTAACCGGTATAGTAGGAGACAAGTTGAAACTATACACGATAATTAAACAAAAAAGTAAAAAATATACGATAACTTTTATCAAATATAACCGCCGAAACACATAGGACACAGAAGGTGGGACACTCTGGGTACAGCTTGGAAATGGTTAGCAGGAAATCCAGACGCTCAGGACCTACGTATGGTCAATATCACGATGAACGAACTTATAAACGAAAACAACCACCAATTTCCAATAAACGATCAAATCGATAAGAGAATCCAGTTATTAACAGACGCCATAAACAAAATTGTAGTCAATACTTCAATCACCAACCAAATTGTACTGATTGAACTGGAATTGCTCACAATAATAATAAACATTGATACACTCAATTCAATACTTGGAGTACTTTCTAAAGTCTCGCTGCCCAGCAACAAAATAAATTCTTTGAAGGAAATTATCTGTATCAAAAATATACTGGTTGACCAAGGTGTTGAAATATCATTACCGGATGAAACCCTAACATTCATCACGCCAAAAATTGCACTAAACGAAGATACACTGCTATATATCCTAGAAGTAGCAAAACTGGAAGAATACAACTCAACAATAATGACGATTGCTCCAGTGGTAGTCAA